>OX456523.1:88974243-89574243 GCA_949748255.1 Eustalomyia histrio
GAAACTATTCCCGAAACTGTTCAAGCGGAACTCTCCAGAATGACCTCAGTTCCTGGATCAAGTGGGTTGCAAACCGTACCAACTGGTACGGAGGGTGTTATGGCGACACAGGGCGACATTTTCAATTCCTTGAGAATTCCTGATGCCATCAAAGACTTGCCAAAATTTGATGGAAATCGAAAACTCTTATACGAGTTTATTAATAACGTGGAAGAAATTCTTCTACATATACGGGGAATGGATAACACGCCTTATGGTCAGATATTATTAAGGGCCATTCGGAATAAGGTAGTGGACAAGGCGAATTAGGTTTTGAATATGTATGGCACTCCACTTATCTGGGACGACATTTAAAATAATCTGATTCTCCACTACTCGGATAAGAGAACGGAAACGTCACTCATTCGAGATTTACATTCTATTAAACAGGAGAATAAGTTATTAGAAGTATTTTATAGTGAAATCGTGGAAATACAGTCGACACTGTATAACAACATCCTTATTCACGAGAAGGACAAGGGTGTTATTCAGGCTAAAAAAGACCTTTTTGCGGAAATGTGCCTTAATGCCTTCCTGACAGGCCTTAAAGAACCATTGGGTTCATCAATCAGGGCGATGAGGCCAGAGTCTCTGGCAATAGGTCTGACATTCTGCATAAAAGAGCAGAATATATTTTATGGTCAAGCCAGAAATAGGATGAGTTTTAACCAGTCTCCTGGTTATCGGGGACCATCCGATTATCGTGAATATAAACCACATTACAATTATTCTACTAAACCATACGATAGGCCTTCACAACTACAAAACCGTAGTCAACCAGGGTATTTTAGACAAAATAACCCTTCTACATTCAATAATACGGCGACAAGACCTTTTAACGCTAAACCATTCAACAACCCTTTTAATTCAAAAGCATCCAATACCACTTCCCTTACAAAGGCAATAAGACCTACAAATAATACACCAGAACCAATGGAAACGAGCACTACCTATTCTCGTTTCGGAAATAAACAGAGTGGGTACTTCAAATCGTCACCTAGTGCGAGAACTTCCAACTCCAGAATGGAGTTGCATAATATTGATAATTGTCCATCACCTGGCGAATTTGGGGATTACGGTCCGAACTTTTCGGTTGTTGAGGAATCCCAAGCTATTGAGGATAATCCTCCAGAAACAGGAAACTATCAGGACCTAGATGGTTATCAATTAGAACAGACAAATATTGAGGATATGCAAAATTTTTACGAATTTGCCTCGATGAACCCGCCGAATACATAAATTTAAATGTTCACGGGTCGGAATTGGCATCCGTAGATATTGCCTCTCTATTCGGAAGACCTCTCCGCTTTCTGATAGATACGGGGGCGTCTTCATCTTTTATTAATCCACAATTTATTAAGAATAAGGATCAGAGGGAAATGAAATCAGTGACAATCAGAACCGTATTTAAGAATCATCGACTAAATAAAAAGGTTACTTTACATATATTTAAAGAATTCAACAAGAAAGGTAATTTTAATTTTCTTTATTTCAAATTTCATAATTATTTCGACGGGTTATTGGATTTAAATTTCTTAACAGAAACCGGAACGGTAATTGATTTGCCGGGTAAATGCCTAAGGGTAAATGGTGAGGCCATTCCATTGAAATTTAGAACAAACAGACCATCAAAGCGTTATACCCTGAAACCTAAATCGATAAATATTGTGAAACTTCCTGTGAACATACAGAGTGGACAGATTAATTTAAAAGACATGTAAATAAATGAACATATGTTCATCCAAGGTGGCCTTTATCAGTCAAACGATGGTTACAGCTATATGGACGTTGTGAACACTTTAGACACAGATCAGGTCCTCTTTTTGGAAGACCCGTTAGACGCAGAGGCGTATAATCCACATGAATATGTGGAAATAAATAATTTGAATGTTCACATGGATACCTGTAACAACCCGAAAATGGATATTCGACACAAATTGCGATTGGATCACTTAAACCCGGTCGAAATTAAGGAAGTCTCAAAGATTCTACGCGAATATAGGGATATCTTCTTTAATGAAGAAGATAACTTAACCTTCACAAACAGAATCAAACATTCAATTCAAACTTCAGATGACATACCAATTTATACTAAATCGTATAGATATCCGTATGTGCACAAAGAAGAAGTTAGCCACCAAATTTCCAAAATGTTGGACCAAGGGATTATAAGACCCAGTTATTCACCTTGGAGTGCACCTGTCTGGGTAGTTCCAAAGAAACTAGATGCTAGTGGAAATCGCAAGTGGCGTTTGGTCATTGATTACCGAAAACTGAATGAAAAAACTATCTCGGATAGATATCCACTCCCGAACATAACGGATATACTTGACAAACTGGGGAAATGCATGTATTTCTCTACCCTTGACTTGGCAAGTGGGTTTCATCAGATAGAAATGAATCCTGACGATATTCCAAAAATAGCATTCACTGTTGAAAATGGTCATTACGAATACGTTCGTATGCCATTCGGTTTAAAGAATGCTCCGTCAACATTCCAACGTGTTATGGACAATGTCCTTGGTGATCTCGTTGGAAAAATTTGCTTGGTATACTTGGATGACATAATCATTTACTCAACATCCTTGGACGAACATATATTAAACCTCAAACAAGTTTTCAAAAGACTTCGTGAAGCTAATTTTGAAATTCAGATGAATAAATCCAAATTTCTAAAAAAGGAAATCGCCTTCTTAGGACATATTGTCACCGGAGAGGGAATTAAACCAAACCCTGACAAGATCCATGCTGTCAAAAATTTCCCGATACCTAGAACTCAACGGGAAATAAAATCGTTCCTTGGACTATTGGGTTATTATAGAAAATTCATTAAGGATTTCGCAAAGATTGTTAAACCAATGACAAGTTGCTTAAAAAAGTGAAGATCAGTTAAATTGACAGAGGAATATATAAAAGCATTTGAAACAGGAAAAGAGATACTTACAAATTATCCAATTCTTCAATATCCGGATTTCTCTAGACCATTCATTTTAACAACCGACGCGAGCAATGTAGCATTGGGTGCTGTACTATCGCAAGGTACAATTGGTAATGACAAACCATTATGTTTTGCAAGCCGCACTCTATCCGAGACTGAATGCAACTACTCAACAATCGAGAAAAAATTACTGGCTATCGTTTGGGCGACAAAATATTTTAGACCATACATTTTTGGTCGAAAATTTTTTATAGTCACAGATCATAGACCTTTGACTTGGCTGATGAGTTTAAAGGAACCAAACTCAAAATTAGTAAGATGGCGATTGAAACTAGAGGAATTCGACTATCAAATTATCTACAAGAAGGGCAAAAGTAATACAAACGCTGATGCATTAAGTAGAATTAAAATAGATACAGATAAAACCCAGTCGGAGATTCAGATTCACCACAATGAAGAAATTTCAGAAGAAGTTTTACCGCAGAATATGGATGATACACTATCAATTCAGGGTACACAGGGTTCAACCATTCATTTAGCCATTGAAAATTGGGATGACGGAATTTATATTTCTGAGCGCCCTCTGAATGAATTCAATCTACAATTGGTTTTTAAAAAAGATTGCCCAGAATCATCAATGATTCTTGAAACCATCTTTCGCAATAAACAGCGCCGTATAATTAAAGAGAAAGCATTCGACGAAGAAAAAATTACTGAAATTATTCGAAAATACCTTCCGCCCAACAAACTTACAGTAATATTTACAGACGATGATACATTCAAAATGGTACAAGCAGCATACTCTAAATACTTTTTCCACAGTAAACTCTTCAAAATACTCAGAAGCACGGAAATCTTAGAAGACATAACAGAAGAAGACGCACAAGAAGCCACTATCAGAGAGTATCACGAGAATAATAACCATAGGGGCATTAACGAGACTCATATTCACCTGAAGAGAAAATATTTTTTCCCCTGTACAAAGGAGAAGATCACTCGAACAATAAATAATTGTATCATTTGCCGCACACAACCATAGAATTTATGAAACCAAAAACACCTTTAAAACCTCTGGATATTTTACATATCGACCTTTATGCAATAAATAAAGAACAAATTTTGACGATTATCGATAAATTTTCTAAATTTGCTTTCGCTTCGACACTTCCTAATAGGACAAGCTTGTCAGTGGTTAAAGCCATAAATAACTTTGTATATCTCTATAGTATTCCCAGAAAAATAGTATGTGATCAAGGGTCTGAATTTAACTCAAACATATTTAAGGACTATTGCAAGCAATATGACATAAACCTTAATTTTACTTCGTTTCAACAAAGTAGCAGTAATTCTCCAGTAGAAAGGCTACATTCTACGTTGACTGAAATATATCGTTTAGTGATGATAAAGAGAAAAAATTTAAAATTGTCAATGGATTAAGAGGATATTCTCCGAGAAGTTTTAATAACTTATAATAATGCCATTCACTCAGCCACAAAGCTAACCCCATATGAACTGTTTTTTGGTCGACCCTACACATTTGACAGGCAGATAACATATAATAATGAGCATGACTACTTACAAAAACTCAACGAATTTCAGGAAAAATTACTTCCTTCAATTAAGGAACACATGGAAAGACAAACAGAGAAAAGCATCGAAAAACTTAATGAGAGAAGGTCCAAGCCGCTGGAATTTGGTGAAAAAATTCTGCGAAAGGAATGTAAACGAAATAAAATGACACCAAGATTTTCAGAGCATAAAATTAAAACTGATAATAATATAACAATTCTAACACAGAAGGATAAGAAGATCCATAAAACCCGACTCCAAAACAGACGAAAACCTCTCATAATTTGTTTTGTTTCAAATCTCATTTCAGACTTGCATTAACAACTGGGCAAGTCATCAATATTCAAAATGTGGATCATAGTCAAAAGATAATGAAATTCGATCTGGCACCAGCAAAAGTAAAAAAAGGATATCGTAATCTAATGCATATTATTAATCTTGACGACTACGTTTCTAACATGAGGAGTATAGTTAATACTATTAATGCAATAAGAGAAAACGGCCAAGATGATGGAATCCAAAATCTGTTGTCAATGTCAGATTTTAAATTGAATGAACTCGGAAATAGACTCAACACCCTTTTACCATTTAAACGCACAAAAAGAGGACTTGGATCGGCAATTAAATTCATAACAGGAAATATGGATGCTGAAGACGCAAAGAAACTCGATATGGAAATCAAGGAGATGCATAATGAAGGGATTTTGTCACACAGTAATCGGAGGGAACAAAAGCTTTTAAACAACAAGATAATACAGAGATTTGGGAATATAACAGAACACATAAATAGGGAACAAGAAATTATATCAAGAAACTTCATATCAAACTCAAATAGAATTAATAGGAATTCGAAGGAAATCTCGGAAATGCAATATTTGAATAGGGTAAATTATAACATAGACCTATTGTATAATCATATGACAAATATAGGCGAAGCAATTATTCTCGCTAAACTGAATATTATTTCTAAATACATTCTGAATACTGAGGAATTTGCTAAAGTAAGAGATATCATGGAATATGATAAACTTCCAAATAGACAAGACGTCATGGAATATGACAATTCCTTGGGTTCAAGAAACCTCACTGCATATGAGAATTTCTTGAGTTCAGATGGCAAATATCTAAGATACCTCACTAAATATGAGAAATTCTTGGATTCAGACGAGCATATATACGAATTGCTCGAGCTACAAGCCTTTTATAACGGTACAAATGTAATATTTAATTTCAAAATACCAATAATAAGTAAATTTGGACATACGGTAAACAAAGGAGAATATAAATAACACAAAAATAGTTAGTAAATTTCATCTGTACTCAATAATAAAAATCAACTGTATGTTAGCATAAAATAGCTTTTTCCGTTGATTTGTGAGTTAAATAGAGATATTTACAATTGGTATTTCGGCACAAAGAATGTTGATGAAAGTCGTAGCTGACCAGAAAATGCATTCCATTCGGCTGGTGTCTAATAACTTTTTCTGTGTATTACTAAAATTAAAAAATAAGGAAAAAAATTTTTCATTTAAAAAAACTTTTCCTATGATCTCGAGTCAAACTAAAAATACATTTTCATACATATGAGAATTACAAACTTTATCACATTATTCCATTAACAATTAATAACACTAAGGAGATAATCATTCCTCCATATATAATACATAATAAACATAAACTACACAAACTCACGAGCATTTGCCCCAGGGTGGAGAACATTTTTTATTGTAACTCAATACAAGAAGAACTGATGGAAGATTTAACATGCTTGGGACCACTGTTCAACGGAGGAACGGCACACTGCAATCTAAGGGATTTGGGAAAAATATCCAAAATCCTGCAAATAGAAAACAACTTTATTATATTTATAAATAGTCCGAAATTACTAATAAAATCTACTTGCAGAATAAAGACTCCAGTGGAAATTAAAGGCACTGGCTTCATTTTCTTCAAAAATTGTAGCATTGAGATCAACAATATAATTTATTACGATGAAACATCGATATTTTGGGATCAAGTCAACCTTCTACCAAATGACAACTCCACAATTAAAGTGAACTCTACAACTAAAGTAACAACATTAATGACGCTAGAACAACTAAACATCGATAACATCAACAACATCACAACATTAAAAGATACAGCAATTATCCATGTCGGCTCGATCTATGCTGCACTAACAACATTATTCATCCTAATAATAATAATGGCATCAGTATCACCAATAAAACAAATAATTTATACAACAACCACATCAGTTCCCGTTCCAGCCCCAACTAATTCATTGTGGCCTTCACTCTATTCTAAGGGGGGAGGAGTTACGGCACCTCAACAGTAACTATCATTTAATAACAAAACATTATCATTATTATTATCATTACTAACACTACTATAATTATTAACACTATTATTATTATTAATATTACTTTAATTAAGATTTCATTCTAAACATTCTGCTTTGTTACAATTAATGATTTAATAGTTTTGAAGTGCTGACATTTAAAATTCTAAATAATTTTGGTTTTTTACATTTTTCAAGTACGTTAGCACACTTAAATTCTTGGTAAAATTGTAACAAAGAACAATGCCCTTTTCTACAGCAAAACAATGTATTTTTGATTTAACTTTGTCGCAACTGTAGAATTTTGCCTACAGTTGATGTTCTAATTATAAAATCCAGACATTGTTGCAACATACAAGCTCTGCTTGTAAGTGGCACAATGAATTTCTTTGTTTAGATTTTTCCGATCAGCAATACTGATTGTTCTGTCAGTATTGACTGAATAATATAATAGATTGATTTTCTGGATATCGACTCAGTCACAAAGGGACCATTAAAGAAAGAACTTCATAAATTAAATTAAAAACTTTTGTAATTTTAAGAAAATAAATTAAATTATAATTTTTGTAATTTTGGAAAATAAAATAAATTAAAACTTTTGTAATTTTTAAATCAAAACGAATTTTTTTGTGATATTGGAAGTTTCCTCTGAAAGCTTTTCACCCGGAAACGTAACTCGCGCGACGATTTTTTCCTACTCACGCTCATGCTCGATCACGTGAGTAATTTAAATTTATGCTCACGCTCACGAAATACTAACGCTTCAAAAGTTAAAAATATTTCGAAAAATTACACATAAAAGAATTTATTTTATCGCTTGAACCACTTCAATGAAGTGTTATCATACTTAATACTAAAGTTTGCACATAACCACAACTTTTTTAACCGCGTTAACGATGCGGTTAGTCGCGATTAACGGTTAAAATATTTTTAAACCTAATTGTTTTTCATAAAATCAATAAGAAATTTTCAATTTTTACGTTAAAAAGCTCAAAGTGTACCCAGGAAAATTTTTTGAACCCGTTCTAAAATTATAAGTCCTAGAATTACTTATCAGGGAATAACTAAGTCACATATTCTTCAAAAGCATCTCCGGAACCACTGGTGGTGTAACTGGTACTATAACCCATGCAAAGGAGTCATGTTTGCATTATAACTACGTCTATGGTGTGTATTTAGGAACAAGTGATTTAGAACAAGTTATACATGACTTGCGCATCTGTTGCAAGAACCTGATACTAAGCTTCAAAACAGCTCCATAGAGCTATTTAAAAAACGTTTAAAATTTTAGATACATATTTCTTCCACCTTAAATCAACAAAAAAATTTATAAAAATTTCTATTATAAAAATAGAAAACAGCATTTATGGAAATAAACGTTACCAAAAGTCAGGAAGCAAGGACATCATAATATAAATTAAATAACTATCTCCTTAAAATCTGTTTCTTTCCTACTTTCGTAATGAAGATTGCTTTGTTCAGTGTTACCTCTTCAACTTTGGGATATTTTTTCTCGAATACTATTAACCAAAAAATCAATGCAAACAAATTTTTTTTTTTAATTTTTTTAAAGAAAAAAATATATTTTAGGCGAATCCTTTTTGAGTATAAAATATATTTTGCAAAAAATTTATTTTTTAATTCGATCTACCTACGGGATTAATGCTCTTGAAACTAGTTCCGAGCGTGAGAATTTCATACAAAAATCACGTAAACATGAATAGGTTCTAGAACCATTCCGTTGACTAGTACCTGTTCCTGAAACTATTTCATAGAACTAGTGCCGAGGGTGACAATTTAAAATAAAATTCATGGGTAACAACACCAAATTAGAACTAGTGTATGCTCAAAAGATATAGTTGTGGAACTAATGCAAGTTTTGCTGGGTACTTATATAATATAGTTATGAATAATAACTGCTTAAATTTAAGACAAATACCAGTCTGATCGAATTAGGAAAGTTTAGCCAATAATATCCAAAATTTTCACAACCTAATTTTCAATTAAAACTACACTCTAATTAATTTCTGTTGAATTTTACCCAACTTATAGTAGGAAACTGTACTCCTACTATAAATTGGGTAAATTTACTCTGTGTGCGTAAACGAAAAAATACACACATTATGCATAATATTATGCACACATTATGTGTAAATTTACATTAAAATTGCTTAAATATTTAAGGAAATTTTAAAATTAATTTGTTAATTTACTAAAATTGTGTGTAAAAAAGTTTGTTTTAAGAGAAAATATACTAAAATTGCACTTCTAAATACTTACATTAAAAACACTTTGTGTTAGTATTATTGTATATGAAAATGTGTACAGAACTGTTTTACGCATTTAGTGTTTATATTTTCTGAATTTTTGTAATATAACATAAAACTTTAACTATTTTATAGTAGTAATTTTACAAACGTTTTTTAGAGTGTATGTAATCATAACGATATCAAATTTATAAAAATTTTAGAATTTATTCATACTGAAAAGAAAATGCCAAAAAGTTTTTTGGGGTTGGCTAACAGTTAACTCACTCTAAAACTCAGCTCGCCAATGTACAAAAATTTGATTTTTCATAAAAATGGCAAATATTTTAATTTTTTACAACATTTTTATATTGAATTCTTTGCAAAACCAGGGTTTTAAGAATCTAATTTTAACCGTTACCGCACGATATACAGTTGCGGTTAAATGGCGCAATTAACCACGGTTAAGGTCACGGTTAAAACCGAAATGCGCACTCTACTTAATACATATATATAAAAACAGTCGAAACGATTTTTTTTACATGTAATGTAGTAAAAATTTAAAAAGATCAAACAAAAATTGAAAAAATAAAAAACGAATAATCAATAAAAATCACGAAAAAAATCGACTCACGCACGCTTACGCTCACGAAATCTTTTTTACCGCTCATGCACGATTACGTGGGTAATTTAAATTTTGGCTCACTCTCATGCGTGATTCACGTAAATCACGAAATTTCGTCTCACGTGCCCACCTCTAGTTTCACTACCTAAGATTTTAGTAAGTTGTACATAGACATGCAATTTTTTAGATTTTTACGCAAGATCAGTCAAATTATTGCATCATTCAGTGCAGAAAATCAATACCAGATATGGTACAATAATAACCAGTTACTTCTTACCTTATTAAATTTTTTATAACCTTAATATGGGGATCAGAGATCTGCAATGAGTATTGAACATGGTTGCGAAAAAAGTAAAGTTAATATATGGACATATATGGAATGGACAGATTTATATACGGACGTCTTTAAGAAGAAATTTACCATTTAGTTTGGTGATAAAATTTGGACTCGGGAAGATTTATGGTTCCCGAAAATAGGTATTTAAAAAAAAATTATGTTTTGGTCATAACTTTTTTGTACCTGAACCGAGTTTCCGAGTTTTTCAAGCAAATATGTTCTACTAAAGATTTTCGATCTTTTGATAAATAAGACCAATGGAGGTCATATTAAAGCTCTAAAATTTTAGTTTTTATAAAAATTTTGATGTTTTTAGACCATTTATGGAGTATTTAATTACGATCTTACCGTTCTTAAGATATAAATTAATCTATTTTGTGCCACGCTCAATTCATGGATCCCGCCCACATTTGGTCAGATGATGTGTATTGATAACCAAGATTTTTGCACCTTATTTGGAAACTTTTCCACTTTCCGTTCTCCAAATTTACAGAAAAACTGACCGACATCGTTAAGTCAACTGTGCTGTACGTATGTATATGTAATGTTAAAAAAAAAGCAAAAAAAAAAGTCCTAAGAAAATAAAAAAGTCTAAAGAAAATATGAAAAAAATTTACAAAAAAAGTTGAATAGACGGGGCTCGATCGCGCCACTAAAAGAAAAAACTATTTGTGACAAAGCTGTTAGACCACTGAGCCATTGAAGCTCATACGCAACCATCGTTAATAGAAGTAAATAAAAGAGATTTCTTGTATTTTTATATTTTTATTATTAAATTGTAAATCTTTGTATGTGTTTGTTGTTTGTGTATAAAAGGTGAAGAGGTGAAAGAAAAGAATTTCAACAAATGGATGTGTTTGTTATGCATAAAATTCAACATACATATTATACAAATTAATTTTACGGAAAAAATTATAGGTAGTCATGGTTTTTTGCTAATATCTCAGCCATTTATCAACCGATTTGGCTGATTTTCAATAGCAAACACAAATGGATCACATGTATCAGAAATATATAACAATCAAGTCCTCATCATGTCTGGGGTCTTCGGAAAACCCATTTCAGCACACAGACGGACATCGTTAAATCAACTTCGCTCTTCATAAGTACCCAGAATATATATACTTTATAGGGTCTAAGATCTAAGAAATTACAAACGGAATGACAAACTTATATATACCCTTCCACCTGTGGTTGAATGATGATTCATGTTTTTTTGTACTCATACGCATTTATACTTATTGAAATTTTGTCGAACCTCATATTCATTCTAAAGTTTGAAGTAGTCAACATACTTACATATTGGATTCGCCCGCTGAATCCGAAAATGGAGTCCAAAAGTGCAAAAGTAGAACAGTTTTTAGGATATTGCCAAATTTTTCATTTTTTAAAAAAGTTATTTTACTGAAATAAAAGTACCAAAACAATGGATTTAAATTTATTTTTTATATAAAGCTTAATAAATTCCACATAAATTTTTCATACAATATATTATGATATTGCACTAACAAGGGAGCTGAACCAAACCAAACCCGAACTCTCGGATCTTAATGGCATTTAGATATCTTATAGAGGAGCAAAAAAGAAGGGACACGTGTTTTTTATAGCAACCTATCCCACGTTTAAGGGTTAAAAGACGGGTCCCCAAAATATATAATTCTTGTATGGGAGCATGTCTTAAATTTATGAAAATCAAATTTATTTTTATGCAGCGTGAAAGTACTCGAAAAAACAAAAAAATTGGTACCAATATATACATATATATTTGGACTCAGGGTTGCCACAAATTTCAAATTTTTTATATATGGATGAAAAAAGCTTTTTGGAGAAAGTCGAATTAAAACCATACGATTTCAAATATCAAAAAACCCTCAGACACCCCTTCGTTTAAATTAAATAAACTTCAATTTATGTGATTTGGAGCATAATCCAACTGCAATTCACATACAAAAGAAACGTTTTTTTAATATTCGAATATTGACTAACAAAAAATATTGTACATGTTTGTACACGATTTAAACGCAGTTATATGCGCCTTTAAAATACCTTTAATTTGATATATATATATATATATATATCGTCTATAGTTTCTCTGAAAAGACAGGCACAAATAAAAAAAATCGTCAAATGGGGTCATTTTACTACTCACTCTTTAACCCCTAAATGTGAGATTGGACAGCCTTAAAAAAAATATGTGTCATTAATTTTTTCACAACCTGCTCATAAAAATAATAAATTTTTAATCATCCCTGCAATGTTTCTATATAAACTTACAATTTTCTGCCTATGTATATTTTTAAATATATTATAAATATACACTTGTTTTCACATTGATAAGTTGAATGAGTTAAATGATTCAACTCAATAGTGAGTATGATAAGTACTTTCTTAAAATTATAAATACAAATGAATAGATTAATGAATCTTATAAATTTGGCACGGTATGAGTATGATGTCGACGTTGGATTCAAATTCATTGCAACTTTTACTTGTAACTCAACGTTATTGTGAGTGTACATATGAGTAGTTTTTTTTTAATGACTCTACTCACTTATATTTAAAATTTCATGAGTCCTGATGGGGGTGCCACTAGAAATAAAAAGTTTTGCTTGTATACAAAAATGTGTACATATGTATATGCTCAACAGTTTTGAAAAAAATAACGACTCTAAAAATATATTAAAAATCATTTTCTCATTGTTAATATTTCCTTTTAATAAAACGTGCTAGATTCGCTAATCAAAAAACGATAAATAATTTTTCCACGAAACTTTTTCATCTTATGTATGTTTTATTGACATAGATTATACAAATATTTTGTTGTGAACAGTCAGTTGTATTTTCATGTTGTAAAACGTCAAATAGTAAAGAAGAATAAAATATTTATAAATTTATAGAAACAAGAAGAACAAAAAAATAAAGGTGAAAGTAAAAAAAATGGCGTTTACTTCAGACTGATATATTATGATAAATAATTCAACATATAATAAACACAGCTAAAGAAGTTGTAAAATTGTATCAGATTTTAAAGTGTAAATTACCAAAAAACAATTTTACACTATTGTAAAGTAATACTCGATACAACAGAAACAATGGTTCTATACAATTGAACAAAAAAAAAAAAAATAAAATTTGTGTAATATAATAAATTATGTACTAATAGTATAAAATATTTGAAAATGTAACCAAAAATAGTATTCAATACCTGTAAAAAGCTATCATCATAATTATTACAATTAGTTAACATATATATATATATATGTATATATATATATATATATATATATATGCATTTCACATACTTTGAAGACATCTGTATATACAGCCAAAAAAGTCCCTATAACATGCGCTGTATCCAGTAAAATGTCTTCAGTGTAAGCAGTAGAATAACGAAAAGTTTAAGGACAGTTCCCAAAGTAACAAAATGTCTTCATAGTAACTCGTGGAACGAAAACCCGGGGACGGTTTTTCGTTCCACATGTTGCGGGGACGGTTTTTCGTTCGTTTCGTTCGTGTATATACAGATGTCTTCAAAGTATTCACAATGAATATATATATATATATATATATATATATATATATGTGCACAGCACATGTTGCGGGGACGGGTTTTCGTTCCACAAGTTACTATGAAGACATTTTGTTACTTTGGGGACTGTCCTTAAACTTTTCGTTATTCTAGTGTTTACTCTGAAGACATTTTACTGGACACAGCGCATTTTATAAGGACTTTTTTGGTTGTATATACAGATGTCTTCAAAGTATGTGAAATGCATATATATATATATATATATATATATATGTGCACAGCACATGTTGCGGGGACGTGTTTTCGTTCCACAAGTTATATATATATATACTAGCTGACCCGGCAAACGTTGTTCTGCCTAGGAATAGGATTACATTATTATCTAGGTAGCTCGCACAAAGTTTGAATATTCTCACAATAATAGTACCCCAGATATGCAATAATAAATTTGTACTTCGTATGGGAGGTGCCACGCCCATTGCTTGGATCCCCCATATTTTTTGGAAGATTATGAATATTATTATCAAAGAAGCTCACACAAAGTTTGAAGACTCCCACTTTAATAGTACCCCAGATATGCAATAATGAATGTTTTCTTCGTATGGGAGGTGCCACGCCCATTGCTTGGATGGCACTCATTTTTTTGGGAGATTATGAGTATTATTATAAAAAAAGCTCACACAAAGTTTGAAGACTCCCACTGTAACAGTACTCCAGATATACAAAAATACATTTTTACTTCGTATGGGAGGTGCCACGCCCATTGCTTGGATCCCCCATATTTTTTGGAAGATTATGAATATTATTATCAAAGAAGCTCACACAAAGTTTGAAGACTCCCACTTTAATAGTACCCCAGATATGCAATAATGAATGTTTTCTTCGTATGGGAGGTGCCACGCCCATTGCTTGGATGGCACTCATTTTTTTGGGAGATTATGAGTATTATTATAAAAAAAGCTCACACAAAGTTTGAAGACTCCCACTGTAACAGTACTCCAGATATACAAAAATACATTTTTACTTCGTATGGGAGGTGCCACGCCCATTGTACCCATATAGGTCAATTGTGAATCTAAACCATTCAGGGATCAAATAAAACAGACACAACAAATTTCATCGAAATCGGCCCAGCCGTTAAGGAGGAGTGCAGTCACTAACACACGTACAGGAGAATTATATATATAAAGATATATATATATATATATATATATATATATTCATTGCGCACACTTTAAAGACATCTGTATATACAGCCAAAAAAGTCCTTATAATATACGTTGTATCCAGTAAAATGTCTTCAGTGTAAACAGTAAATTAATTAAAAGTATGAGGACGGTCCCCAAAGTAACAAAATGTCTTCATAGTAACTTGTAGAACGAAAAACCGTCCCCGCAACATGCACTGTGAACATATATATATATATATATATATATATATATATATATATATATATATGCATTGCCCATACTTTGAAGACATCAGTATATACAGCCAAAAAAGTCCCTATAAAATGCGCTGTGTCCAGTAAAATGTCTTCAGAGTAAACACTAGAATAACGAAAAGTTTAAGGACAGTCCCCAAAGTAACAAAATGTCTCCATAGTAACTTGTGGAACGAAAACCCGTCCCCGCAATATGTGCTGTGCACATATATATATATATATATATATATATATGAATATATATATATATGAATATATATATATATATATATATATATGTGCACAGCATATATTGCGGGGACGGGTTTTCGTTCCACAAGTTACTATGAAGACATTTTGTTACTTTGGGGACTGTCCTTAAACTTTTCATTATTCTAGTGTTTACTCTGAAGACATTTTACTGGATACAGCGCATTTTATAGGGACTTTTTTGGCTGTATATACAATGCATATATATATATATATATATATATATATATATATACGGGTTTTCGTTCCACAAGTTACTATGAAGACATATATATATATATATATATATATATATATATATATATATATATATATATATATGCATTGCACATACTTTGAAGACATCTGTATATACAGCCAAAAAAGTTTCTATAATATGCGCTGTATCGAGTAAAATGTCTTCAGTTGTTTAAGCGCAAAAGGATTATGCCTTTTTTAATTGTTCAGTATACCCTTTTTTTCTATGTTATTGTATTTTCTCTTTGTTTTTCCTTTTTTTGTAACTTGCCTTTGTTTGTATAGTGTTTAAGTTATTCATTCGTTGTTATACCCCCAGAGAGTACAGTACGTAGAAAATTTTTAAACCCCCAAAATAAAACTGAATTTAAAACTAATTAATTTTGTTTTATTTTTCTTAAATTTTCTGAGGAAATATTTCGAGAAAAACATTTTTGGTCCTTTGAACTGGATATTAAACCCCCGAGAACCTCGAAATATTCCTCACGAAAATATTTCTTTTTAGAACCCCCGAAATTGTTTGGCTTTGAAGCTGAGGAAACCCCCGAGCAGTCATAATAAGTATTGTTTTAAATTTTATATTATTATCAACCCCTTTCTGTGGAATAAGGTACGTGTTTTTTTTAAATTTTAAAGTGAAAATCAGTGCAGTGTAATAATATAAAAGTGAACCCTAATATAAATAAAGAAAACAAAAGTTCATACATACACAAACAACATACATTAACAAGTTACAAACAAAACCCGTGCTAAAAAAAAAATAAAAAAAAACCGTTTAATATCGAGAAAAATCATAAGAAAACCGTATTCTAGTGAAAGATTTTGTTTTTCGGTATTTATTTTTTATTTATTTTTTTTATTTCATTTGGTTTTTAATTTTTCCTTTATTGCCCTATTTCCAAATCCAATTGGAAGTGTTTTTTTTTATTGCTGTTAACCAAGCTCTTTCTCTGGTGCTCTTCTGTAAATTAAAGCTTTACACATTTTTTTACCAACAGTACAAAGCAACAGATGATAATTTTTACTCAATAATAATAATAGTGTCAAAACGCAATAAATTAAACATCGGGATAAGTGTTTGTGAAGTTTCTTTTTTTTTTAAAAAGAGGTAAAAAATATATATATCTTTTGTTTGTTAACTAAAAAAGTGCGTGGAATAATTAGTGTTTATACATAAATACAAACTAGTTGCACCACTATTTACCCAGTGTATGTTGTTGTTTTTTGTTTTTTTCTTATATTGTTACACACACAAAACTAGTGTTGTACATTTTTTATTCTAACGAATAAACCGCGTAATTAAAAAATTTATTGATAAAGTGTAAATTGTACTCAATTTTCCCCATAAACGCGATTAATTAGTAAATCGGTGTTTCTTTTTGCTAAAATTATATATGATTTTTTTTAAATTTTCGAATATTTACTGATTTATTGATAGATTAATTACTCGTTTTTTTACCCGTTGGTGATTACCCGTGTTATTGTGCAACATTAGTGTATATTTTATATTTTTTATCATCGAAAGTGTTTTTCCCACTGTAAAAAACTGGTGTTCAATTGTTTTCAAATAACGATTTTGAATTTTAATCGTAGGTTTAAACCGGTTTTTTTTCAGGATTTTTGATCCGAAAAAAAAGAACAATTGTTTTTGAAATCGCTTTCCTTATTAGTTGACCCTAATATAAAAAATAATATTTTTGTAAGAAATTGAGGTTTTTTTATTCATATAATTTTTGAATTTACTCGGTTTTTTTACCTCCCCAAACCCCCACTTTTTTGATATTTCTCGTGTTTTTTTTTTAATATCGATTTCACGATTCGCTTTAACTTTTAAAGCATTTTTTTCCATTGATCTGAGGTTTTATTTAACCTATTCAATATTTTAACCCGTGTTTTGTCTTAATTCTCATTCGAGTTTTAAAATTTTTTACTCATTTCAAAATAACCGGTTATAATCTTAGATCTAAAATGGCTGATATAAATAGTTTGATTAGAAATTGCGAACGTTTGTCCGAATTTGAGGCTTATATCTCTCGTTTGGCAGTGACCGACCATAAAATTGGGTCCTTAAATAGTCATGAGAAGGAAATAAATCGTTTATGGGAAGCGGTTCGCGAGACTTACGACTTGTTACTCATTCAAGCGGAAGGGAACAAGAACATTCAAATCGTTGAGGTTAAGAAACGGTATATGGCTTCGTATACTGCATATTCTCGCGGCATGTCTCTTATTACGGAGCATTTGGATCGTTTGAAATCGGTTGCTTTAACAGCTGAAAAATACAATGTGTTAGGTCTGATCCAAACGCCTGTAATTCATTTGCCACCGTGTGATACGGAAATTTTCACTGGAGACTACAAAAACTGGCCCACATTTCGAGATATGTTTTCAGCATTGTACAAGAATAACCCCCGTTTGAGTCCAGTTGAAAAGTTATACTATCTTTTGAACAAGACTAAGAATGAACCCCATGATATTATAAGTACATGCCCATTAACCAATGAGGGTTTTGATCTCGCATGGAAAAATCTTGTTGACAGATATGAAAACAAGCGGGTTCTCATAACTGCTCAAATGAAGATTCTTTTTAATATCCAGTCGATTGCAAAAGAATCTGGCCCTAATATCAAGAAATTACAACGCACCATAAACGATTGTATTACAAATTTGAAATTGTTGAACGTTACCCCTGAAAAGTTATTTCACGTTCTTTTCGTATACGTTTGTTCAACGAAATTACCCGAACACACGTTAAGTCTGTGGGAAGAGTCGGCAAAACGCGATGCAGATATGCTGCAATGGCTCGAATCCATTTTCGATATAAGAAGTTCTCTTCCAAACCCGAATCCGAACCAAGCTGGAAATTCGAATAACAGCAACCCGAAAAAATCCTTCAATGATTCGAAAAGGATTAAAAGTTTTGCAACCAAGACAAAACTTAGTCCAACTGTTATCTGTTGTACGCTTTGTCAAGAACAACACCCCTTACGATTGTGTCCGAAATTTTTAAGACAGAGCATTGATGAGAGATTGGCAACTGTAAAAAGACTTAGGTGTTGCACCAACTGTTTGACAACGTTCCATGAATTTAAGAGTTGCAAGAGCGTTCATGTTTGCTTTTTGAGTACACAGAAACACCACTCACTGCTTCATAGGGATAATAGTGCTTCTAAAACAAATTCCAGTAATTCTATACTACAAAATACCCTCAATTCTAATCACGGAATGGGTTCTAGGAACACAATCATACCAACTAGCAGTCAACAACAACCCCCCGTTATTAACGATAATTTGCCCTCAACTGTAGCTGGTGCGGCAGCTCGCTCGTATCAAACGTATGCCACACATCTTGAAACAAACCCCTATTCAACGGTATTGTTGGGCACAGCTATTTGCGAAATTCGTGCCAACGATATCAGATGTTCGGCAAGAGCACTGATTGACCCAGGTTCTCAGGCTACCTTTATCTCAAGAAGATTACAAAGGAAGCTTTCTATCCCAACATTTACGACGCCAACAGCCGAAGTTACGGGCCTGAGTGGTAGTGTTACCGCAATTTCTTCAAGAGTTTGTTCAATTTCGATTGGATCAGCAATTGATCCGAATTTTAAAATACAAACTGAAGCTTATGTCGTGGAGAAGTTGACAGGCCGCTTGCCATCGTGTTCGCTCACGGATATTGCAAACTCAAACTTCCCCGAAATTTCATTGACCGACGTCAAGTCTACCCGAGTCGATATCCTTCTTGGAGGGGATGTCTATCCACAGATTTTGTTACCCGATGTTAAAAAACATCCAAATGGCAAATTAGTCGCACAAAGAACTGTTTTCGGTTGGATTGTGACTGGTAAAGTTTGTCACTCTGAACCCCTGTATTCGGTTGTATCATATTTCAACAATATTGAGTTGAATTCACAGCTTTCTCGGTTCTGGGAACTTGAGGAGGTCCCACAAGCATCCCAATTAACGGAAGCCGATGAGTATTGTGCAGAACTTTACCGAACCACGACTTATCAAAATTCCTGATCAAACCCCTTTTCAGCGGATCTTATTTCGCAAAGATCCCGAAGTTGAACTAACGGATTATGAGCTTAATACGGTCACGTTCGGAGTGAACTATGCACCTTATCTTGCTATTCGAACCCTGATTCAGTTGACAAATGACATGGAAGTTCAAAATCCTGCTGCGTCCGAAATTTTGAAAACCCAGATGTACGTCGATGATGTACTAGCTGGCTCTCATGAGCTAGAAGACGCTTTTAAGAGACGTAATGAACTAACTCAGGTTCTAAATTCAGCTGGTTTCGTTTTGCGTAAATGGACGGCAAACCACATACGTCTCCTAGAAGATTTACCCCGCGAGAATTTGCTTGATGCAGACTTCTTGAAATTTTCGGATGCTAGTACGACAAAAACCCTAGGTTTGCGGTGGAATGCTGTAAATGACAGCTTCTATTTCAAGCTCGTATCGCAACCAGGGAGGGATATTGTTACAAAGCGTGCTGTCTTGTCAGAAATAGCAAAGCTATTTGACCCCGCCGGTTGGCTCTCTCCCAAAATTATTGCAGCGAAAATCATAATGCAACAAATTTGGCAGGACAAGACAGATTGGGATGAATGTGTAAAACCCTTGACTCTTTCTCAGTGGCACGCGTTTTTAGATGATTACCCTAATATTGAGAAAATTTGTATTCCCAGATGGGTTAATTTTCACCCCGATTATGATATTGAGTTCCACGGATTCTGCGATGCTTCTGAAAAGGCATACGCTGCTACTCTGTATGTTCGTAGTATCTCTTCCTCCTGTGAGATAACGACGCACTTGCTTGCGTCGAAGACAAAAGTTGCACCTGTTAAAACGGAAACTTTACCCCGTTTAGAGCTCTGTGGAGCTGCACTAATGGCAAATATTTTAATGTCTTTATGTAGTCAATTAAATCTAGCCAAGAAAGAGATTTATTTGTGGACGGATTCTACCATAGTTTTATCTTGGCTCAAGAAACCCCCGTGCCATTGGCCTACTTTTGTCAGGAACCGAGTAGCATCGATTTTAAAGAAAGTTGGAAATGACAGTTGGTCTCATGTGGATTCCAAAGACAACCCCGCTGATTTGGCAAGTCGTGGAACTCTAGCGCGTGATCTGATTGATAACTCTTTATGGTGGCATGGCCCCAAATGGTTAAGTCAACCAAAATATAATTGGTCAAAACATTCGATTAGTGATCATCCGCATTTAGAAGTTCAGTCATATTTTGTTCACACTTCAAAACCGTTTGACATACTGGAGCGTTTTTCGAATTTACCGCGTGCAATGCGAGTTATTGCTTATTGTTTTCGGTTTCTTTATTATTTACAAACCCGAAAATGTCTTTATGACATCAAAGATGTTACTCAGTCCGAAATCAAACACGCACGAGATCGTCTGATTCTGGCATGTCAGCGAAATTATATAATCGAATACACCCAGTTGTCAAAGGGTACTGTTATATCCCCGAAAAGTAGTTTACTTGCTTTGAATCCTTTTATGGACTCAAACGGATTTATCCGAATGAATGGTCGATTAGTTCGATCACCCGGACTGACATATGATGAGCGGTTTCCAAAAATTTTGCCCTATTCGGCTCCTTTTACCCGTTTGTATGTGGAACATGTCCACAAATGCTCTGTACACGGCGGGCACTCTTTAGTGCTACGTCTTGTTAGAATTGAGTTTTGGGTGCCGAAGCTAAAAAACCTGATTCGTACGGTAATAAATAACTGTAAGGAATGTACAATTTATCGGAAAAAGGCCGGTCAGCAAATAATGGCTGCTTTACCCCCTGAACGGGCGTCTCTTTCGAGATCATTCACCCATACCGGTTTAGATTTCGACATAAAGTCTTATATTGGTAGAGGTTGTCGGATAACCAAAGGGTATGTTCTCGTTTTTGTATGCTTTGCTACAAAAGCTATACATTTAGAGGCTACCGGCGACATGTCCACCGAAACATTTCTTGGAGCGTTTGCTCGATTTTTCTCCCGTCGTGGATGTCCATCCCATTTGTACTCAAACAATGGGACGGCCTTTGTCGGTGCTTCTAATTTACTCGAGGTTGACAGAAAACAGTTTTTATCCGAGTTAAGACGAAAGGTTATTGTACGAAGTAGTTTTCAGCCAATAGAGTGGCGTTTTATACCCCCTGGTGCTCCTCATATGGGCGGCTTATGGGAGGCCGGTGTGAAGAGTGTTAAATCTCATTTGAAAAAGGTTTCTAATGCTCAGAAATTTACTTTTGAAGAATTTATGACCATGCTAACCCGAATTGAAGCATGTTTGAATTCCAGACCTTTATGCGCGATAAGCGACAACCCTTCAGAACTTGTTCCCCTAACTCCGGGTCATTTTCTGATCGGCGCTCCTTTGTTAGCACCCCCAGAACCCGACCATTCGGGCTTATCGTTGAGTATGGCCAACAGGTGGCAAAAACTCAAGGCTCTTCACCACCAATTTGCTTTGCGGTGGAAAGAAGAGTACCTGAAGGAACTTCACCGGAGGGTGAAGTGGAAATATCCTCAAAGGGATTTTAAAATAGGAGACTTGGTCGTAATTCGGCAGGATAATCTGCTATCTAATGAATGGAAATTAGGGCGTATTGAAAAGGTTTTTAAAGGACATGACTCGAAAGTCCGAGCAGCTGACGTGAGGATAGCTTCAGGCATTTTTAACCGGCCAATTGTGAAGCTTGTTCTCCTTCCCGTGTCAGAATCCCACTAATATTGTTTTTCTTTCTTTTTTTCCTAACCAGTTGCGAGATGTCAAGAATTGCGAGTCGTCTGGAAGTCCATCGCCCAACAACTTCAGATGGAACTGCGGAGAAACAATCACCTAAACCACAGCGAGTGCCTGAGGGATTGTCGCCTTTGCAAAAAGGAACATCCATTGCGGAAGTGCATGGAGTTTCGCAAGATGTCGGTGGGGAAGCGGTGGAATACTGTGCAGAAATTTCGGTACTGCTTCAATTGCTTAGCGCACTCGCACATCAAGGAAAAATGCCGAAGTCGCGAAAGATGCATTGAGTGTAGATCCGAACACCATACCCTCCTCCACCGATTCAAGAAACGAAAGCCCGTGGCTCCATCGCAATCCCAAGGTACCCGTGATGATGTTCCATCGGTTCCTCAGGCCACTCCCTCTAACCCCAATCCACAAAACTCGCGCAATAAGAAACGGCGCAAAAATAAAAGGCGCAACAACCATCGCCATCAATGCTGCAGACACCAGCAGCAACAATTGCAGCCGCAGCAGCAACAATTGCAACCGCAGCAGCAACAATTGCAACCGCAGCAGCAACAACTACAGCCACAGTACTACGGTTTGCAGCAGTCAGCAGCATATAACCAAACACCCGCAACGATTGTTATAAACGTCCATTCGGGACGCAACATTTTTTAAATTTTTTATTTAGTACACATTTTTTTTACCTTTTTTTTTAATATTTTTTTATATTAAAACTTTTGAATTATGAATGAATGTCTTTATTTATTTATTTTTTTTTTTTTCTTAATTCTTAAGTCCTTAGCCCCAGTATTGCACTCTTGCAAGGGGGGCGGGATGTTTAAGCGCAAAAGGATTATGCCTTTTTTTATTGTTCAGTATACCCTTTTTTCTATGTTATTGTATTTTCTCTTTGTTTTTCCTTTTTTTGTAACCTGCCTTTGTTTGTTTAGTGTTTAAGTTATTCATTCGTTGTTATACCCCCAGAGAGTACAGTACGTAGAAAATTTTTAAACCCCCAAAATAAAACTGAATTTAAAACTAATTAATTTTGTTTTATTTTTCCTAAATTTTCTGAGGCAATATTTCGAAAAAAACATCAGTGTATACAGTAAATTAATAAAAAGTTTGAGGACGGTCTCCAAAGTACCAAAATGTCTTCATAGTAACTTGTGAAACGAAAAACCGTCCCCGCAACATGCGCTGTGCATATATATATATATATATATATATATATATGCATTTCACATACTTTGAAGACATCTGTATATACAGCCAAAAAAGTCCCTATTATATGCGCTGTATCCAGTAAAATGTCTTCAGTGTAAACAGTAGAATAACAAAAAGTTTAAGGACAGTCCCCAAAGTAGCAAAATGTCTTCATAGTAACTTGTGGAACGAAAACCCGTCCCCACAATATGCGCCATGCACATATATATATATATATATATATATATATATATATATATATATTCATTGCCCATACTTTGAAGACATCTGTATATACAGCAAAAAAAGTCCCTTTAATATGCGCTGTATCCAGTAAAATGTCTTCAATGTAAACAGTGGAATAACGAAAAGTTTAAGGACAGTCCCCAAAGTAACAAAATGTCTTCATAGTAACTTGTGGAACGAAATCCCGTCCCCGCAACATGCGCTATGCACATATATATATATATATATATATGCATTGCCCATACTTTGAAGACATCTGTATATACAGCCAAAAAAGTCCCTATAAAATGCGCTGTGTCCAGTAAAATGTCTTCAGAGTAAGCACTAGAATAACGAAAAGTTTAAGGACAGTCCCCAAAGTAACAAAATGTCTTCATAGTAACTTGTGGAACGAAAACCTGTCCCCGCAACATGTGCTGTGCACATATATATATATATATATATATATGCATTTCACATACTTTGAAGACATCTGTATATACAGCCAAAAAGTATGAGAAATGCATATATATATATATATATATATATATATATATATATATGTGCATTTCACATACTTTGAAGACATCTGTATATACAGCCAAAAAAGACCCCGTAATATGAGCTGTGTCCAGTAAAATGTCTTCAGTGTAAACAGTAGAATAATGAAAAGTTTGTGGACAGTCCCCAAAGTAACAAAATGTCTTCATAGTAACTTGTGGAACGAAAACCCGTCCCCGCAACATGCGCTATGCACATATATATATATATATATATATATATATATATATATGCATTACTCATACTTTGAAGACATCTGTATATACAGCCAAAAATGTCCCTATAAAATGCGCTGTGTCCAGTAAAATGTCTTCAGAGTAAACACTAGAATAACGAAAAGTTTAAGGACAGTCCCCAAAGTAACAAAATGTCTTCATAGTAACTTGTGGAACGAAAACCCGTCCCCGCAAAATGCTCTGTGCACATATATATATATATATATTTATATATATATATATATATATATTCATTGCGCATACTTTGAAGACATCTGTATATACAGCCAAAAAGTATGAGAAATGCATGTATATATATATATATATATATATATATATATATATATATGTGCATTTCACATACTTTGAAGACATCTGTATATACAGCCAAAAAAGACCCCGTAATATGAGCTGTGTCTAGTAAAATGTCTTCAGTGTAAACAGTAGAATAATGAAAAAATTGTGGACAGTCCCCAAAGTAACAAAATGTCTTCATAGTAACTTGTGGAACGAAAACCCGTCCCCGCAACATGCGCTATGCACATATATATATATATATATATATATATATATATATATATATGTGCATAGCGCATGTTGCGGGGACAAGTTTTCGTTCCACAAGTTACTATGAAGACATTTTGTATATATATATATATATATATATATATATATATATATGTATATATATATAAGATACTAAAAACAATGTGGTTATAAAGATAATATACCAGTTTAAATTCTACATTATTGTTTGATAGACTGAATGTATATACTTTTATTAGTTACCCAGTGCAGAAACGGTAATACCAATAATGATACTTTAGAAATAACATAATGGTTCTTCTTACCTTCTACATTACTTGATAATATAAAATAATGTGATATCTAAAAAGGTTTTTATAAAATAACAAATGTCTCCTTTACTTTTGTCAATATTTTGTAAATAAAAATTGTAATCTGAGAGAGAGTCTCTAAAAGTATGATGCAGCTCAGATGGCAGAGCTGTTGACTAACAACCTGGAATTCCAGGGTATATTCCTAGCATAACCGCATTTTATTTTTAAAAATTTCAATAAAAAAATATTATGAACATTTGTTTTCGTTTAAAAGTCCATCTACTTGCGCAACATCCACTTATACAGATAAAACAGATTCATTGTGACAATCGAATTTCATGCCAACTGAATAGTTTGGCTGTAGCAAACGAATTATTCGCAAATTTATCCGATTGAAATAAGTGGTTTCAACTGAAATTCTTTTGTAAATTAGTTTTCTTTAAAAATCGGAAAATTATAAAAATACTAAAAAATAATCGAATAATTAAAATATTCGCTTGTGTTTTTGTGAAAACTAATTTACAAAAGAATTTCGGTTGAAACCACATATTTCAATCGGATCAGGTTGCGAATAATTCGGTCAATTTAAAAAAAAATTGACTTTTCAAAACAGAAATTACCAAATAAAAATAAAATGACTAATTCGTTTATGTTTTAACAATTTTTAAGATTTTTAAGCCTTTGATTTTGTTCTTAATTTTGTATATAATATTTTTTGAAAAAATAAAAAAATTGATGCTCGATAAAAAAAATAGTTTTAAAATATTTAGTATTTTTTTTGCTGATTTTAGCAAACCGGGTTTAAATTCCGCTTTACAAAAAGTTTACTAATATTTAGTAGCGGCTACTAATTTTTCTACTAATTTCATTTTACTACACGTCAGCAGACATGTGTTGCTAAGATTAGCAAAAAATACCGCTGGGCTCAAATTAGCAAAATTTCCCGTAATAACAGCAAAATTTTCAGTTACCATTACAGACTTTTTTTGGTGAGTGTACATTAGACCGTACCACCTTACAGGCAAAAAAAAAAGTTCACCGTACACCCTCAAATATAAAGTATTTTAACAAGAAAATTTCGAAAATATATTTTTTTTTTTTGGCCGAACGTAGGGGTCGCCATTTTATATTTTTCGTTATATCTTCGTTATTTACCGTCCGATCTTAAAGTGTTGTATATCAATGTTTCTTGTCTCGCGGAGGCCGATTTTTTTTTGTACTGCTTCATAAATCTTGTGAAAACCAATCTTTGTTAACACATCTCCGTAAATAAAAAAAGGAAGTTTTTATATATAGGCTTTTTACATAGGTGTTACCCCTTAAGTAGTATAAAAGGGTGCTTGAGGTCAATGATTTTTGATGCAACAAATTGGTATCATTGCGAAAAAAACATTGATATATAACCCTTTAAGATCCGACTGTAAATACAGAAGATATGACAAAAAATAAAAATGCCCTACATTCGGCAACATAAAAAATTAAAAAAAAAATAAACAATAGTTCCGCTGGAATTATTGGAATTCTTTACTAGCAAAAGTTTATTGCTTTTTTGCGAGCTTTTATTTTAAAATATTAGGGTGGTACATTAAGGTGGTAGCAACTGAGATCTGGTGGGTTAATACTAGAACGGGTTACTTGAGGTCAATGGCTCCTTCGAGACAAACATCGGCCTCCGCGAGACAAAAAACATTGATATACAACACTTTAAGATCGGACGGTAAATGGCGAAGATATAACGAAAAATATAAAATGGCGACCACTACGTTCGGCCAAAAAAAAAAATATATTTTCGAAATTTTCTTGTTAAAATACTTTATATTAGAGGGTGTACGGTGAACTTTTTTTTTGAGGTACGGTCTAGTGTACATATTTAAGTTCGTAAAATATAAAAATTAAAAAATATTCTATTTAAAAAAAATGTTACATAAATTTATGTTATATTTGATTTGAATCGTTTGAATATTAAATGGAAAAAATTAATAATGGAATACAATAATAAACATATGTTTCTTTTAATAAATTCAATTAATTTCTACAAAAAGATTTTTTTTTGTAAATGCCCTGAAAATCGTTTATTTCAATCTTTAACTATATAGATTGATATCACTGACCTCCAGGCTTTTATATATTTCTGTTTTGTTTTACATATCTAAACATATTTACTGTTTGCAAAAAAAAACAACCAGCTAATGATCGTTTTTTTGTTTTTGGCTGGAAGTCATTGTATTTTAACCAACCAGCACATAATTGAAAAGCTATTCTTCTGCACAGATAATGATCTTTTCTTAGCCGACAGGTTTTTGGATGCCAGTTATTGTTTTTTAAGCTACATGCATATAATTAAAAAGCTATTCTATTGGTAAAGTAGAGAAAGTTACTTAATATTTAAACTGTCTAGGCAGCATCATGTTTATTTTTGTGGTTCAAGTTAAAGCATATAAAGAAAACAAAAGGTTTTAAGAAGATGACTGGCTGTTTTTAAATAACTGAAAGTTATTTAATGACTAGTGCTGGTACTTTTTAAATTATTGGAAGTTAAAGTTAAAAGAAAAACTTCTTAACGAATCCACAGTCTTTTAAACACTGGTTCTCACAATGTTGCCCTCCAATATTTTTGTTTGATTTCAACATTAATCGTTTAGTTGACCAATTGAAAGCAAAAACACCCAAAATATCTTTTAAAATAAGAAACGTTAATAAACATAAAAGTAAGTTGTACCTTTCAGATGAAATAATGGCGATCCTGAGGAAGAAAAATATTCACTCTTATTCATATACGCCTGAAGAGTTTAGAAAAACTTCTTTTGTACGAGTATTAAGAGGTCTTTAACATGGTTCTAGTGTTGAGGAAGTTAAGTCTGTCCTTGACAAATCGGTTCCAAACGTTGTGTCCAAAATTACACCTTTCAGAACTCCGTATTCCGTTAAAAACTCATACGACACAGGCCTGTTTCTTGTTACGCTGAACCCAGCGAAAACTAGATTATATATATTATATATTTGGATCTTATCTGATACAATTCGATCTGCCATTTTTGGATAAATTTGGATATTACTTAATCCCTAAATATATTGCTGGATCTAATTTGATCTTCCACTTTTCGGATCAATTTAGATCTTTGTAAATCCCCAAATATATTTTGCTGGATCTAATTTGATCTTTCATTTTTCGGATAAATTTATATCCTTCTAAATGCCCAAATATATTGCTGGATCTAATCCGATTTGCAATTTTTCGTACCTAAATCCCCAATAATATTGTTATAAAATCTCGATTCATCAATTTCCATTTACTCGTAGAAACACAAGTCCCCATATGTTAGCCCAGAAATATAAAACAGTTAAATGGCAACCCTTCTCCATAACTAATGTTTCTGCTGTCAAACCTCAAATAACATGCTCAAAGTTGCCAGTGTGCAGTTTCCGGGCGGTGTTGCCACATTCTAGTTATTTTAAATAAAGAGTAGCTATAAAAGAATGTCAACAGTGTTTATTATTTGCAATAAGAAAAGAACTAGATTTATTTAAAGGAAATAAATCAACTATTTTAAAAGGTCAAATCGTAACAATATATTAAGGGATAAAGTAATATCTAAATTTATTCGAAAAATGTCAGATCGAATTTTATCAGATTAGATCCACAACACGGAAACTAGTTTATTAAAAAACGTATAAAAAAAATTAAAAAAAATAAATTCGGCTGTGCCGAATTTTTGAATACCCTGCACCAATATCCTAAAAAAAAGTTCTCTACTGTTTTTGGTACAAATAATGTAAAAAACTTTTGAAGTAAAATTATTGAGGTGAAAAAAATTTTTATAGGTGAAAAACTTTTTTGGATGTGAAAACAAATTTTGTGGTGGAAAAAAATTTTGAGGTGAAAAAAATTTTTTGTGGTGAAAAAAAATTTTAGTGTTGAAAAATATTTTAGAGGTAAGAAATATTTGCGGGGAGCACAAAATATTATTCGCTTCCACGCAACTGGTAAAAAAATATGAGAAAATATATTATGACCCAGTCGGTACTATGAAATTGTACTAAAATACACCAATTTGTATGGAAAATTTTGAGGTACCTTTACATTTTCAGTCATTACGCATTTGCTCATTTTCAATACACATAAAACACATATTTTTGCTTAGTTTTTGGCATATATTCATTTATGTTGAGAGCGAAATAGAAAATCAATAATACTCCAACAAAGCTAATCAATGGAAAATAATAGAAAAAAACTGAAACAGACAAAATTTTCACGACTTATATCCTATCAAAAATTTCTAGTTCTTTATAATATAATATATACCATATATGTAAAGCTAGTGTCAGGTGTAAAGATGTCAAATTATGTTGCCGAAGTATCAGTTGAGATTGTAAGAATTTGTCGATTGGCAGTACGTTCTAAGCAGTAAGTTGCATTGGTCGGTCTTTTGCTGTTGTCTGTCGATATCCTACGTCGTGCTTCTCAGTTGATTTTAATGTCTTAAATATTTAAACAATATACATTATTATTTTCCTTAATTTTAATATCAAATAAACAATTTAAATAAAATAAACTCTATGTTCTCATTTTTACACTTGGGGTCTCAACCATGAAACAAAACTAGAAAAAGAAAAGAGAATTTTCAATATTTGAGATTGTAAGAGTTTATCGGTTGGCAGTACATTGTAAGCAGTCAGTTGTATTGGTCGGTCTTTCGCTGTTGTCCGTAGATCGTGTTTGTCCGTCGTGCTTCTTAACTGATTTTAATGTCTTAAATATTTAAACAATTAATATTATTCTTTTCCTTTCATTTAGTTATCAAATAAACAATAAAATAAACTCATGTTCTCATTTTTAAATATATATAATATATACCATATCTTATCATATAAATCATACATATTTTTTTAAACACTAATATATAACCTGATACTGTCATATGTATCATCATAATCTAAGGAAATTTTGAAAACCCCGAGTAAAAAATTAATCTGGCACTATATTTAATCATGTCCAATTTTAATATCCTATTTGATCCGAAAAATGGCAGATGAAATTAGATCCAGCAATATATTTGGGGTCTTAGAAGGATACAAATTGACCCGAAAAAGGCAGATCAAATTGGATCCAACAATATATTTGGGGCATCATTCTCAATTGGAGGAAATACAAATGTAAGTTCGGTGGCGATATTCAGAAAATGTATCGCCAAATACTCAGACACACTGCTAACAGGTCCTTTCAATGAATTTTTTTTCAATCCATTACTGATAACACAAATTATGAACTGAAAACAGTTACGTTCGGGGTAAACTGTGCTCCTTACCTTGCGATTCGGACCCTACCTCAGTTAGCATCAAATTCTGAATCTGCTTACCCCAAAGCAGCAGAAATTTTGTGGACAGAGACCTATTTTGATGTCATTCTCTCCGGTGGTTACTCCAAAGAAGAATCACTCAATGATCAGACTCAGCTCATTAAAGTCTTAAAATCAGCTGGATTCCCATTAAAAAGATCACGGCAAATAACACCTCATTACTCATTTATATGATTTAGAAACGAGCGCCACCAAACCACTTGGTATTAAGTGGAATGCGCTCACTGATTCCTTTTCGTATAGTTTTTCCCCAATCGAACATGCTAAAAAAATCTACAAGCGTCAAATTCTCTCATCAGTAGCAAAATATTTTGATCGCGCTGGATGCCTCGCTCCCATAGTCATCCGAGCACAGATATTAATGCAACAGATATGGCTAGAAGGCCTACAAAAGTGGAATACTTTGGTTCAGGATCTCTCACAGGTAGAGACAATTTCCATACCTCGATGGTTACAATACATTCCTTCAAAAAATATTCAAATCAAAATCAGCATATTCCGCAACGGTTTATATTCGTTCTCAAGCTCAAACTTGCAACACGCTTACCAACCTAATAGAAGCTAAAAGTAGAGTAGTTCCTATTCAAACAATTTGTCTCCCTCGAGCTTAGTTGGGACTGTTTTGCTAGAAAACCTTGTAATTTACGTATGTTCATCCTTAAATTTAATGCCAAAGAAATCTTTTAATGGAGCGATTAATCTATTATGTTAGGATGGTTATCCAAACCACCGTCATCATGGGAAACGTATGTTGCGAATCTAACTTCCAAAGTAAATAGTTTAGTGTCGAATGCAACATGGCGTCATGTTCCAACTCATGGCAACCCCGCGGATCTTGGAACACGCGGCTATAAGCCTCAAGACTGCCTCTAGTGGCATGGGGCTACGTGAATAAACAAACCCCAATCGGAACGGCTTAATAGAAATCCATTGAAAATTGTCCACGAAAGTAAAGAAACTCAATCTCTCCACATCGAAACGAAAGAAAATGATATTCTAATAAATTTTTTCTCGTATTATAGAGCTTTACCAGTGTTTTCGTTTCTATAACAAATGCAAAAAAATATCAGGTCAGATAACTATCCCTTTTTATATTAAAATTTAACTCTGGACGAAATTACATTTGTAAAATCTCGACTTATAAAGCTAGCTCAGTAAACTTATTATAATGAGGAATATAAATATGCATTCAATTCACAACCGATAACCAATAAAAGTTCTCTAAAATCTCTTAATCCATTTCATTCGAGCTTAGTCTTACGAGTAAACGGCCGATTAGCTCAGTCATAGCTCCCGTACAGTGAACGTTACCACCACACGTACCACACATGGGCGGCTTATGGGAAGCCGCGGTGCAAAGTTTCAAATTCCACTTTAAACGAATAGCCGGTGATCATAAGTTTAGTTTTGAAGAATTTTCCACAATTTTGGCTAGGATAGAAGGTGTTCTGAACTCTCGCCCGATTTCTGCCCTTTCAGGAGAACCCTCAGATTTTACTGCATTAACTCTCGGGCACTTTCTGAGAGGAGCTCCTTTAATGGCTTTTCCAGAACAAAGCTATTAAAAGATTAGGTGGGAAAAGTTGAAGGTTATCCATCATCAGGTTTCAATACGGTGGAAGGCTGAGTATCTAAAATCCTTACATAAACAATATTAAAAGGGGAACCCAACTCGTAATTTCATGTGTGTATTTGTCTCTTTGATATTTCTTTTTCTTTAAGCCATAGATCCAAAACGCAGATTAACAGCCACCAGGGTACCAAGCCCAAGACGCAACCCTAGTAGCAATCATAGTCTTGGAGACTTGGAGGTTTTTAACTGCTTAGTATGCTCTAGTAGCAATCATAGTCATCAGCCGCGTAACTTAGAGGCTTAAGATTCTGCCGAAGATTTATAAAAATGACGGTAGAGAAGAGGCGAGAAGTGGTCAAAAAATTGAGGTACTGCTTGACAAGAAGCCACACCCTAAATTCGTGCTCATCTATGGAAGCGTGCAAACGGTGCGATCAGCGGCATCAGACACTGCTGCATCGTCACCACCAGCAACGATAATACCAGCAACCACAACATCGTCATCACCAGCAACGACAACATCGTCAACACCAGCAACAACAAGATCGTCAGCAGCAGCAAACTCAACAATCCACGGTACAACCATCGAGGGAACCACAGACAAAACCAGATGCGCACATATAAGCCCAGGCCATTAAGTCACTGGTCAATGTTTTGTGCGTCAACAGCAACTCCTCATCATTTGGCTAAGGCCAAGCCCGGCGCCATGTCTAAACCCGCGTTAAAACAATATTTTTTAAATTAAAAAAGAGGGAATTAGAATTAAACCCCATATGAATTTTTTATACTTTAAGAAAACAAACCAAATAAGTACTACCTTAATTTAATTAACTAACTAATGTCGAAGTTGTTAGCAAAGGTACGAGAGTTTTCCAGGATTCTTCGGGTTTGGTATAAGTAGACTTTATTGAAAAACAGAGTTTGTTCAAGGCATTAATTCTTGCTTAGCATTAGCTATAACCAGTTCAGGTATTAATTTTTTCGCATCAACAGCTATATTGCAATATTCAACCATCTAATAACGTTTAATTTCTAATAATTGCTGTAAACTCTACAGAAAAAAGTATCACAAAATTTAAAGTAGGTCTGTACGAGGTAATTTTGGGTAAAGTCTGGTAAAATGAGAGTAAGCAAAAAATTCTCTCACAAAACCATAAAAATTTCCAAAATACTACGAACACAGTTAATTTATTAACAACAATTAATTTATTAGCAACAGCTGATGATTTGACAAATTTACCATTTTACCCAAACAAAAAGTACGGGTAAGTTCTGGTAAAAAGAGAAACACAATTATTCTCTCATGAATGCTCTCATTTAGCAAATTTTTGTTACAAGAAACGCTTTCTGGTAAGATTGGGTTCCCGCGGGCACCCGCTGTAACGTACGTCGAACACACCTAGTAATTAAAAATATTTTTAAAATTCAAATTCGATTTCAAACAATTTTTTGCTTATAATATTTGAAAATTGTTACTTTTCATATAAAAGTGCTTTAAAAATAAAAATTTAAGTTACAAAACTGTCAACAATTTTGTCTGAAAAAACTATAAGGCTAGACAATTCTTTTGACGAAACGGCAACGACTCGGCAGTACTATAGTATAAATTCCTTACCACATTTTTATTGTTATACTTGAGATTATTTTATCTAAATATGGAATGAATAAGACTGCTGTGTATTTTTGTGTTCCTACCCATTTTACCCGGCTCTATTCCATACAGCTTTACCATTTCAGTAGTCTCCATGTAAATAATAACCTCCCCGTCACATTTTTACGTATCGAGTACAACATATCAATTACTAAATTGATATGCTCATATGCTTTCATTTTATTACGGTTTACTAACTAATTAATAATTAATTAGTAAATAATAAGTAAACTTAATTAGAACATTTATTTAAAAAGCAGCATTTTCATTTAAAAATTGGCAATTGTAGTCACATTTTTAATTTATAAAATATTATTTCAAATTAAAAAAATTCCATTTGAAATTCAAAAAATATCAATTGAAATTAAAAAGATATGAAATTCTATCAAAAAATCATTGAATGGATACTGAATAGTTGGACATGGATATTCCACGTTCTTGTGATATCTGTGCGGTTTTGGCTTTTCAAAATACACGGTATATCGATGATACTTTAAATTTTTGCAAAAATGGAAAACGTTATTTATTCGCGAAAATTTAAAAAAAAAACACGTCTTTCATTTTAAAAAAGTGAAAAACTTTGAGCCGTGATACACCGTGAACAACATCGAATTTTGTAATAACAAAAAAAGCACAGACATCATGGGAACGTGGAATAGCCACGTACAAATTTTTAGTCAAATCCAGACTATTTCGAAAACGATTATATTGTTTCAAAAACTTTTGGAAAGACTCCAAATGTAATTAATAAAAAATCAATTGAAATTCAAAAACACCAAATTAAACAAATATTTGTTGAATTGCAATAATTTTTTAATTGTGTTTTGTATTTTTTAATTTGGTTGTCTTAAGTATGATGTGCGAACTTTATTTGTAATTTTTTTTAATTCAAATTGTGTTATTTGATTTCGTTTTTTTTAATTTCATTTGGGCAATTATATACGCGGTCAAAAAAAGTATTCGACAAACTGCTTGTTTTTCATTATCATGAAAAATATGTTAAAAAAATTCTACAAAATGAAAAATATAAAAATGCAGATTATTAGCTTAAGGTATTATCTCTTTATTTATGGAACAAAAAATACAACAAAAAACAATATTCTGGAAAAAAAATACAAAAACATGTAATATTTCAACGCAAAAAAAGTATTCGACAACGTTGCTCTGGTTGTAATTAACGGGAAAATATTGATTAAAAATAAATAATTAATATTTAGTTGCTCTTCCTTTTTGTTTTATAACGGCTTTTAAACGCTTTGGCATTGATTTAACAAGATCTAAAATGTAATTTTGGTCAATTTTATGCCACTCTTCTAGAAGGATTGCTTTAAGCTGGTTTTTGCTCCTGAAATTTCTTTTCCTTATATTTTGCTCTAAGCAGGCCCATAGGTGTTCGATGGGGTTTAAGTCTGGGGACTGTGCAGGTGGTTTAATCACGTTTGGACAGTTATACAACATCCACAACCTTGTATTTAGGGCCATATGTTTTGGATCATTATCCTGATAATAATGAAAATCACTTGAAACACCCAAAATTTCGGCACTTGGCTTAAGATTTTCCTTGAGTAGGTTTATGTAGTACTGATGGTCCATTATTCCATCAATGAAAACTAAATTACCCACGCCTGAAGCCGCCATACATCCCCAGACCATAACTCCGCCACCACCGTGCTTTACAGTAGGCACCATATTTCGCTCCTCCAACTCGGAATTAGGCTTTCTATACACCAGAACCTTACCATCACATCCAAATAGGTTGAATTTAGACTTATCAGCAAAAATAGTCTTCATCCAAAACTCCATAGGCTTATTCACATGCGCTTTTGCGAAGTCAACTCGAGCTTTTCTGTTCTTTTTTGAGATATGCGGCTTTTTCCTAGCTGATCTTCCGTGATAATCGTTACTGTGTATAACATTACGCACGGTCTGAGGTGTAACATTGATATTAAGATCATGTTCTAGCTGTTTTGTTAAAACTGTAGCGTTGATCTTAGGATTTTTTTTATTTCACGCAAGATCCACCTTTCGTTTACTTCATTAAGTTTTTTTGGACGCCCACTTCTTTGTACATTTTCAATACTTTTAGTTTTTTTGTATTTATTTATTTATGATGTAGTGAATAGTTGTTCTAGGTCTTCCAACAATTTCTTCTATTTCTTGTTCAGTTATTCCCTTTTTAATATTTGTAATTATTATTTCTTTAACATCTAAAGAAATCTCTGCACCCTTTCGACCCATGTTAACAATTAATTCAATAAATGAAATTAAGACATTAAAAAATATTAGTAATAATGAAAGACATCAATATAAATTTCAAAGAAACGGTGCTTTTCCCGTTAATCACAACCAGAGCAACGTTGTCGAATACTTTTTTTGCGTTGAAATATTACATGTTTTTGTTTTTGTATTTTTTTCCAGAATATTGTTTTTGTTGTATTTTTTGTTTCATAAATAAAGAGATAATACTTTAAGCTAATAATCTGCATTTTTATATTTTTCATTTTGTAGAATTTTTTTAACATATTTTTCATGATTATGAAAAACAAGCAGTTTGTCGAATACTTTTTTTGACCGCTGTACGTAACTTAAAAAGTTTTTTATGGCGATACTGACAAATATTTTATTTTTTTTTAAAAAAGCTTTGTTTTTCAAATTTTATTTTTATATCTGTAATAACTACTTGTAAAGAAAATTACTATCCCTACATACCTGACTTTTTAATATTTGTGGCCGCCTTTGTATGAAAGCATTTTTCGTATATGGATTTCACCAGAACGCGAAATATAGCAATTATTTTTATTTTATTAAATTTAAAATACCAAGAATTTACAAGACTTGGTAGCATTTTTATAAATTCTTACTTTGATACTACAATAACTGCTTTGAAAATCTATACTAGTTATGTTGTTAATTTAATACTTGTAATTTCAAATTCAAATAAACTCATAATTCTGAAATTTTTGGTATTCCATTTAAGACTTAATGTGGTATTAAATTCAAATAAAAAAAGTAATACATTTTTAACATTTATTTAAACTTTTTTATTTTTAACTTCTTAAATTTTTGAGCTTAAGGTTGGTTTTTTTTTAATAAATAAAAATATTATATAGTTTTCAATATTTTGCTACTACATTGTGTAGCATCTTCAGGATATAATAATAATAATTATAACGATTTTGATCAACAAATTCAAGACAATAAACAAACTTAATACTTTCTTAATACGTTGTAGAAATACAGGAATTATTCGAAAATTTATTTCAAATTTAACAAAGAATGTCTCAAATATTTTACAGATGGAAGGATTTTTAGCAATTCAGAAAAGTAATTTTAATTATACACAAGATTTACAAAACAAAAGTATAAGATTAATATTAAAATATATTATAAATATTACAAATAATAAATACTTCAACAACTCATAGATTTAATTTTAAGGCAGATGTTGAAAATGTAGCTCAGAATTATAGATATTTAATATACAAGAAATAGTATATATTATATTAATTTATAACAAATATTATATTAATAGATTTCGATTTTTATATTGTTAATTATTATGTCGTTTGTTATACTTTTGTTCCAAGAATTTTTGTTTGCTGGTATTTATAAATGTTTCTCTTAGCGGAAAAAAATTAGGCTGATCGAATATCGGGAATGCGTGGCTCAAACGCCCTAAAGTTGTTAAAATATTTGAAATTTTAATAAAATTTGCACAAATATTTATTTTGCGCTACGCCTATGCTATAATCTCTTGTTTACAAAGTTAACAAAAACAGCAGTTTTCTAAAGTTAAAGTTTAATTTAGACAATAAATCATTTATCTATATTAAAGGGAAAATAAGAATAAAGTTAATATTAAAGTAAGAAAGTTAAAGAAATAAATAAACTTAAAGAATAAATAAAGTTAAAGATGACTATCCCTACATACCTGACTTTTCCTTATTTTATACAAATACAATTTGAAGATTTGGAGCCGCCTTTGTATTTATGCCCTGTGTTGAACAAGATTTTTTGTTCAAAGTTATTTAATTTAGTTGGAAGAAAATCCCGTAAGAAAACTAGTTTCAATGACAGATTTAATTATTTTATTTAATATTTTATGATACAAAGATAATAACTTATAATGCTTCATTAAGTTTACGATTTATAAAAAGTTCAACGGCTTTACTCTTTGACTTCTAATGACAAACTCGCTTTACTTTTTCTCTATACATTCCTAGTACATAATCTTTCTGTCATGCACACCAAAAACGTTCCTTCAGGGACGATAAGAGTTGAAATCGCTTCAAGCAATTGAGCTTGCCTGTCAAGCTGTGTTCGGGCAGAGCTTTCATAGAGAACCCTATTAGTAAGTGACCTGGGGTCAGGGCCTCCCCATCGAATGGATCGCTTGATATTGGTACTATTAGACGGGAGTTCAAAATGGCTTCTGCATCTACTAAAACCGTCGTTAGTTCTTCGAATGTGAGGTTTACATTTCCAACTGTTCTTATTAGATGATATTTGGCGCTCCGAAGTGATGAACTAAAACTGTACTCCCTTTTCGGATAACGTTCTTTGTATTTTTGTTTGTTCCTTTTCTTCTTAAAATTTCGGTTTGAGGCGATTCGCGGCTCCTGTGAAATTTGTAGCGTTGTCGCACCATATCTTTTTCGGGAAGATAGAAAAGACTTTGTCATTAAATCTGAAACCGCTTCGAGATGAACTGCTTTGGATGCAAAGCACACAAAACCAACTATGTAGTTTTTTATTGCGGGTCTTCCCCGAATTCTAGTACAGGTATAAACAGGCCCGCAGTCAATCGATCTCTCGGTAGGATGCCTATTATCTGATTAAGAAGTTTCGGTTTATATCTGCTGCATATTATCCATTAGCGAACTGTTTTCCTTACCTCTTCCCTAGCGTTTACAAGCCATATTCTCTCTCATCAAAGCAATTAACATTTTTGGTCCAGCATTAAAATTTGTTCTATGAAGGTATACTAAATAACCCTTTACAAAATGAGAGCCCTTTTTCAAAAGTAAAGGAAACTTAGTTTCTTCATGAATGGGAGTATGCAACAAGCGCCCACCGACGCGGTGCAGAGAGAAATGTATATTCCTGTATAAATGGACTTAAATTATAAATACATAATTTCAAAGGAAGACCATTTTTAATTCTTCAAAGAATTCAAATTTTAGCAGTATTTCTGCAATTTTCAAAAATGACATATTCAGCTCTTTTGGCGTTAATGCACCAGCATTGTGTTTAAAAATCTTTCTTTTAGACTTTATTATTGCCCTCAGAATGAATGTAAATACTCTCAAAATCTTTGTATAAGAAGAAAAACGATTTAAATATTCCAATAATGGATTTTAAACTTTTCCACTTATCACCATTATGGTTCTAGATTTCTTCTTTTCCAAAGATTTTAATTTTTTTGATAATTCATAGTGCTTATTTTGTGGCCATTTGTGTAGCTGAAGGTATAGAAAATTTGGGCCTGTAAGCCAACTCGATTCCATTAAGAAATCTACATCACTACCGTGTGATACAATGTCAGCAGGATTGTCTTTGGATGGCACGTGGTACCAAATAGATTTACCTGTCTATTCCTGGATTTCACTTATACGATTTCCAACGAACGTGGATAAAGAAGATGGTTGATTTTGCATCCAATGCAATACTATTTCCGAGTCTGACCAAAATGTGGCTTTTCTTATGAAAGATGGTAGTAGTGGTTCTACAGAGTGCCAAAGTTTTGCCAATAGGTGCGCCGCGCAAAGTTCAAGTCGTGGCAATGACTTAACTTTTAATGGCGCCACCTTAGACTTTGCAGTTAATAATCTGCATGTTACACCCCCTGAATGCTCACATCGAATATAAATACAGCAACCATATACATTGTTAGAAGCATCGGAAAATCCGTGTACTTCACAACCGACAGTAGAATCTATGTCCACAAAACGAGGGATAACTATTTTATGGGTCTCGGATAGAGGGTGTTTGATATTTGACCACATGGTGCCTAAATATTGGGGTATAGATTCATCCCATTCAAGATGTTTTTTCCATAATTCTTGTAAAAGAATAATTATAATAATTGGAGATAATAATCCCAATAAATCAAATAGTCTTGAAGAAATCGAGAGAATGTTTCTTTTTGTGGCCGGCATATGGCTTAAATTATTTTCCAATTTAAATGTAAACAAATCTTTTTTGGTGCTCCAAATGAGTCCAAGAGCCCTTGTGACATCTAGAGTGTCAAATTCGAGATCTTTTCAGATTTATCATTATTGTACGAAGGATGGTTTGAAAACCATTTTGCGAGATCGATACCACACGATCTTAAAATTTCAATCGTTTCATCTTTTATTTTCCCTAATGGTTCAACATTCTCAGCCCCAGATATTAAATAATCTACGTAAAAATCATTTATTACAACAGAGGACCCCAAAGGATACACTGATTCAAAAAGTGTTCCTATTTCCTTCAAACACCTTACTGCTGAAAAAGGAACCGAAGACGTGCCGTACGTCACTGTGTTTAACTTGTATGTTTGAATATGTTGCTCACTATTCTCCCGCCACAGAACCAACTGAAATTTGGTGTCATTTTCATTAACTAATACCTACTGGTACATTTTTGTTACGTCGGCGGTGATAGCGTATTTGTGAAGGCGAAATCTTAAAAGAATTGAAAACAAATCATTCTGAATTGTGGGTCCAACCATCAAAATATCGTTTAATGAAGTTTGCGTGGAGGTCTTACAAGATGCCTCAACACACATTGATGGGGAATGACATAATGTGGATCCTGTAGGACATTATCGCTTATAGGTGACATATGTCCAAGACGAATATATTCTTTCATAAATTCGTTATACATTTCCCTCAATTCAAATTGTTTGCCTAATCTGTGCTCAAGAGCTAGAAACCTACTTCGTGCCTTTTCATATGAAGACCCTAATGATTTGGACGGATCATACTTGAAAGCTAATTTAACCTCAAATCTACCATTCGGCAATCGGAGGGTGTTACTTACAAAATGTTTTTCACATAGTTGTTGCTCCTGTGTCAACAACGAACCCTTTGGAATTTCCTCCAATTCCCAAAAATGATGAACTAATGCATCCAAGCAAACCTTATTGGAAATATTAGTTTTAGTGACTATGCTACAAATTTTTGAAATATTGTCTGAGATGTAGTTTCCATATCTTCCAGAAATGATCCACCCCAATACAGTTTTCTGCATAGTTGGAAGTGATGGGCCCAATTTAATTTGACCTACTGATAGAAATAACAAATCAACTCTTTGCGGTCTGTCAAAATAAGGGTCAGCCAGTTTTATGTTTGGCGGAATCGACAGTTTATCCCTTGGCACTTCATATTTTGGCAGATGACCCGAGACCGAATGCATTACACCGAAATCTACGGAAAATTCAAAATTTGAAACCCTCGATTTTACAAAGGTACTAATTTCATGCTTCACTACATGGTGAATCACCAACGCCAACAATACCATATGAGCAGTGTTTCCTCTTCAAATTCAACTTTTGTGCAAAATCTTCAGTAATTTAATTAACCTGTGAACATGAGTCCAATAAAGTCCTGGCCAAATGATACTGCCTGTATTTACTTTTTACCAATACCACGGTTGTAGCTAATATTATTTGATGTGATTAAGAACTCATATGCATACACTGAGCATTGGAACGACCAGCCTGCGAATATTCAGGGATTAAAGATTTTGATGCAGCGTTACTGCAATGTGTTCCAATATTTGATAAAACATGTGTATGCCAGTATTAGCATTGAAATATTGTTGTTCGCTATGAAAAACTGATTTGGAAGCGGTGTTTTCATTTGAAACAGGTTGTATTGAATTATTTTGGGTAGCTTCATACCTATGTAAAATAGCATTATGTGGTTTATTACAAACTCTACATTTCGGCCCATTGCATTTTGACACAACGTGTCCCTTTAAACAATTTATACATATTCCATTTTTTTTACAAATGAGAATCTCCGAGAAACGGTCAGAGTACCAAACTTAGTACAATCAAAATAATATCATTGATTGGCTCAACTTCAATTGATAGAAAAACAAAAACAAAAAAATATAAATTGGTAGTTTTACAAAAATAAATTTTATGGAATAAAACGAAAAACCAACAAAGCTTATCAATGGAAAATAACAATGGTTGGCAATAACTTTTTATTATAACGGTAGTTGTCTATCACGCTCTTCAAAATTGAACCAGTAAAATAGTGTAATAAACCCGGTTATACAAAAAGACACTTGGAATGGCCATTTATAAGTTTTCATATCCGTCTTAAAGTGGCTGTAGTAGCCAACTACCGTTATTATGAAAAGGTATTGAATGCCAAATAAAAAAAATAACAGAAAAAAAAATAGAAAATATAAAAGCATTTAGAACCATTTAGAAGATATCTATTGTAACATATAGATTTTTTAATAAATATGAATTGATGAGCAATTGTTTGTTTATTTGTTTTCAATATTAATGAGATGATTTGATTTAAATTATTTTATTTAGACAAAAATATTAAAAAATACTTCCACTTTAAATAAATGACCAAAAAACTTGAACGAATGTTCTCAATTGTCAATTTTGACAAGCAGTAGTGTCAATTAATAGCTATATTATAAATATAAACAATTTTCAAAAGCAGGTCAGTCTAGGTGTCACTTACGCAATTAGTGTAATTAGATTTTTATATGTAAATAGAAAAAAAAACAACTATGAGCCAATTTATACGGTAACTTTTTGCATGTAATTATTGCATGAAATTCTTGTTTGGATGGCGAACGGTGTATAGAAGCAAGCGGGGCAACAAAAGAAGCACGGTTTTAATTTTTCGCATGTTTTTGTTATTTCTCTTTCGCACTCATATGTATTCTTCTTTTGTTGCTTTACAGTACATATTCGGACAAAACTTAGCAAGCAACTTTAATACCGTAATACCAAAAATAAAAAACAATAAACAAAAAATAAAATATTAAAAAAAAATTAAATAATTAAGTGCTTCTAAGGCTCTAATAGAGCGGTTCCCACTAACTTTTACTAACGGACCCCAAATTTTTTAATTTTATATTTACATAAAAACATTTATATCCAAAGATTTTCAGAAAATAGTGGTAGTAAATTATACGAAATATGGAAAAACGTTTTTATTATTGTCAAATTTACGAATCCGAGAACGTTTTCTATATCAGAAATAAAAAAATAATGTATATACAATTAAACAAAAAAATTTCCGGAGTCTGAAAAGTCCTAAGAATTAGAATACTCCAACTTTTTATCAGAGTTTCTTATTTCCTTCCAAAGTTTTCAAAAGCGCGCTATATTCATTATTTTTTGTTCGGATTTTTTTTAATACAATTGGGGTAACTGACATTGGAAAATTATTTATTATTACCTTCTTATTTTTAAACAATTTTTTACGAACTTCTCTCGGATGCAGCTACGGACCACCAGTGGGTCACAACCCCCTACTTGGGAACCGTTGCTCTAATAGTACCGCAAAAAGTAATAAAGAATAATATTATTTATCATTTATTTATTTGTTGTATGTTGCAAACAATTAAAAAAAAAATTAGAAATAAAATTATGGATTTTAAAAAATTTATTTGGAGCGAAAACAGCTTTTCTGGTGGAAAAAAAATTTTGTGGTGAAAACAAAACAAATTTTTTGGTAAAAACAATTTTGAGGTGAAAAATATTTGATGTGAAAATAAAAGCGACTGGTGGGATATATTAAGAAAATATATTAAGTACCAGTCGCTACTATGAAATTGTACTAAAATGCAGCAATTTGTGTGGAAAATGAGCCATTTCAACAGGCAGACGGACATCGCTAAATCGATTTAGATCTATATTTCGACATGTCACCATATATGGTTTTACAAAAACAAATTTTCATATGGGAAGATAGTATGTTTTCATTAAATTCTATAATTTTCGAGTATTGAGACATTGGCAATATATATGTTCATTTTTTTCACAAAAAAAAAATAACAAATCTACGTGAAAAAATTGCAATATGCATAAACATTTTTTTTTTTGATTCTTATAACAGTCTTATAAAGAGAACTTGTTGCTGTTTAACATGTTAATTTGATTTATAATTGTGTAATAAAAATCAATAAAATGTCTATGCATATGACAGTAAATGAATATTGAATTGAAAAATTAAAGTATAATATGCACATAAAACACATTTTTTTGCATAGTTTTAAGCAAATATTCATTTATGTTACGAGAGAAATAGAAAATCAATAATACTCTATTGAATATGTTTAATGGAGACTACCTGTACGTCAGAATATGTCTAATAAAGGGAATGCAATTTCTATTGACTAATCGCTAGAACTAAATTTTTTTTGACACAACTTAAATTGGTAGTCACAAAAACAAAAAATGCATTTAATGGAATGAAACGAAAAAACAACAAAGCTTAACAGAAAAAATAGATACAGAAACATTGTACAAATTTGTATGGAAAATTTTGAGGTATCTTCACATTTTCACTCATAAATTTTTAACCGCTGGACCGATTTTTCTCATTTTCAATTCCAAACTGCTCGGGAGGATGTTCAATAATTTGGGTAAGAATAGGCACCCCCGCTTGCGTCCTCGCGTCGTGATCGCCATTTCAACAAACAGACGGACATACGGACATCGCTAAATCGACTTAAAATTTCATAAGGATCACGAATATATACTTTATGGGGTCTTAAACTTATATTTCGACACATTACAAACGGAATGACAAACTGATATATACCCTTACCATATATGGTGAAGGGTATAAAAACAAACTACGTTTACCACAGAAACTAAATGTTTCCCGATAAGAATAGCAATTTGTACGTTTTTTGATTTCTTAAAATGTAAACAATGGTGAAAGCTTTAATTTGACACCTTTGTGTCAATCGCCGTAAGAAACCCTAATATTTTATTTATACTGTGTACCTATCACAATGCTGAATACTATGAAAACATTTGTTACAGACCAAATGGTTCGTAACCAAGCTACTGTTCTCTGCAGTAATTAATAATTTTGACCTTAAAAATGAAAATCACTATTCATAAAAGCACTAAAAGTTTAAACAGGTTATAAATATGAAAACATATGGTAAAAGTTCCAATAAGAAAGCAAATTAGCAGCTTACAATTATTTGTTATTTTTACAAACAAAATTTAAAATATTTTGAAACCATTTCGACAGCTTATTATTGGTATAGTGCATCCACCATTTTTGTAAAAATTGAGTTATGAATGGATTATATATAATATAATTATCCTCTTTCCAATTCCGAAACCCATTTCGCGATATCTTGATTCATTTCTGAGATATCCAGATCGACTTTGCTTTATATCCACAATTTTGACGTTTAATAAGCATTGTTTTGCTGCGTACGCCACCGTTTGGCATTTGCACCCAATTTTGCATGTAAAAACTAAAAAAATTAACTTCATTATTGTTTTGCAACATTGCCACAACAACGAATGTAGATCAAAACAAAACCGAAAATAGGTTAGAATTGTTTAGACGCACATGCAATTTGCTACGAATATACAGCACACAACCACAAACACTTTTAATAATTGATCTGCATTATTGCATACAGAAAAAACATGCATGTCGCTTTGTTACTTAAAATGTATTAGTTTTAGATTGTCTGTGAAACTAAAAGGGTGTGTTCATAAAGTAATATGGAAATATCATCACCGGCTCCATCATTGTCAGAGGATATTGTTGAGTAAGTAATTTTTTTAATGTTTCTTTGATTTTCTTATAGTTTTTTACAATTTAGGATGTTTAATGACAAACTTTTGGAATGTGCACCACACTTGCCGGACAATGATATACAATATGAGGAAATTGAATACATTAAAGAAAATGATGAAGGGTAACTATTATTTAAATGTTTTTTGGATATTTGTTTAATATTTGTTTATGCCATTTAGGATGTTTGATGAAATATTTGTACAACACAAATCAACTCCATATGCATCGGACTCACCAGAAAGTCTAAGAAAATATGAAGAAATTGAATTTGTTAAGGATGGTGCTTTTTATTTTAATGAAACCATTTTACCAAATCCTGAAGATGACAGTTCTAACAAAGAAGATATTTTAAGCAATTCTGAAATTGAAAAATTCTCACCGAAGAAAAGGCAAAAAATCCTGAATTGTGGAAGTCTACGATGAGAAAACGTCTTCGAGAATCTGGACAGTCATACATTTCCATAAATAAAAATCAGATGTCAGCCAGAGCAATGAAACCACCATGCGAAAATTGTTCTTTGAAATGTATACAAGTTTTTACAGCTGAAGATCTATCAATCATTTTGGAAAATGACTGACGACGAAAAAAACAGCTTTTATGTTAAATACGTTACTCGGCATCCTGTTAAGCATAGCAGAGCCAAATCAACTTTAAAATCCAATACGTTTGTTTTCTTTTTTGAAAAGTATCAATTGGTATATCGTGTGTGTCGAACATTTTTTCTCAACACACTTAACACATGTAAATCAAAAGAGGATATACTACTGCTTCAAGCATTTATGTGATCCAAACACTGGTTTCCCACTCTCACGGAAAAAGGGTATAGCTGTTAAAAGAATTACTTCACCAAATATATTGTCTGGAGTGCGCCAACACATTTCAAGTTTTCCAACCATCGATTCCCATTACTGTCGAGCAAACTCTAAAAAAATATCTTTGTGCAGGTCTTAACTTAAACAAAATGTAAAACATATACCTTCAAGAAAGTAAAAATCCTGTGGCTATCCATATTTATCGACACGTTTTTAATAATGGGTTTAATATATCTTTTCACAAGCCTAAAAAGGACCAGTGCGATAAATGTGTCATTTTTAGTAATAAAGAAAATTTTATAACAGGAGAGAAAAAGATGTTTACGAAGAACACAAAAAAGAAAAAATGCATTAAAACTTGATCGTGATAATGATAGAAAAAACTTAGACAATACCAAGACTATTATTTGCTATGATTTACAAAGTGTATTTAGCCTACCAAAAGGAAACGCGTCTACCTTTTAATATAAAAGAAAATTAAATATGTATAACCTTACTGCAACTGTTATAATCCCAACTTTAAAACCCTTTACATATTCTGCTTTATGGACGGAAGCTCATAGTGGCCGCAGTGGTAATGACATTGTCAGTGCATTAATTAAAATTTTAAATGAACTTGTAAAAGAATATCCTGGCATTAAAACGTTGACGTTATGGAGTGATTCCTGCGTTCCGCAAAATAAAATAAATGCAACAGCTTTAAAAATATTTCTTAAAAAATGATATTAATATGATAATACAAAAGTTTTCGGAGCCAGGACATTCATTAATTCAAGAAGTTGACTGCGTCCATGGTGTAATTGATAGATATTTAAAAAATATTGAGATCCAAAGCCCACTTCATCTGATACAATTGCTTAAAAGTATGCCGACAAATAAAACGCAATTAAAAATTTTGGAAATGTTTCCAAATAATTTTCACGCCTATTCGGTGTTGGCAAATAAATTGGACTTTAGAAAAGTTCCATTTTGTAAAATTAAAGTACTGGTGTACAAAAAATCAGAGGAATTTCATATTGAATTTAAAACTCTGGAAGAGATAACGAATTTCAAACAATTACAATAATAAAATCAGGTTCAAGAAACTGTTTCCAAACACCGAAAAATGTTTTGTCCCAAAACCTTAATACTTTGTCACAGTCAACTATTCCAAATGAGAAGAAAAAAGATATCAAAGACTTACTAAAATGTCTGCTAAACAATAATAAAATGTATTTTCAAAATTTACTTAAGATTAATTTAAAACTAAAAAAAATTTTGGGTTAATTTAAATAACTATTTTTTTTAATAGTATAAAAAATGAAACTAAAAGACTGTTATTAAACTGTAATATTTAAAAACATATATTTATAAAATGTATTATTTTATCATAACAGTTGAACTGTTTATTTTTTTATGTATTTTTTATCATAACAGTAGAACTGTTTATTTTTTTGTTATATTACTAATAAATCTAAAAAAAATTGCATTTATTATTTAGTATACTGCAGAAATGAGATCCCTAAATGCTAAATTTTATAAATCTAGGTCTATTTTTTCATTTTAATCGTGATTTTCACTGACATCCTATTTTAATCCATATAGAAAAGAAGTCAGATAAAACATATTATTGTGAATATGCACCAAAAATGTCGATTTTCAAAAAAAAATTTGATATGCACCACAAAACAAGAATTTTTTTTATAAAAAAAACTTAATAACTTTTGATTTATTGTTTATAAAGGTATGAAAATTTACAATAATGTTTAAAATTCGTTCGAGTGCTGGTTTACACCTGCTGGATGCACAATTTCGCAAAACAGAAATGATCCCAGGTAACAAGTGGTTGATAACTGCAACTAAAATTTCGACAACGATAAGTGCCCTTTTTATCAAAGCCAATCGCTCGATTATCTTCCAATTGTGCTGGTTTACAATGGCTGGATTCACAATTTCCACAACAGAAATAATTCCAGGTAACAAGTGGTTGACAAGTAAAATCAGCTATGTCCCTGCTTGGGCGCCAAAATGTTGAACAACAGTTTTTGTTTAAAGTTATTAAATTTAGTTGAAAGAAAATCCCGTAAGAAAAACAGTTTCAATGACAGCATTAATTATTTTATTTAATATTTTATGATACAACGACTTTACTCTTTGACTTCTAATGACAAACTCGCTTAACTTTTTCTCTATACATTCCTTGTAATATTGTCATGTTAGAGTTCATATTTTTGTTTTAGTATTGTGTATAAATCAAATCAATTAAAGATGGCCAATTCAGCAAGATTGACGCTAAATTAAAATTTACCCTAATCGACAAAAATTCATATAAATACAATAATTTCATCTAGGATAATTAAGAATTATAAAACTTCATAACAATAATAAGAAATTATAAAAGGACATATAAAAATGTAAGATTTCACTTAACACCCTGCTTTACCTTTACTAGCAAACACATAATTCATTTGTCAGCTTTTGTTATTTGTAATATTTTATTAAATTTAAAATACCAAGAATTTACAAGAATTTTATAAATTCTTACTTTTTATACCCTTCACCATAGGTGGAAGGGTATATATAAGTTTGTCATTCCGTTTGTAATTTCTACAATATTGATCTTAGACCCTATAAAGTATATATATTCTGGGTCCATATGAAGAGCGAAGTTGATTTAACGATGTCCGTCTGTCCGTCTGTCCGTCTGTGTGTTGAAATGGGTTTTCCGAAGAACCCAGACATGATGAGGACTTGATTCTTTTTTATTTCTGTTACATGTGATCCATTTCTGTTTGCTATTAAAAATCAGACAGATCGGTTAATAAATGGCTGAGATATTAGCAAAAAACCAGGACTACCTCTAATTTTTCCAGTAAAATCCCTTTGTTTAATAAGAGTGTGAAGATAAATACGTAGGTTAAATACGTTTCACAACTATTGTGAATGATATAAATAAAAAATAAATAGTAGTGTCGCCAACTTTTTTTTGCCTAGAAAATGCCAAATTTGACAAGAAAAGCGCTGAAACATATGGAAAAATATAAATTTGAGATTTTACATGACATATTATTTTGGATTAAAATTTTTGGACATTTAAGAAAAAATAAATGGGGATACCGCTTGTTTGTGGAGAGCTATGAGGTAGTAGATTCCAACGATGTATTCATCTCCTTCAGAATACCATGGTGAAGGGTATATAAGATTCGGCATAGCCGAATTTAGCCGCTCTTACTTGTTTACTACAATAACTGATTTGAAAGTCTATAGTAGTTATGTTGTTAATTTAATATTTGTAATTTTAAATTCATATGTTTTGATATATAAATAAAAAGTAATACATTTTTAACTTTTATTTAACCTTTTTTATCTTGACCATCTTGAATTTTTAAGCTTAATTTGTTTTTTTGTTTGATAAATAAAAATATTATATAGTTTTCAATATTTCACTATTACATTGTGTAGCATTTTCAGGAAATAATAATACAAATTATAACGATTTTGATAAACAAATTCAAGACAATAAAAAAACGTAATACTTCCTTAATACGTTGTAGAAATACAGGAATTATTCGAAAATTTATTTCAAATTTAACAAAGAATATCTCAAATATTTTATAGATGGAAGGACTTTTAGCAATTCAGAAAGTATTTTTAATTATACACAAGATTTTCAAAACAAAAGTGTAAGATTAATATTAAAATATATTAGAAATATTACAAATAATAAATACTTCAACAACTCATAGATTTAATTTTAAGGCAGATGTTGAAAATGCAGCTCAGAATTATAGATATTTCATATACAATAAATAGTACATATTATATTAATTTATAACAAATATTATATTAATAGATTTCGATTTTTTATATTCTTAATTATTTGTCGTTTGTTCCAAGAATTTTTGTTTGCTGGTATATATAAATGTTCCTCTTAGCGAAAAACTATATTTTGCAAAAAATTAGGCTGATCGAATATCGGCAATGCGTGGCTCAAACGCCCTAAAGTTTGTAAAATATGTGAAATATGAATAAAATTTTTTATTTTGCGCTACGCCTATGCAACAAACTGAAATATTTTAAGATGGATTATGATGTAAAATTTTTCGCTGAACCCGAATCTGTTATATAAATTATCATAGCGTCAACTTTTTGCGTGATGTTATTTTTCATAAAAAAAGATACATTTTTGACGGCTTTCAATAGCATACAAAATTACATTAGGAAATGTAACTAAGTCAAACCATTTTTTATAATAATCAGATTTTCACAGTTAGGTTTTAATCAAAATAAAAGAATAACATAAGAAATTATGAAATTAATTTTTATTACTATTTAATGAAGCTTATTTGCCCCATAAAATTCTACCTAATGATCTTGGTACTTTTTATACCCTCCACCATATATGGTGAGGGTATATATTAGTTTGTCATTCCGTTTGTAATATGTCGAAATATAGGTTTAAGACCCCATAAAGTATATATATTCGTGATCCTTATGCAATTTTAAATCGATTTAGCGATGTCCGTCTGTCTGTTGAAATGGCGATCACGACGCGAAGACGCAAGCAGGGGTGTCTATTTTTACCCAGATTATTGAACATCCTCCCGAGCAGTTTGGTATTGAAAACGAGCAAAATCAGTCAAGGGGTTCAAAAGTTATAAGTGAAAATGTGAAGGTACCTCTAGATTTTCCATACAAATTGGTACAATTTTTCTGTATCTTCTTCTTCTTGTTCGATTACATTGATTGTCTTACATACTATGAGAAAATAATATTCTTAGAGCTATATGTGTCTTACATTGCAAAAGTGAGATAGAATATGTAAAAAAAGTACAAAATTAAAAGTTTGACAAGGCTTGCTTTCGGCCTTTAAAGTCTCTAACAGAGCAGACGTCTATAAATAACATTACTAAAACTAAATAAATAACATTACTAAAACTAAATAACAAAAGTTCTGTTACATAAATTGACAAAACATATTCAGTTCATGCAAAATTTAGTATATACGTATATCACATTCAGTCCCTATGAGTGCCGGAGGCTGGGCTCATATAGAATGAGGTAAGGTCCAGAGGAGCTGGATCGTCGTCAATACGTCCATTGATTATGCCGACAGGAGAAAGATATGTAGATCCAACCCAGATGGTGTTTTTCTCGCTTTCGTATATTTGGCTGACAAGAATATTATCGTGTAGCGCAAGTTTTTTAACAAATCTGGCTTGCAAGGACATGGCGTACCTACAGAAGGGTAGAACATCGGCATTTTCATAGAGGTAACTATTAAAAAGCGTTTAATGAAATTTTCACAATTTTTTCCGATGCATTTTCATAGGATTTTCCGTTCAAATATCTCCAATTCTTTGGCTACTATAGGAGATATAGTAAACCAGATTTGGTTTTTTGTTAAGCTTTGTTGGTTTTTCGTTTCATTCCATAAAATGTATTTTTTGTTTTTGTAGCCAAAGACATTTATATCTAAAGAAAGAGCAAAATACATAATTGCTTTAGTGCCGCTACTTTTGAATGGGTGGCGCTGAATTAACTAAAACAATACCCTGCCCTATGGCTATGTCCAAAGAAATTTATATATAAAGAAAGAGCAAAATGCATAATTGCTTTAGTGTCGCTACTTTTGAATAAGTGGCGCAAAATCACATTAAAACATTAGGCTTTCAATTTATTTATTTACCAAAAATATTAAATTAACTACATACTTTAAATTATAATGCATTCAGATGTTACTAGTAGACTTATTACATAATTTTAAAGTCAACTTTTCAAATGTTTGACGTAATAAAAGCATTTGTTTCACATTTTTATGCCAAAAAAGAAATTTTCAAAAAAGAAAATAGTATTTTTTTATTCCATTTGTATATTTGAGAATTGAGGGATTGGCAAATGTATATTTATATTATTTTTTCTTTTATAAAAAAATACACACGAATAAAGTGCAATATTGTGCTCTTAAAAATCTATGTAAATATATATTAATTTAAAATTAAGGTATAATATGCACATAAAAAATATATTTTTCATAGTTTTTGGCAAATATTTAATTATGTTACGAAGAAAATAGAAAATCAATAATACTCTACTGCATATTGTAGCACAATATGGCTAATGGAGACTAGCTCTGCAGAAAAATATGCCTAATGGAGAGAATGCATCTTCTGATGGGCCATCTATTGACAAATAGTTACAACTCATGTTCTTTTTTTAACAAATTAATTTCTTTGCTGTATTCTCTCCATTAGACAAACACACTTCAATTTTTTAAAGAAAGAATATTCGTTGCGACTATTTATCAAAACGTGGCACATCAGAAAGTACATTCACTCCATTAGGCACATTCAGCTGCAGAGCTAGTCCCCATTAGCCGGAACAAAATTGAGTATTTGACAAAAACTATGCTTTAAAATGTGTTTTTTGTGCAGGCCATGGTTAAAAAAACTAGTATTTTCATTAGTGCCTCTAAATTGCCCATACAAATTTAGTACAATTTCATAGTAGCGACCAAAGACATTAATTTATTAAAGAAAGAACATTAGTTGAAACTATTTCTCAATAGATGGCGCATCTGAAAATAAATTCTTCCTATTAGGCATATTTTGCTACAATATGCAACAGGGTATTATTGATTTTCTATTTCGTTCGTAACATAAAAGAATATTTGCCAAAAACTATACAAAAATATATGTTTTATGTGTATTTTATACTTTAATTTTCAAAATGAATAGTCATTAAGATGTTTATGAACACAGTATTACAATTTTTTCGCATGTGTATTTATTTTTTTTTTTTGAAAGAAAGAATTAACATATATATGCAGTTTGCAATGGCTCAATACTTGAAAATTATACGAATTTACCGAAAAATACCATTTTGATATATAAAAATTTGTTTTTAACATAAAAATGTGAAACAAATGCTTTTATCACGTCGAATATTTCAAAAATTGACTTTAGTATTATTAAATAAGTCTGCTAGTGACAGTTTAATGTACTAGAATTTGAAATATGTATTCCTAAGATAATTAAAAGCCAAATCCAAGGCCATGCCGGCCTAAGCATGGCGCAGGGTATTGTTTTTTATTTACTTGAGCGCCATCTACTTCTAGGTATAGACACTAAAGCAATTATGCATTGTCAAAGAAATGTATATATAAAGATCAAAGACATTAATTTATTAAAGAAATAACATTAGTTGAAACTATTTCCCAATAGATGGCGCATCTGAAAATAAATTCTCCCTATTAGGCATATTTTGCTGCAATATGCAACAGGGTATTATTGATTTTATATTTCGTTCGTAACATAAAAGAATATTTGCCAAAAACTATACAAAAATATATGTTTCATGTGTATATTATACTTTAATTTTCTAAATCAATAGTCGTTTAGATGTTTAAGATTACAGTATAACAATTTTTCGTATGTGTATTTATTTTTTTTGAAAGCAAAAATTAACATAAATATGCAGTTTGCAATGGCTCAATACTTGCAAATTATACCATTTTGATATATGAAAATTTGTTTTTAACATAAAAATGTGAAACAAATGCTTTTATCACGTCGAACACTTCAAAAATTGACTTTAGTATTATTAAATAAGTCTGCTAGTGACAGTTTAATGTACTAGAATTTGAAATATGTATTCCTAAGATAGTTAAAAGCCAAATGCAAGGCCATGCCGACCTAAGCATGGCGCAGGGTATTGTTTTTTATTTACTTGAGCGCTATCTACTTCTAAGTATAGACACTAAAGCAATTTGCTCTATCTTTATATATACATTTCTTTGGTAGCGACTGGTACATAACATTTTTTCTCATTTTTTTTCACCAGTCGCTTAGCAGTAAATATTTTGTATTCACCTCAAACATTTTTTCACCACTAAAACTTTTTTTCACAACGAAAATTTTTTTCACCTCAAAATTTTTTTTTCACCTCTAAATTTTTTTTCCACCGTAAAAGTTCTTATCACATCTAAAAAAGTTTTTCACCTCAAAAAATTTTTTCACCTACATAATTTTACTTCAAAACTTTACTTATATTATTTGTATCAAAAACAGTAGAGAACATCTATTTAGGATATTGGTGGAGGGTAAAGATTCGGCACAGCCGAATTTAACCCTTTTTTACTTGTTTTGGTTTGTAATTCCCAGAGCTATAATCTCTTGTTTACAAAGTTAACAAAAACAGCAGTTTTCTAAAGTAAAAGTTTAATTTAGACAATAAATCACACTAGTTTACACCGTAAATGTACATTTGATCAGAGGTGATTTTCCTTATGTATTTTCTCCCGCTGAATTCGAAAATCAAGGTTAAATTTTTTTTTTATGGAACAGTTTTTGAGATATTGTGATTTTTTTAATTTTTCGACATTTTTTCACTTGACAAAACATATCTCGAGCTAGAAATGTCCGATTGGGTCGTTCTTTGTACCCAAATGCAAGGTATTGAGTATAATCGGATCTTTGATTGGTAAAGCCGTTCAAAATATATCGATAACATTAGGGCACATTTTCAAAAAAATCATATTTTACAGTAACACTTTTCCGACGGAAAATTACAAATCGTTAAAAAAAACGTCTGGTTTCATGTGTTTTCATGTGCGTAAACCTGATACTTTTACGTAAGAACTAAGACAAACCAGAAGAAAATCGACCGAAAAATAACAAAGTTATAAGCAATTGAGTGAATAAATCCAAATCTCATATTTTAAGAATAATTTATTTTTTTCGACAATATATTGGGTTCAATCACCAAACTACTGCTCAGTATAGACAAACCCTACGAAACTGTTCCCTTAGATCCCTGATATTTTGTTTCGACAGATTCTAACCCTGACATTTTGTTTTGACAGCTTCTAACGTTGACATTTTATTTTGACAGCTTCTATAAAACGTAGAGTCGGTTGTTTGTATATTATTCTCACAAATTTGATTGAAATTATATTTCATTGTGTTCATCAAAATGTATAAAAGAAAACGAGAATTTGAGTGCGTAAACAATCCAAATAATTTCTGTTACGTGTGAGGCAATTTTGTCCCCTAACCAAATAGACGTAGATTCACCGATTCGTTACAACAGAATTATCTGCAATATTTTGGAATAGCACCTGCAACTTTTCATGAGCAATGGACACCAAATAATGTTTGTTTATCGTGCCACATAACTTTTGCCGCGTGGGCTTCTGGTTCATCACAGTAAGATTAAATTTATATATACAATAGAATTAATAATAAAGTGAATTTTTATTACAAATTAGACGATACATGAAATTCGGTGTACCGATGATATGGAGAGAGCCGCTTTGCCATTCGGTTGATTGTTACTTTTGCTTAAGCAAATCCATTGGTTTTGGAAAGAGTGCCAAATGGGTTTATCCGACAGTAGCATCTGTTTCGCTTCCAGTTTCACATTCAAGTGAATATCCTATTCCTAAGTGCCCCGATTTAATGATTGAACCTTTCGAATCATCACAAGAGACAGACACAAGCAGTGATAATGAATTTCAACAAGAGTCGCAATTGCAAAAGTTTACGCAGCCTGAATTGAATGATTTGGTGAGAGATCTCGAGCTGTTAAAGGAAAAAGCGGAGTTACTTGCATCTCGCCTGAAGCAACGGAACTGTTTGGCTCTGGGAGTAAATGGAACATTTTACAGAAACCGTGATAAACCTTACGCACAACATTTTAAGAAGGAAAACGACATATGCTACTGCAACGATATTCCTGCATTGTTTGAGCAACTCGGAGAGCTTTATGATCCAAATGAGTGGCGCTTGTTCATTGATGGTAGTAAGGAGAGTTTGAAAGCAGTCCTACTGCATATTGGAAATGTAAAACCTTCTATCCCCATCGCTCATGCCGTCAACACTAAAGAATCATACGCCACAATGGCCAGTTTGCTAAAATACATTAAATATGAGCATCACAACTGAAAAATATGTTCCGATCTCAAAGTCGTCGGCATGATGTGTGGAATGCAGGGTGGATATACAAAATATTGCTGCTTTCTTTGCCTCTGGGATAGTCGTGCTCGTGAACATGATTATAGAAGAAAACAGTGGCCAGAAAGGGAGAACGTCACAGTGGGCAAAGACAATATTAAATACGTGCCTCTTGTCAAAAAAGAAAATATAATCCTTCCAGCGTTGCACATTAAACTTGGCCTCATTAAAAATTTTGTGAAGGCCTTAGACAAGGAAGGCCAAGTATTTTCCTATTTGAAAACCCTTTTCCCGCAGCTCTCTGTAGCAAAAATCAAGGAAGGCGTCTTCGATGGTCCACACATAAAGAAATTGATAAAAAGCACAGATTTTCCGAAATATTTAACACCCGTTGAAAACGAGGCCTGGAATTCATTTCAACTGGTTGTTACCAATTTTCTAGGGAACAATAAAAGCCCTAACTACGAGGGAATTATTACCGATTTGCTGAAGAACTACAAAAAGATGGGTACGGAATGCCATTATTTTATTTCATTTCTGGTTGATTTCTATTGTATTGTTTTTACCATTTTATTTATTTCTTACAGGTGTAAATATGTCTCTAAAAATCCATTTCTTGCATTCACATTTGAATTTCTTTCCGGACAATCTTGGTGACGTAAGTGATTTTACCAACAAATTAAGACCATTGAGCGGCGCTATCAAGGATTTTGGGATGAAGCAATGTTGGGAGACTATGTATGGTTTCTCACTAGAGAAACGGATCCCAAAAGCAACCGGAGACAAAGCAAGGGCCACAACTATTTCTAACACACAAAAATGTCAAGAATGTATTGCAAGAGTTTAAACCCAATATATTGTCGAAAAAAATAAATTATTCTTAAAATATGAGATTTGGATTTATTCACTCAATTGCTTATAACTTTGTTATTTTTCGGTCGATTTTCTTCTGGTTTGTCTTAGTTCTTACGTAAAAGTATAAGGTTTACGCACATGAAGAGAAACCAGACGGTTTTTTAACGATTTGTAAAATATGATTTTTTTTGAAAATGTGCCCTAATGTTATCGATATATTTTGAACGGCTTTACCGATCAAAGATCCGATTATACATATTTGTTCGTTATCTCAATACCTTGCATTTGGGTACCCAATCGGACATTTCTAGCTCGAGATATGTTTTGTCAAGTGAAGAAAGGTCGAAAAATTAAAAAAATCACAATATCTCAAAAACTGTTCCATAAAAAAAATTTAACCTTGATTTTCGAATTCAGCGAGTTAAAGAAATAAATAAAGTTAAAAAAAGAAAAATTAATACAAAGAAAAATCAATACAAGAGAACGAGAACAGTTATATCTGCTAGATCATGACGAAAGTCAAGTTATCGGTGCTAAATTACCATCCAATGCCTAAGTTTTGCGTGATTTTACAATATGCGCAAAGTAAAGCTAGAACTACGAGCAACTGCTTCCCTTGTCGTGAAAGAAATAGAAGTTTTATGGAATAAAGCACGAATTACAATTAGAGCTTTTGACAAATGTGTAAAAAAAGTTGAAGGTTCATACTTTGAATGTAGAAAATTCCAGAAAAATTGCAACAAAAAACAAGTGAAAGTTTTCTTTGACATATTTGATGAGTTGTTTGACGTTGCTAATGCAAATGCTCTAAATCAGTGGTCGGCAGAAAGAGAGAATATGAATGTATTGGTGTTTTACACCGTAAGAAATTATTTTAACTTTCTAAATAAATGAATGAATGAATAAATGAATTAATCGATAAGAGAATATCCATATTCATTGAATTAAAATAGTTCATGTTTTTGTTTTCTCTATTATAAAAAATAAAAATAATTCATAATAATGATAATAATAACACGGCATGACAGAGAAAAATTAATAGAGAGACGATCAATTATATATATTTCGGCCATGCTGATTACAATAGTGTACTTTATTTTTCAATCTAATAAGTTTGGCAGTTTTGTATTTATTTTTTTGGCAGTTTTGTATTTATTTTTTAACATACCAAATTTTTAAAATGCAATAAATATGAACTCTTTTTATTAAAATGAAAGCTCAAAACCTGTGGCCATATTTACGTTACGATTTCTCTGTTTGATGTAGGTTTTTACAGTTTTGTACGATTTAAACGAATTCAATCGCTGAAACACAATCGAGCTTACTAAAGGTTATGCCTTAGTAAAGAAGCAATTAGAAGCAAAATATTTCAATAAAAACAATGTATTTGCATATAGCACTTTATACGTTAAATTCGCGATTTTTTTAAAATTTTACATAGCAGCAAGCTTTCCGAGTTGTTCCCCTAGTCCAACGTTTTTTTTTATAATATGCGGGTGCATATAAAAACTGTTCTTGCAAAAACTCAAACAAAAAAGTTTCCATTTACAAAAGATATTCTAATAAATACATTAATTTTTTAGTATTAATACTCTAATAAAACAATTAAAACAGTAATATGAGTAAAAACTAAACAAATTGTGTAGTATATTTTTATACCCTCCACCATATATGGTGAGGGTATATATCAGTTTGTCATTCCGTGTGTAACATGTCGAAATATAGCTCTAAGACCCCATAAAGTATATATATTCGTGATCCTTATGCAATTTTAAGTCGATTTAACGATGTCCGTCTGTCTGTTGAAATGGCGATCACGACGCGGAGAAGCAAGCGAGGGTGCCTATTTAAACCCAGATTATTGTACATCCTCCCGAACAGTTTGGCATTGAAAATGAGCAAAATCGGGCCAGCCGTTAAAAAATTATGAGTGAAAATGTGAAGACACCTCTAAATTTTCTATACAAATTGGTGTAGTTTAGTACAATTTCATAGCAGCGACTGGTATATAATATACTTTCTCATATTTTTTCACCAGTCGCTTAGAAATTAATAATATTTTTTATTCACCTCAAATATTTTTCATCTCAAAAAATTTTTTCACCACTAAAATTTTTTTTCACCACAAAAAAAATTGTTTCACCTCAAAAAATTTTTTTTCGTTTTCGCATCCAAAAAAGTTTTCACCTCATAAAATTTTTTTCACCTCCATAATTTTACTTCAAAAGTTTTTTACATTATTTGTATCAAAAACAGTAGAAAACACTTTTTTTAGGATATTGGTGGAGGGTATTTAAAGATTCGGCACAGCCAAATTTAAGCTTTTGTTACTTGTTTAGATTTAACATAAAGAAAACCTATCATAAAATTAACAAATTTTACAGAAGAGTACGAAAATTTGGACTCCGAATCAAGCGATGAAGAACATCTTGAGCTGGATGGTATTGTATACCAAAAGAATGAACCAGGTCGAATCCATTCAACAAAAAAACGAGGTGAACATCATTTTATTGCACCAAAACTAATACAAGTATTATATAAATGCAAAACAAGTAATCGTAACGCAGTACGAATTCTTATAGCAACTGCTGAAGCTTTAAAACACTACTTAAATTATTTAGTAATACATGAAACTTAAATTCGCCGATGCCGCACCCAAGTTCGATATGAAACAGGACAAAAACTTCGGGATACGCTGTTAAAGGGATTTAGATATGGTTGGAATAAAATTAATAAACATAACTTTAAGCCTGGAGTTGAGAATCAGCACGGGAAAAATGTACTTGGCGATACAAGAGATAACGGGGTTTGCAGAAAAAAAGTCTTAAAGCAACCACGGGACGATTACAAGGAACTTCTCCAATTAGCAGTAGTTTTTCTTGGAGGAACGGTTCCAAAGTTTACTTTTCGGATGCCGGGAGCCTTTCAGCATGCCTGATGGATGTCCAAGGCAAAATATTGCTTGAAAATATTTATATTTCGGGACGATTTCATTTCGAGTGATTGTGACAAAAATGGTATTTCAGACATTTGTATTTTTATAATAAAAATATACCTAAAAGTTTGGATAGAAGCTCCAGTTGCTGCAAGAGCTCCTAATCGAGATTTAACTTAATTAAAAACATTATATGCTTACAATTCAATTGATGAAAATATAAGTCGAGAATTACTATGCAAATTTTGCAATCATTTATGGTATTTATCACCATAATCTGCAGCTCTGGCTTTTTTCGATGACACTCGTAAAATTTCTTATGCATCAAAAAACCTTATGGTAGCGGCTTTAAATAAATCTAATGATAGTGACAACAAAAAATTCATAATTCTTCCCCATCAAATTAGCCAGTACGCCGATAAAAACATTGAAGATTTTATTTCACAAAAAGCACTAAACTTTTTTAAAAGATTTTCTATTTCAACGGAATTTCTTAAGAAATATCCTAAGGAATGGAAAAATGACATCTGTTATAATATTGGTTTGGGCATAGTAAGTAAATTGAAAGTTGTTAATGACTCAGCAGAGTGGGGAGTAAAGCTCATGGCAGACTAGAATAAAGTGTTGTCACGAGACGAAAGGGAGAAGCAATTGATAATCCTAAAGCTTAAAGTTCATACCACGCCTTTTCGCGTCAACGCTTTGTACGCCTATACGCTTTATAAGCATATACGCTTAATTCGCTTTACTGAAATTCAAGTTATATGCGACGCTTTTTACGCTTTTGTTGTTATCAGTTGAAGTGTAAATTTGTTGAATAACATAAATTTAAAGTAAGGAAGTTCGTGTTTTTTTACCGCTTCAATTAGTGTTTCCTCCATTGTGTAGTTTTTAAAATAAAAACAATTAAAAAAGGCTAAATTCGGCTGTGCCGAATCTTTGAATACCCTCCACCAATATCCTAAAAAGATGTTCTATACTGTTTTTGATATAAATAATATAAGAAAACTTTTGAAGTAAAATTATGTAGGTGAAAAAATTTTTTGAGGTGAAAAACATTTTTGATATGAAAAGAACTTTTTTGGTGCAAAAAAGATTTAGAGGTGAAAAAAAATATTTGTGGTGAAAAAATTTGTTGTGGTGAAAAAAAATTTAAGTGGTGAAAAAATGTTTGAGATGAATACAAAATATTTACTGCTTAGCGACTGGTATATATTTTTCATAGTTTTTGGCAAATATTCATTTATCTTACGAAGAAAATAGAAAATCAATAGTACTCTACTGCATATTGTAGCACAATATGGCTAATGGAGGGTAGCTCTGCAGCAAAATATGCCTAATGGAGAGAATGCACTTTATGATGCGCCACGTATTAATAAAGAGTTGCAACGAATGTTCTTTCTTTAAAAAATTGAAGTGTGTTTGCCTAATGGAGAGAATACAGCAAAGAAATTAATTTGTTAAAGAAACAACATGAGTTGTAACTATTTGTCAATAGATGACCCATCAGAAGGTGCATTCTCTACATTAGGCATATTTTGCTGCAGAGCTAGACTCCATTAGCCATATTGTGCTACAATATGCAGTAGAGTACTATTGATTTTCTATTTTCTTCGTAAGATAATTGAATATTTGCCAAAAACTATAAAAAATATATGTTTTATGTGCATATTATACCATAATTTTTTAAATCAATATTTACTTAGATGTTTAAGAGCAAAATATTGCACTTTATTTATGTGTATTTTTTATAAAAGAAAAATTAACATAAATATACATTTGCCAATCCCTCAATTCGTAAAAAAACAAATGGAATGTAAAAAAATACTATTTTCCTCTATGAAAATTTATTTTTTGACGTAAAAATGTGAAACAAATGCTTTTATTACGTCAAACATTTGAAAAATTGACTTTAAAATTATGTAATAAGTCTACTAGTAACATTTGAATGCATTAGAATTTAAAGTACGTAGTTAATTTAATATTTTTGATTAATAATTTAATTGAAAGCCTAATCCAAGGCTATGTCGCCATGGGGCAGGGTATAGTTTTAATGTGATTCTGCGCCACCTATTTAAAAGTAGCGGCACTAAAGCTATTATGCATTTTGCTCTTTGTTTATTTATAAATTTCTTTGGACCTAGTTTTAGTTACGTTATTTATTTAGTTTTAGTAATGTTATTTACCGAAGTCTGCTCTGTTTGCATGAACTGTAATATAAATATGTTTTGTCAATTTATGTAACATAACTTTTGTTAATTAGTTTTAGTAATGTTATTCACATAGTTTTAGTTATGTTATTTATAGACGTCTGCTCTGTTAGCGACTTTAAAGGCCTACAGCAAGCCTTTCAAACTTTTAATTTTGTACTTTTTTACATATTCTATCTCACTTTAGCAATGTTGCGTTTTACGTTAACTTAGTAATTAGAGTAAGACACATATAGCTCTAAGAATGTTATTATTCTCATAGTATGTAAGACAATCAATGTAACCGAAAAAGAAGAAGACTTAATAAAATTTTTATTTAACCGAAAAAAAATAGATACAGAAAAATTGTACCAATTTGTATGGAAAATTTAGAAGTACCTTCACATTTTCACTCATTACTTTTGAACCGCTTGACTGATTTTGCTCATTTTCAATACCAAAATGCTCGGGAGGATGTTCAATAATCAGGGTAAAAATAGGCACCCTCGCTTGCGTCTTCGCGTCGTGATGGCCATTTCAACAGACAGACGGACATCGCTAAATCGACTTAAAATTGCATAAGGATCACGAATATATAGATACTTTATGGGGTCTTAAACCTATATTTCGACATGTTACAAGCAGAATGTGAAACTGATATATACCCTTACCATATATGGTGAAGGGTATAAAAACAAACTACGTTTACAACAGATTACAAAATAAATAAACTTCAGAATTGTAATGTTCAACATAATAGAACATACAAGCGCCCCGGTAGGCTAGTTGGTAGCGTGCTAGCTTATCAGTGCGGGGGTCGTGGGCTCAATTCCCATCAGAGGCTCTGGTCTGTTTTCGCTACAACAAGCCGAAGGCCTTTGTTGCTAGTGCTCGGTTAGGGTATTAACATATAATTTGTAATTATATGATTAATAAATAAAATAAATAAATAATTTTATTTAATTTTGTAGAAACTAATTTTAATTTATATATGAAAATTTTAAAATTCAAGTAAGTCCTTTTGTCAAAAATAAACGTATTAATTTTTGTGGAAATTGATATAAAGTGAAACATTTCAATAATTAATAGCGACTTTTGAATAACTAATAGCGACCCTTGAAGGAAGATAATATTTTAAGTGTTTGCAATGGGAGGTTTTACTGTAATATAAATTATTTTGTATTATGTTTGTAAATATGTTCATATTTTTAATGCTTACATACAGCCGAATCGTTGTTTTTTTTGCCTTATTACCTTTTAAAAAGGTTTAAAAAATCAATTTTTTAAAAAAAAAAATACCATAACTCGAAAAATTTAAGTGTTATGAAAATTTAACTCACAGATTCTGATTCAGCGAAAAATTATACATTATGATCCACCTTAAAATATTTCAGTTTGTTGTATAGCTCAAAATTAAAATTTTTATAAAAATTTCACATATTTTAGCAACTTTAGGGAGTTTGAGGCACGCCTTCCCGACATTCGATCAACCTAATTTTTCCCAAGATGTATTTTTACACTAATAGGAATATTTCTAGGGGGAGTTACGGTCTATATCTCCTAGAAAATGTTGGCCCATATAACGACGGCGCACCCTAGTAAGCACTCATATACATAAAGTTTATTAAAGATACCATCAATAATCTAAAGTAATACAAAAATATTTTTTTTAATTTAATTTAATTTGACAAATATTGTTAAAAAAGTTATATGTAACAAAGAATAAAAAGAGCTATAATAAATAAACTACAGCTGATTTCCATAGTTCAGTTAGCAGCATTTATAAGAAATTATAAACTTTTTAACATTGTAGTTACATTTGTGGATTCTAAGCTTCTGATAAGGCTACATTTAAATAAATTTATATGGATGTCTAAAAGTATGCAATCAATCACCAGAAGCTATGACTACCGATAATTCAGTTGCGACCATACATGGGACTAATGCATTGATCGAACTTATTAAATGATTTCATTTCCATTACATTGATAACAATAGTAATGAAATAAATTTCATTACCATTGTTTGAATTAATGGTAATGATTTAAGGATCTGATTTCATTGATTAATGATAATGTTTTGAATTTTATTACCATTACTAATGCACCAATTAAACGGCATTATTAACCGTTATTTCATGTGTTAATATTTATGTTAATATCCATTTATTATGGTTGGCATTCAATACCTTTTCATAATAACGGTAGTTGGCTACCACAGTTACTTTAAGACCGATATGAAAATTTTAAAATGACCATTCCATTTAAGGCAAGTATCTTTTTGTATGACCGGGTTTATACCGCTATTTTACAGGTTCAATTTTGAAATATTTAAAACTACCGTTATAATAATGCTAAACTACCGAAACGCCTATTTATAACGGTATTTTGCAAATATAACAAAATTTAACAGGTAATATTATGAAATAAACCTCATCATATTGAAAACACATGTCACTATTGCAACCGCAGTTTTAAAATTTTCGTATCGGTATTTTTCAAAGCGTGATAGAAAACTACCGTTATAATGAAAAGGTATTGCTTGCCAACCATGTCATTTATACATTTGTGTATTTTATATTTTGTTTTATTATTTTCTGTATAAAAAGTTACTTTGATAATTTTCAAATCATATAAACTTTTTGTAAACAAATGATTTTTCAAACAATTAAAGAAAGAAATTTTAAATGGAAAAAATTTCATTACCAATAAATGGTAATGAAAGTTTTTTTCATTTGCATAAGTGTCAACTAATGGTAATGAATTTTCAATTGTAATGAAAAATTCCCAAGTATGGTTAGGAATATAGCAATTACAGATTTAATGGAAATGATGCAAGGGTCCATGTCAAAACTGCTCGATGAAAAGCTGAAAAATTTGCCAACCAAAGATGACCTTGAAGCAAAGGTGGAAACGTTTGCAATTAAAATCGATGAAATAGTTAAAGAAAATGAAATTCTAAAGGAAAGGGTAATGGCTTTAGAAAAAATAAAAAATAAAGGTCACAAAACTATTGTACGTTTGAAGGATCATGTGAAAAGAAGAAATATTATTATTCGAGGTGTAAAAAAAGGATCGAAGTACGAAGAAGTTGTCGCTATTTTTAAACAAAAGCTTAAAATAAACTTTCCATTGGAAGTTAAAAATATTCGAAAATAACGTGAAAGCGAGACCAAAATGACTGTCATTGTGGAATTTAAATCGGGGAGGATGACACAAGAAATATTAAAAAATACGAAAAATCTAAAAGGTACTGAGATTTCCATTGAGCTAGATTTGGGAAGTGAGAGGCTGCAGGATAAAAAAGTAGTGAAGATATTCTTTTTATTAACAAATCAGGGCCTGTAAGTGTTCGCAACGACAAGCTTAAAATGGGTACAAAATGGTTTAAGTGGAATAATAGGAAATAACTAATGTGCGGTATACATAAAGGTAAAGACGTTTTGAAGACATTATATGCAGATATTATTTCCTCTTTAGATTTTTAATAAAGTAAATTCAAAAAACTAAATACAGTAATATATTGTAAAAGTGTTAATAGAATATTATCGGAATTAGAAGAAAATATTGTAAAAGAATTAAAAGTGTTGTCATATAACATTAACGGTCTCTCAAATAAAGTTTATTTAATAATTTTTTTTATGTATATAAACTCTTTTGATATTGTTATATTATTAGAAACCCATACATGTGCAGATGGGTTTGAAAATTTGAAAAAGTAATTATATGTTTTTAATTTTTGTCAGGCTCGAGATCATAATTTAATGTTACTAACGAATAGTAAACACTAATTTTTAAATTATGATCTCGAGCCTGATAAAAATTAAAAAAATATAACTTTAAAACAGAAAGATCGAATAATATACACAAAATGTAAAGCTTAAAAAATATTTCACATATCTTAATATCAACTGGAAGTCAGCATGGGAGGCTGATTGGGGGATGTAAGTATGGAATTAACAAAAATATACATCAATAATGAAATAAATATAAATTAATAATGAAATGAAGTGTACTTATGAAACCGATTGTGGAATTGATATAATAATAATAATAATAATAATAATGGCTGTTCTACTTATTTGGGAAGAAAAAAGTAGGAAGATAAGGAAATAAATGCCATGGGTAAGAAGTTTATTGAATTTTGAAATTAATATTTATCCTCTGTATATACGTGTAGAAAACTTTTTTATTGAGAATAATGTTATAAATGCAGTGGTAATTGGAGATTTGATATGCCAATTGGAGAAATACAGCAAACTATGGATGAAGATGTTCTTAATGGGTGTTCTACTTATTTGGGAAGAAAAAAGTAGGAAGATAAGGAAATAAATGCCATGGGTAAGAAGTTTATTGAATTTTGTGAACATTATGGTTTATTAGTTTCAAATGGTGCCATGAAGGGTAATGAAAACGGAAAGCTTACTCTCATAAGCGGACGAAGGGTATCTGTTAATGACATATGTGCTGTCTCGCTAGATATATGTTAACACATTGATAGCTTCACAGCAGTAGTCGGCAGAAAGAGAGAATATGCTTGTATTGGTGTTTTACACCGTAAAAAATTATTGTATCTTTCTAGATAAATAAATGAATAAATTAATAAGTGAATTAATCGATAAGAGAATATCCGTATTCATTGAGTTAAAATAGTTCATGTTTTTGATTTCTCTATTATAAAAAATTAAAATAATTCATAATAATGATAATAATAATTTTTTGATTGCATACAAGGTACGTTGCCTCATTTAATATATTTCAAAAATAATCTTCCCATTAAACGTTCCACAAAAAAATACCTACAATAAAAAAATAACTATAATAAAAAAAACAAATTTTTAGAGTGTACTTTATTTCTTTAACAAAGCGGCATATACTTCCTCTGTTGAAAGTTAGCGTACTACTGAATGAAATAATTGTATTTTTTGTGCTCTTAGCTGTGAGATGTGTAGACATTCGTGTTGTGTACGTGTAAATTGCCGATTGTGTTCGGCCCCTGAGTGCTATGGGTGCCGATCACTGCTTCACAGTGCAAGAAAAAGCCTGGTCATATCAGCAGCCAATTTGTTTGACATTAGCGTTAAATATTAGAGAAAGTTCTAATAAAACAAAAAAAAAAAACTTTTACCAAATTTAAATGGGAAGAAACGAAAAGAGATAAGTACATTTAAAATCTTAAAGTATGTATACGCGAAATAAAAGAAAACTACACTCAGGTTGATTTATTTACCTTATCAAATGTAATTAAGAACTCAATTCTACGTAATAATCATGTAAACAATGTTTACACTCCTAAAAGTTCATGGTTTGATTACAAATTCTTTGATTGCAATGCCAAAAATAATTCTTTTAAAATTATTCAGTTCAATTTCTTCGACCTTTTTAATACAAATTCCAGGTAATAAGTATTCAAGCTCAAGGACTATTTTATACAAAATTATTTATTTTTCATCCAATATTTCGCTATCTCAATGGATAGCTTCTTCAGGGATTTTTTGTTTTTTAATTTTAAACAAATTTTTTAAAAAATCAAAATTAATGAAACAACATAATTGTCAATTTAAAAAAAAATATTAAAAATTATACACAGGAAACAAAAATTATTCTATTACATTTTTATAAACCTATTTAATTTCCTATCTTATTCTTATAAATTAAATGTAATTCTGAGCTACATTGTCTGTATCTGTTTTAAAATTAATTCTTTGTTCTATTGGTGTGTTGATAATTTGTAACATTTCTAACATGAAGCGTCTTTTGTAGTTTGTTTCTGTATTTAAAACTGTTGTATTTTCTAGTTTTTAATTTTTTCTTTGTGGTACCTACAGGGTGGCGCAAAAATAACTTTCCGATATTTTTTTGGCTGTAATTTAAAAAAAAAATGAAAAACTTTGATTCTTCTTGTGGATTATTTTTATTTGGTCCTTTAATTTTTTTTACATCAAGTCGAGAATATGATGTCATGTTAATGGCTGCCGCCACAGTTGATTGTCATTTGAGCCCTTTTTATGGCATTTTCCATCACTTTGGCCAAAACTTCCGGCGATAGGTCCTCACATTCTTGACTGATATTGTCTTTAAGAGCTGCAAGAGTCTGAGGCTTGTTGACATAAACCCGCGACTTCAAAAAGCCCCACAAAAAATAAGTCTGGAGCGGTCAAATCAAGCGATCTTGCTGGCCAGTGCAAATCGCCAAAACGGGAGATTAGGCGCCCAGGAAATGCATCCTTCGGCATATCGGTTGTGGCACGTGCAGTGTGTGGCGTTGCACCGTCCTGTTGGAACCACATGTTTTCCAATCCCAATTCATCAAGTTGCGGCAAAAAGAACTCGTTGATCATTGCTCTGTAGCGCCCACCAATCACAGTAACCGTTTGGCCCGCGACGTCTTCGAAGAAAAAAGGTCCGATGATTCCTCCAGCGAAAACAGCACACCATACAGTGACTTTGAGCGGGTGTAATGGCTCTTCGTGGGTTACACGCGGATTTTCAGTGCCTCAGAAGCGTAAATTTTGCTTATTTACGTACCCGCTAAGATGGAAATGGGCCTCATCACTCATGATTATTTTTGATGAAAAATCATCTTCATTATTGCTCAAATAAATAGTCACCAATATTCTGCGTTCTGGAGCAGTGTAGCGTAACATTGTTTATTAACGTGTATTTCGCATGTGTTTACTACACAAATGTCAAAACAGAACTGACATTAGGGGCCAATCGCAAAATTTATAGCATTTTCTGATAGGAGGATTACTTTTGCGCCACCTTGTATATATACTTTACTACATATTTCATTATCTTTACCCCTGCAAGGTATCTTGTAAATAATATTAGATTTATCTAATTTCTCTGTCCTATCTTTCATTTTACTAAATAATCTATCTAATGTATTATGTGTTCTATGAGCCATCCTATAATTATTGATATCATAAATATTAGAATTTTCTAATCGTTCAGAAATCATTGGTACATTAGTTAAAGACTTGTAAATCTTAGGTTCAGTAACTATATCCACACTACCTTCCCTATGTCCATTATACTGACCAATCAATTTATAAATCAATTCCCTTGGGAAATTATTATCCTCTAAAATATTCCTAATTCTTATTTTATTATTTCTATGTAAAACTATATCACTAATATTTAAAACTTTATCTATAAAATTTTTGGCAGTATTTATAATAACTTTTCTCGGATGTTTTGAATAATAATTAATAATTCTACCCGAAGAAATTGGTTTTTGGTACCAATTTACTAACAAGTTATTCTCCTTTCTTATTACTAATGTGTCTAAATATTGAAGTTTACCATCACATTCCCTTTCAATTGTAAATTTAATATCCTGTTGAAATGAATTAAATATGTTTTAGATATTTTCAATTTCACATTCTGAAATAATACAAAATAAATCATCTACATATTTCGTTATAATCTTTGGTTAAATAGATAATCTTCTAATACATGTATCAAGTAGTTCTTCCATAACTATATCTGCTACAACTGGAGAAGCTGGAGAACCCATAGGTAATCCTTTTTGTTGAAAATATATTTTGTTATTATATTGAAAATATCTACTATCATCTATGCAAAATTTGAGAATTCTTAAAAATAATTCCTATTCAATAGTCGTATGTTCTCTAATTATATTCCATTTTTCTTCTATAATACTTAAGGCTACATTTATAGGTATACTAGGGAATAAGGATACTACATTCAATGAAATTATCTTTTCCTCATTCTGTATCGTGATTCCCTTAATTTTATCCTTAAATTGTAATAAGTTCTTTACATTATATACTGAATTTTCTGTTATCTTTCTAAGAATACCTGTTATATATCTGCTAAGTTCATGAGATGGAGAATTGATGCTTGAACAAATTGGTCTTAATGGAAATGTTTCCTTATGGACTTTCGAAACTCCATATAATTTGGGTGCCGTAGCAGTTGTTGTCTTAAATGTTTTCCTTTGAAAAGGTGTTATTATTTCCAATTTGAAAATGTAATAGAATAATTTTTGTTTCCTGTGTATAATTTTTAAATTTTTTTTTTTTTTTAAATTGACAATTTTGTTGTTTCATTAATTTTGATTTTTTAAAAAATTTGTTTAAAATTAAAAAACAAAAAATCCCTGAAGAAGCTATCCATTGAGATATCGAAATATTGGATGAAAAATTAATAATTTTGTATAAAATAGACCTTGAGCTTGAATACTTATTACCTGGAATTCTTTTAAAATGTTGAAACAATTTGAAAAAAACACGCAATGCTGTTGATAAGCTTAATTATGTTCAGGCTAATCCAAGGTGTAAAAGGGCAAAACTTGTGTTGGGGTATTTATGGGCTTAAGGTTGACTTTGGAGTGGACTGTTGTTGAGGTTGAGTTGGTGAAAATGGGAAAAAAATATAAAATATAGAGTTAGTATAATGTATTTTTGGAAAGTGCTTTATTGTGCTCACCGTTTCTGCTGATGGTTACAAAGTAAGTGAAGTAAGTAATTATTTTAGGTATAAAAAAACTTTAATTTATCTTTATGTTTCAAAAAAAGGAATATGAATTTAAATAATTTCTATGTTATTTACAATTCACAATAGTTCATAGTTCAAATATTTCAAATATAACTATTTTATTTAAATTAAATTTTTTTTAGCAAATTCACTTAGTTTTTTATTAAATATATAAAAAATACAGTTTATTTTTAATTATTTGTTGTCTAAATTTATGAATTTAGACATGCCGCCGCCTCAATTTATGTTGCCCTTCCGTCTGGTTGTGCACAGAGCACTTGGGCAAGTGTTCGGATAGCTTCCGATATGATATGCTGATCAGGAATAACTCGGCGTTCATTGTTGTTGGTAGGAGGTTGATTGCTGTTGTGGTTTTTGTTGCTGATGTGGTTGTCTCTATTACTGCTGTTATTGCTTCTGTTTCTGCTGTTGCTGTTGTTGTTTCGGTTGCTGCTGCTGTTACTTCTGCTTCTGCTGTTGTTTCGGTTATTGCTACTGTTGCTGTTTCGGCTATTGTTTTGTCTGTTGAGCCTACCCTTAAATCATTCCGGGTACGACTTGGGTGCAGGAGAGTGTCGTGATAACTGTCACATCTTCTACATAAATCAAGTGATTGGTATGCTCTCAAATCATGACTGCATGCCAAGCAGTTTTCACAGTAGCCAAACCTGCGGACAACTCGGTTTCTTTCCCTTGTATCCATCTTCAAAAACTTCTGGCAGAACCTGAGGGAGTGAAATTTTTTACACACCATGCACTGGTGTATGTTGGGATCACGATCACGGCTATTTTGAGGTCTAGAAAGGATGAAACAAAACCAGAAGAAAAATAAAAAAAGAGAAGAAAACATATGAGTTATTAATGTCAAATCAGATGAATAAAGGGAAATTTTAGATGGTGACTACAAGGGGAAACAATTTTAGAGATTAACTTAGAGGTGGATCGTTTTCATTAAGAAAGGGTAAGTAGCAAAGCTTTACGATTGGTCTGGTTTTGGTACCAGCAGCTGTTCGTACTTCTGCAACTCTAACATAGTTATCAGAACCGATATGAGTTGTCTCTATTCTGCCTAACCGCCATTCATTGGGTGGCAATAAATCGTCGATTATGTCAACAATATTTCCGGGTTTCATATTCGGTGCATAGTTCATCCATTTATATCTTTTGTGAAGGGATTTCGAATAGTCTTCCTTTCACCTTATTGCGAATTGGTGGTAGAGTTTTGAGTTTTTGCCATCTATTTACAATAATATTTTCTCGGGTTCTGGCTCTGGGAAAGCCGTTATGGGTTTACCTGTGAGAAAGTGGCCTGGAATTAAGGCCGTTGTATCAGAGAGATCTTCTGACATTGCGGAAATAGGACGAGAGTTCAATATCCCCTCAATTCGAGCGAGGATTGTGCAGGACTCCCCGAAATTGAATCTGTAAGAGCCGGCAATGCGTTTAAAATGGAATTTAAAACTTTTAACGGCAGCTTCCCATAGACCGCCCATGTGAGGTGCATGAGGTGGTATAAAGCTCCATTCAAACCCTTGAGTTATGTAAGTCTGAGAAATTTTGCGAATTCGCGACCTAGTTCTCTGCTCGCCCCAAAAAAATTACGGCCATTATCAGAGACAATCCTGTAAGGGAGCCCCCGCCTCCCAACGAAGCGAGCGAATGCTTCTCTAAAGGCTGCAGTTGATAAGTTAGAACATGCTTCAAGGTGAATTGCCTTAGAAATGAAGCAAACGAAAATGCAAACACAGCCTTTTGCGTAAGGTGAGTTTCGCAAAGTGGATGTCTTGAGCTCAAATGGGCCCGCGAAATCTATAGCGTTTGTTTGAAATGGAACTGAAAGGTTGCATCTCTCCGAGGGTAATGGTGCCATAATTTGAGAATATTCTTTCTGCCTAAAAATTATGCAAGTTTTGCATTGGCGTATGATTTTCTTTACCCTAGGTTTTAGACGAGGGATATAAAATTCGGTTTGTGTCATTCTACACATTTGATTGCATTCTGCATGAGCTAAAAATATGTGTAGATAATGCAAATAAAGCTGGCAGAGTCGGGAGTTCCCAGGTAGTGAGGAGTTAGCTAAACGCCCATTAACACGCAAAACTTTATGAGAATCCATAAAAGGATTCAGTGGTTTTAAAGAGCTTTTATCTAAGATTGATTGTGAGTCTGAGATTTTATGGAATTCTTCTCGATAATGTGATGTTTAAGCAAGAGCAATCAGTTTGTTCTTTTCAATTTTCATTTCCTATTGAGTTAGATTAAGAGTGGCGTGACCTGTGTAAGATCTAGTCTTGGAGAGGCTTGTATGAAAAAAGCGAAAGACAAAGCACAATACGCGTAGTGCCTTGTTATTCGAAGAAAATTGCTCCAATATATTATTCTTTTGAATCGAAATGCGCAATGCCTGTACTTTTACCGTTGAGTGTTGTGTAATTGGTGGATTCAAGGGATTCCGCTTTGGCCATTCCAAAGGTGGATTAGTCGACCACAATGTACCATGCCACCATAAGGGATTTATAATAAGATCTTGCGGTCTACTGCCTCGAGTTCCTATATCAGCTGGATTATCATGTGTGGGAACATGACGCCAAGATGCAGTTGGCAATAGAGTATGTATTTGGGAAATGCGGTTGGCAACGTATGTTTCCCAGGTCCTTGGGGTTTTGATAACCATCCTAATACAATTAAAGAGTTTGTCCATAAAATGAATTCAGACTCCTTCATGTCAAGAGAATTAATAATGTGATTAACTAAATTGACAAGTAAAACAGCTCCACAGAGCTCCAGCCGAGGTAAGCAAACGGTTTTAAAGAAGCTACTTTGCTTTTGGCAACGAGTAAATTAGAAAATGATGTATGCTTCGAAGTTTGGCATCTAACGTAGACTGCCGCGCAATACGGCCTTTTGGAGGCATCAGCAAACCCGTGAATTTGAATAGAATATGTAGGGTTGTATTGAAGCCATCTTGGGATCACGATCTCTTCCACTTGGGCAAGATCAGAAAGCAAATTTTCCCATTTGGTAAGAGTTTCGGGACCTACGTTTTGATCCCAATCTATTCCAACATCTTACCCCGGATAACGGCAGGAGTTATCTAGCCCGCAGGGTCAAACAATCTGGCAACGGCCGACAATATAGTTCGTTTGGTTACGTTTGAACTCTGAGAAATCGGGGTAAACTAATAACTAAAAGAATCCGTAAGTGCGTTCCATTTCATCCCAACGTTTTCGTCGCAATACTCTCATGAAAACGGATAAAATTCGAATCATAAAAATCATCCGCCGGGAGATGAGAAAGCAACCGAGTATCGTTAGCTGTCAGCTTTTTTAGGGGAAGTCCTGCTGACTTTAAAGCCAAAATAAGTTGCGGTTGGGATTTCAAAGCTTCTTCTATTGTGTATCCTACCGACAAAATGTCGTCCACATAAATTTCCTTTCGTAAGATTGAGCTCGCTCTAGGATATTGCGATTGAGAGTCGGAAGCAAGTTGAAGTAGCGTTCGGATTGCTAGAAATGGCGAACAGTTAACTCCAAAAGTGAGAGTTTTTAACTGAAAATCTCTAAAGGGTGCATTTTGCTCGCTTTGAAAAAGAATTCTCTGATAAGGTCTGTCAGCGGGATGTATCAGAATTTGGCGATACATTTTATGAATGTCGCCACTGAAAACAAAGCGATATTTGCGCCAATTAAGTATTACACTCATGAGGTCCTGAAGCTCCAAGGAATATAGAGTCGGGGAAATCCCTTTTGAAAATAATATTTATCCTCATCCGACATATGCACAGTTGAGGGCAACTCCTCTTGCTCCCGAAATTTCCTGAGAAGATCGTCAAGTTCCACTGTTTTCGAAGGTACCACCGTTGACGTAAAAGTCTGTACAGCCTAAGTATCAATGGGACCACTAAGAACCAAACCAAATATTGTGTTGTAGGCAGAATCCAAGCCGCAAATATTTTTCTCTGTTCCCGTTGTATATAAATGTCTTTCACAATCGTTTCCGAGAACAAGATTAATTTGTGAACGTTGATTAAAACTCGGATCAGCTAAATCCAGATCTTCCAAGTCGGAAGAATGAGGAATTTCGAATGAAGTTAAGGGGACATATTTAGTGACATTTGGTAGAACGATGGCACTAACGGTTGTTTCCAAATACCCAATATTTCATAACTGGATCTACGTGTAGGAATTTCAAGCCTTTTCCTTAACTTATCGGTAACAAAGATTCTTTGTGAGCCCGGGTCTATAAGCGCCCTGACCATAAATAGTTGGCTCATGTTAAATCTGAACCAAGGCTGTTCGGACTAATATGTCACTTCCAGTAACTGACATATTGGCTGGACATGCGATTTAAATGCCAATTTCGACGTGGATGGTAAAACTGAACTATCCTCGCTTGCACGCGATGCATTAGCTTCTTGAAAATTATTGGATTTAAATTTTGGAGGTGGAGTAAAATTGGAAGTATTGGGTGAATTATTTGGTTTTGCCAAATGTAACAAAGTGTGATGCTCCCTTTTGCAGATAAAGCAAGTATGTTTGCTGGGACACTTTGCCTTAAAATGATTTCGTGAAAGGCAATTATTGCAAATTTTGTTAGCCTGAGCAAATTGATTCTCTGTTGAACCGTGAATTTTTTAAAGTTGGGAACATTCTCAGATTATGATCTCCATTACATACTTTACATTCCAAACTGATCTTTTCCCGTGAGTCATTAGACTGAATTTTAGGTTGAGATATACTCGGAAGGCTCATTCGTTTTTTATGATTTTCATACTGGAAATTATGTCGACAGCTTCGTATCGGTCTATGAGAAATTCCTTCAATTGAACCATTTTATTAAATCTCGATGATTTTTAAGCGATTGCTCCCAAAGAGATAGTGTTTCATTGGGAAGTTTTGAACGGACCAGAAAGACAATGAAGAAATCGCAATGTTCTGTGTCCACATTTAAATTCTTAAGAGACTGCAAAACATCGCTGACAGTAGAGTGAATTCTCTGAAGGGTTTGACTGTCCTCTAAGGTGGCAACAGGAATGTTGAACAGAGTATCGAGTAGACGTTCAACTAAATCCCTTTTGTTCTTACAACGTGCCTTGAGTGCATCCCAAGCAAGATAAAAACTGTCGTCGCATAGTGGGAATCGTTTAACAATCGCCCCAGCATCATGTGCTGTTCTTCTCCTCAAATGGTACAACTTTACCACTGGAGGGAATTTGTTCCGTTAATATACACGGCCGTGAACATATGACGAAATGATGGCCATTTTTCATAGCTGCATTCGAAAACTTCTGTATCGCATGGTGGAAGTTTGATGCTGTTATTACAATTTTGCATCAAAACGCCTTGAGAGGGCAAGCTCATTCGAGTAGTGATATCCCGAGAAGGGGCACTACCTTTTGTAATTTTCAACCCGTCAATAATGCGAGACCTACATACGTAAAAAGATTCAGAGGATGCATTAAAATTAACCTTAGCATTTCCCTTAACCTCTTTGGAATGTTCTGGGAACTGCGAGAGCATGAGTTTCTCGTATGATGATTCTAATTTAGCCCATCTGTTCTCTAGATCTCTTAACTTGCTTTCAAGCATTGTGATTGCCGTAAATGCAGGTTCCAATTCGTAATAAAAAAAAGACAAGAATTTTAAACTTTTTATTAGAGAAAATATCTCTGTTTATTTATACAAAATAAATTACCTTAAACAAGGGTTTGTGCACGTAATGGCGCTAATAGTTAAACAATAACTAACTCTATATAAAAAATCGAGTATAGAGAAAGGAGACCAACAATGCCTAAAGATGCCGTTAACGGTTTACTCGCTAAAATCCGTGTAAATACTGCCACTAAAGTTGTAAATGAGGGGAGTAAAAACAGGGTTTTAAAGAATAATTAACCCTACCAAGCGTAAGGGGTACCAAAGAGGTACCTTAAGTAAAATAACCAAAATAAAGGTTTACGTTTAAACATTGCCGGCCACCTTGCAACAATAAGATATGTTGTAACGAAATTCCATTAATAAATATTTAAGGTTACAAATAAATTTATATACATTTTTTTTTTTTTATTTAGATTTATTCATTTTTTCAAAAACACTTAAAATATACGACGATGACCCAAAGGGGGTCATTGGTCCAAGGGGGACCAGGCTTGACACAAAGGGTGCCGGGTGATCACAATGATCGTTGGTCCAAAGGGGACTAGGGTTGATCCGAACGGATCTATCCCCTAAAAGGGGGATTGGCCAGTTATGACCCACCCAAACATTGTATATTGGGCCATTGGAAAGCCCGGGCTCGAATATATTTTAGCCTTCATAATTTGAGGGCTAACCTCAGGTCCCAAAACCAAAACCATCCGTCCCGATACATTGAAACGGGGGTCGGCCAACTGAAAACCTGCAAAATGGTCCTTTACCACATCTGAAACTGACTCCGTTGGAGTCTTTACACCTCTCATCTTAGTCACTTTGGCAGTAAAACTAATTTTTTGCAACGCATCGTAAGACGAACCGACCGTTAATGATGATAACAGTATTTGCCGCCATCCGTGGAGGACACTGGTAACCGCAGGTTGTAAACCAAGGTTTCGCATATGTAGCTAATGCTACAACAGGGGTCCAGTGCCGCACGAACCGGTATCGATTTATTAGGTAACTGAAGATGAGCTACCAGAGTAGGCGAAAATGTTATAATATGACGTATAGGTAAAGAACAAACCTTGCTTTTTAAGCCAGATTCTACAGGCTGGCTTGGAGCAGTCTTCTTCGAAGAAGGTCTCGCAGACGGAGGACCATGCAAAATGGAATTATGATCTCCATTGCAGTGGCGACATCTCGCCGAACTCGGACAATTTTTGGCCTCATGTGTGTGTGCCAAACAACGAGAGCAGGAGCGATGAATTATGACCAAGCGTAGCCTCCGGGCATGACTAGCCTTACGAAATGTAGAGCAAGCCCTCAACGGGTGTCTACCACTACAAACTCTGCATTGCAGCTTTAAACGACCGTTCTCAATATCAGTCGTCGACGTAGTCGAGGCCGGGGTAGCAATAATACCCGACAATGTATTGGGGGTACAACGGTTTCGTTGTAGCTTCGACCAAAGAGGACGTAGCCACCGTTTGAGTAGCACCACAAGGAGGTGCAACCACAGTAGAAAGTGGTATTATAGGCGCCAATAACTGTGTATTAGTTGTTATAATGGTGGGAGCAGGTGTAGAAGGAACCAAAGGGGCCTTTGTAGCTGATTCCACATCGTCCATTGCTTCCTCATAATCGTCCAACAACGGGTCGTATAAAACAGTTTTTAAGGCGTCCATAGTGCTAGGGAAAATTATATATTAATGAAAAAAGAAAAATATTTTTACTTAGTTAGTCAGAATGGCCAGTTTTGCGATATGTCGTCTTACAACCCCATTCGCAGTCCGTACATCCACGACTCTAACGCGACCTTCACTACCCGGGTATATTTTAACGACCCGACCTAATTTCCACGAAGTTGGAGGTAAGTTTTCATGACGTATAACAACTAAATCATTTTCCTCTAAATCGCGATTCGGATTTTGCCATTTATAACGCTTATGCAAATCCATGAGGTATTCCTCCTTCCACCGACGGCAAAAATGCTGAGAAATAGTTTTCATTTTCCGAAAGCGATTAACAAGACTTATCGGACAGTCAGTTATTTCAGGCTCCGGAGGAGCTAATATGGGAGAACCAATAAGAAAGTGTCCAGGCGTTAGCGAAACCGGTTCCAACGGATTTTCCGTCATAGGACAAAGCGGACGCGAATTCAGACACGCTTCTATTCTCGCAAGAAGCGTCGAAAGTTCTTCAAACGTATATTTGAAGGCCTGTGCCTCTTTTCGAAAGTGAAGCTTAAAACTCTTCACACCGGCTTCCCAAAGGCCACCCATGTGAGGTGCGCCTGCAGGAATAAAACGCCACGAAAGACCCTGACTCCCATACGTATAACTCACCGTGGTTTGACTTTCCTTAAGAAAGGCCCGAAAATCTCTCTCCAACTCACGCGACGCGCCTACAAAATTTGTGCCATTATCCGAAAACATTGTTTTTGGACACCCACGTCACGAAATAAACCGTTGAAAAGCGGATAAAAAAGTAGCTGTCGACAGATCAGATGCTGCCTCTAAATATACAAACAAATATACAAACATAGCCCTTGGTTATTTTACAAGCTCGGCCTGTAAAACTTTTAATGTCAAATGGACCCGCAAAATCCACGCCAGTTGTAGTAAACGGCCTATCAAGAGCAGTCCTTTCAGGCGGAAGAGCGGCCATAATTTGACTACAAGAGCGCTTTTTATCTAGTATACAACGTTTGCAGCGACTAATAACTGCGCGAATTTTAGACTTAAGTCTGGGAACCCAATATTCTATGCGAAGAATCCGAAGCATCAACTGATTTCCACCATGAATAGAAATCCTATGAACAAATTCAATCAAAAGCAGCGTAAATCTGCTTGAATAGGGCAAAATAATAGGATGCTGCTCAGTATACGTTAGAGAAGGTGATCTCACTAAACGGCCATTTAATCTCATGATGCCGTCTTGATCCAAAAATGGGTTCAAGGGAATAAGAAAACTCCCTGAAGATAAAGGCTTTTGGTTCAAAAGACATTTGTATTCCTCCGAAAAGTGAAGTTTCTGAGACACTTTTGCCAAATGCAACTTTGTCCTTTTCAACTCAAAACTAGAAAGAGTTTCGTTAGTACAAAATTGAAGACCTAATTTGTGAGCAGAATGACTGTTGTAAAAAAACCGTAAAATATACGATATTACACGAAGTGCCCTATCCAGACAAGAAAAATCCTTAAGTATATCCACATACAAATCTTTCCCTTTCGTGTTAATAAAAAACGAAGTATAAACTTGAATAGCTCGACCCTCAATGTCAGTATCAAGGCGAGAGAGATCAATAACATTCCATGTAGATTTTTCCTGACGAAGCCACTGTGGCCCATGCCACCAAAGTGAACTGTCAACTAGCTCCGAGGGAGAAACACCACGACTGCCCAAATCGGCGGGGTTATCTTCGGATCGAACATGATACCAATTATGTCGACCAACATTTTCCTGAATTCGGCAACCCTATTAGCAACAAATGTGGTCCAAGAACAAGGGTCCTTTTTCAACCAAGAAAGGACTATCGTAGAATCAGTCCAGCAATAAATTTGGTTAAGTTGAATATCAATTTCACTAAGTACCGTCTTTAAAAGCTCAGATGCCAAAACTGCACCACAAAGTTCAAGACGCGGAATCGAAACTGATTTTTTAGGAGCCACTTTCGTTTTGCAAGACAGCAAATGGGTATGAATTTCACCGCTCGGGGATTCAATTCGAATATATACTACCCCCGCGTATGCTTTTTCCGAGGCATCAGAAAAAACATGTAATTCAACCGAAGACTCTGGAGTATAATGAAGCCATCTCGGAATTCGAATACTATTTACCTCATGATATGACATAACAAATTTCTGCCAACTATTTTCTGTTGAGAGCGGAAGCGAATCGTCCCAACCTATATTATCAAGCCATATACGTTGCATGACCATTTTTGCAACAACCACAACTGGGCCTAGCCAACCAACAGGGTCAAATAATTTTGCAATAGTTGACAAAACTTCCCTTTTTGTATGACTCGATTTATGTGTAATAGGATTTACACTAAAAAAAATGAGTCCAATTGAGCATTCCATTGAATACCCAAAGTTTTAGAACTACTAGACTCCACAAAAGTCAAAAGTTTGGCATCTACCAAATGTTCCGGAGGAAAACCTTCTAAAATTGTGCGATCGTTAGAAGTCCATTTTCAAAGTAGGACCAACATAAAGACAATCATTTATACTCGTCCCATTTGACGTCTTATTCGAAGCGTTGAAAACTACACGCAATTTTGTAGTCTTTCGTTCAGGTTTAACCACTGGATGATGTGGCAAATAACAAGAAAACGTAGTGGCGGCCGAAGAATCCGAAACAAGATTCATATGATCCAATTGTAGATATTCCCTAACCACGTTGTCGTATATCTCCTTAATCTCAGGTCTTCGTAAAAGAGAGGACTCTGTCCTGAGATATTGTTTTTCGACATTTGACCTAGAAATTCCCAAGTGCAACTGATGAGGAAATTCAGGTTTGAATGGAAGCTTCACAATGTAGCGACCATCAGAACCCCGACGTGTAGTCTTCATATAATTTTCCTCACAAATTTTATCAAAAATGGATAAAATTTTCCTTTTAGGTGTTTCCTCAAGTTTCCAAAACCTAAGAAGATTTCTATTGAGGCAATCTTCTTCCGAAAATTCAACGCGAGTTTAAAAGACCTGAACTGGAGGTTGTACAATTGGACCAGTAATAATCCAACCAAAAACTGTATTTTGGGCCAATAATGATCCAAAAACATCTATCGGAACTTCCCTTAAACAAATTTTAGGATAAACCTCACCGTCAAGCAAAAGATCAACATGTCTACCGTCATAGAAATTGCAGTCTGCCAAACGAAGATTTTTTGAATTTTCCCTCATATTAGAAGGTACTTTAAACGACGGAAGATTCCCAGACACATTAGTCAGAACAACGACTAAGGCCTCTAACGAAAAAGTTGAGTCAGTAGGTGAACCAACTTTCACCGAACAAAGTTTTTTCGACGTAGTCGAGATTGACTCCACACCTGAAATGCCGACCTTCGTAAAAAGTGTCGGAGGTTTCAACCGATTAAACAAACGTTCCGAAATAAAAGAACTTTCGGCGGCGGGATCAATTAATGCACGCGCTGGGTATGTAATACCCTGGTGAACAATATCAACTATAGCAGTCCCCAAAAACACATTCCTATTTAGAGCTGTATGAAATACCTGTCTATTCTGAGGAAATGCCGAACTGCTACCAGTAGAAGTGGACTGTATATTAGAATCAATTTGTGCGGGGTTGAGAAGACGAGGAGTCGTACCCGAACCGCCAGTTGTAATAGCAGAAGTATTTCCCCTATTGGAAATATCATCTGAAAGTGGATCACGATGTAATAAAGTGTGGTGACGTTTATTACATTTCGAGCAACTGTAATTGCTTTTACAATTTCTTGCCTCATGTCCCTTTGCAAGACAATTGACACAGCAGTGGAATTTTTTCACCGTAGCGTATCTATCAGCCACTGATAAATTTTGAAAACGACGACAAGACCTAAGAAAATGAGCCTGATTTTTACACAAAACGCAAAACCCATTTGCAGAAGTGGTAGTATTTGTGAGGTGAACCTTAACCTTTTGTTCAGAAGGCTTTTTAGAAAAATCTGAATTCCTGAGATGACGAGCACATTCTAAAGTATCGATCCTTTCCGTTAAAAATCGATCTAAATCCGCCCAATTGGATAAGGCTTTTTTATCGCTCACGCTCTGTTCCCATAAATTAATCGTAGCCGCAGGTAATCGCCGAATACAAATGAAAACAATCATATGAGAACTAAGTTCTGTAGTAGATTCAATATCTAAACCAGCCAGAGACGAAAGAGAACCGTTAATTCCACGTTGTAGTGATTTTAAACCATCACTCGTTTCCTTATCAAGAGAAGGAAGATCAAAAAGCTTTCCAAGCTGATCGTGAACTAACATGCGCATATTCTCATATTTATCTCCTAATCGTTTCCAAGCGTCATCAAATCCTTTATTAGTATATGGGGCTTTAGAAACAATTTCCCTCGCATCACCACTTGTTTTCTTAATCAAGTAGCTTAATCGTAAAATCGGACTGAGACGCGAACAATTTATGACGATAGCGGTAAAAAGATCTCTAAAGGTAGGCCAAGAAAGATAAGTTCCCTCAAAAATCGGAATAATCGAAAGCGGAAGATTCAAATTATGATGAAAATCATCGACCATTGTATCATCCAGCTCATCAGCGGGCTTCTTTGGCCCCGGTTTCGAGTGCTCAATTTTTCCCTAATTAATGTGAGACAGCCAACATAAGCACGATAAGTGGCCCGATATTTAGCCTCCACCGCGTCCAAATCTTTGGGTTTTGCAAATCGGTGATACAATCTTCATAGGAGACCTTAACTTTTTCCCACATACCTCGCAATTCCTCACTTTCTATTTCCAGATTAAAAACATTGAATGTCTCATCTTTAAAGGCATTAAAACTATTATCAAATTTAATTAGAGCATCAGAAGCTCTAATGAAAATATCAAGAGACGATAAAGGCATCTTGTTCCTATCGATTTCAAAAAAATGAAAAAAAAAAAAATAAAAACCACAAAATTTTGTAAAAAGGCAAAAAAAAAATAAATTTATTATTTAAATTTACAAAATAACCGCATAAAATGACAAAAAAAATAATATCAAAATAATTTCCAATTCAAGTAACACACCCTATAAGTCGCGACCAAAACGGACAGTAGGGTACCAATCGAGGTTGATAAAAAAAACCAACAACAACAATGCAATATGTATGTAAGCCCTTGTTATTATTAAAAATACTGTAACTACAGCTTGTATATACAAAAAATCAATGTTTATTTGGAATATAGCACAAAAAAGAATAGAAAAAAAAAAAACACTGGGCTCTAATCGCCGCATTCGTGATCGAATTTGATATCGTACAAAAAATAAATTCGATAGGTATCGAATTGCCTAATTACGGCATTCGATTGGTAACGAATCGAAAATTTTGCGAATTGTAAAAGATTTTATTTTAATTGTAATAGAGTCCTGACATAAGTTTCACACAAATGTAAGCAAAAAAAGAAAAACAAAAACAGCAAATTTAAAACAGAGTAAGTAACAATTATGCTTTTTAGTTAATTTATTTAAATAAAACATTTTGTATAGACAATGAGTCAACAATTACTATTAATAATGCACATGTCCTCATCGGAATCTGAAGATGAACATGGCGTAATGCGCATAAGAAGACAAATGCGGGATAAAAGCGAACCTCTTTCCTTGCCTGCTAAAGCGTAATTAATTTATTTTAAAACCAAAAAATACTTCACTTTTTTTGCAGATTTAAACAGCGAATTAGACTGTCGAAGGAGGCGTTTAATTATGTTCTTGCCCAGATTGATTTTGTTGGGCACATGTCAACTGCGGTGCCGCCAACGCTTCAGTTGGCAGGAACACTGTCTCTGTTTGCTACCGGTAGCTTCCAACATGCGGTTGGAAACGATTATTTAGTTGGTATGTGTCAAAGCACTGTTAGCAAAACTGTGAATAATGTGGCAAAGGACATAGAAGAGACAGTGTGTCCGAATTACATAAATTTGCACTTGTTCTAAAAACTTAACAATTAATACTTTTTTTAATTAAAATTAAATAAAACTTAAATTTTGTTCACTTTTTTATATGAAAACACTTTAAAACAATTTTTTTTTAATTTCGACACCTATTGCTGTATCGAACAATATTGTAAAAGATTGCACTCGATCGATTGCTCGTTATCGAATCTTATCATCTCAAAATACGTTAATTTTTGTTCGATAACGAATGCCATAATCTCAAAATAAAAATATTCGATCAAAGTTGTTCGATCACGAAAGCGGCGATTAGACCCCTGATATGTACGTATGTACATATGTATATATAAATATGTAAAAAAAATATAAATGCGTTTTTATTAATTTAACTATGATCACTTTTTTTTCAAACAACCCGATGGAATTATGTAAAAATTTAATCTTTATAAATTTTCTTAACACTTTTACACCGACAAAAAAATTAAAAGGGTATTATAATAAAATTACCGATAATTTTGTAATAATAAAAAAAATTAATTTGTCTGTCCGTGTAAACAAACGCACCGGTGAGAAAAAAGTAAATACAAAAAATATTAACTTTATAAATATTACTCGCGAGGGGTTGTAACACGATTAAATTCACAATAAAATAATATTTAAAACTGGTATTAAAATTCGTAATACTTTTTTATGCAAATTTAATAAAATATTTTTTATTTGCAATTTAATAAAATTATTTTATTTTTAATTTCCTTTATCTTCTTTTTCAAACTAGCACTTTTCTTTTTCTTTAAAAAAAAATATAAAACAGTACGCACCTTTATTCGATGAAAACAAATTAAAAAATTTTATTAAAAAGGCTGCTGCTGTTGTGTACCACAAAAAAAGATGGGGGCTCTGGAAGTATAAAAATAACTTCCACTTTTGTCCTTGCCGTAAATGCAGGTTTCAATTCGTAATAAAAAAAAGACAAGAATTTTAAACTTTTTATTAGAGAAAATATCTCTGTTTATTTATACAAAATAAATCACATTAAACAAGGGTATGTGCACGTAATGGCGCTAATAGTTAAACAATAACTAACTCTATATAAAAAATCGAGTATAGAGAAAGGAGACCAACAATGCCTAAAGGTGCCGTTAACGGTTTACTCGCTAAAATCCGTGTAAATACTGCCACTAAAGTTGTAAATGAGGGGAGTAAAAACAGGGTTTTAAAGAATAATTAACCCTACCAAGGGTAAGGGGTACCAAAGAGGTACCTTAAGTAAAATAACCAAAATAAAGGTTTACGTTTAAACACATTGAGTCTGTTTGGTCTTCAATCTCCGCTTTACTAAAATTTGAGAAAAATGAAAGCAAGTGTTCCCAGTCAAAAAGAAATTTATCCTGAACGAACAAAGGGCGATTATTTCCTGAAGTACTATCGTTATTGTCGTCCTTATTGCTCATGATTAACAATTTTTAAATAGGCAGATTACTTCTCCTTGTTTATGAATCCTAGCAAATTGATTTGCTTTTAGATAGCTACTATTTCGCTTATAACGAGATTCAAATGAATTTATAATTTTAATTTTCTGCGCCTGTAAGACTAAATTTCAATTTATCCCAAAACGTCCAACTCTTAAATGTACCATAAAAGTATTTTTTTTTTTTTGGATTTCCAAAATTTGTGGTATAGGAAAAACAATTTTTATTTGAGTTTTACCTATTGATATTGTTTTCGTGAGGGCAAAATATGAAAATACAAAGAAAAATACAATTTCGAATTTTTGAGAAAAAGATCTCAGATTTTATTTATATTAAAATTTTTATATATTATCGTCGGTGACGATGAGCACAATATGTATTCAAAAAACGAATGAATATCTCAAACAAGGAGACTACTTATCTAATGTTTAATACCCGTTAACGGTTTTACTCGCTAGAATCTGTGTAAAATCTCCCAACAAAGTTGTACAAAAAGGGAAGTAATATTTAGATCCTAACATAGTATTAACCCATCAAAGGAAAAGGTGCCGAAAAATACTCGGACACAAAATTAATTATTTGTAATTTAACATTGCCGGCCACCTTGCAACATCCAGATGTGTTGCAAACCAAATCTAAAAGTTATCCTAAAACTAACAAGAGGTATAGTTAAGTTTATAAATAAAAGAATGTGAGCTCGAATTCAAATATTTTTCTTTTCCAATAACACTTACAACTAATTTGGCCAGTAGGGACCACGTAGAACATTTATATATAAATATTTATTTAAAAGCTAAGTTAAGTGGGCCAGTAGGGACCCGTAGACTTTAAACTTATTAAAATTTAAATTAGTATTTTTGTGAATGTGGGTCAGTAGGGACCCCGTAGAAATAAAAAAAAAGTGTAGTGGATCAGGAAGGACCCCGAAGCGGCCAATAAGGACCGATTAATTAAATTATGAGTATTTAATCTTTAAAACAGAGAGAGGCCAGAAATTACCCATCCGAAGATGGTATATTGGGCCATAGGAAGACTAGGACTCTAAAAAATGCGATTACTCAAAACCTGAGGATTAACCTCGGGTCCCAAAAGCAAGGCGACCCTACCGGAATTGTTAAAGGTGGGATCGGCGAGTTCGAGGCCTACAAAATGTTCCCCTAAAGCGTCAGGAACCGACTCTAAAGGGGTCCTGATCCCTCTTATCCCCTGGACCTTTGCTGTGACCACGATTCTCTGGTCCGAGTCATGTATTGAACCGATCGTTGAACGGCAGTAGCTATCCTTGTGAGCCATCGACTCACACAAATAACTTACGCTACAACAGGGATCGAGAACAGCGCGAACAGAAATAGCTCTACCAGGCACTTGTAACTTGACCTGAAGAGTAGGGGACAAAGTCAACATGTGCCGTATAGGCAACGGACTAGGACGGGACACAGATGGACTTGGACGGTGTGTATGCCTCTGATGGGTTGTCTATGCAGAGCCCGAAGACTGAGGAACCGCGTGCAAAATTCAGTGGTGATCACCCTGGCAGTGCCGGCACTTAGAAGTGCTCGGGCAAGATTTGGCCACGTGTGAATGTGCCAAGCATCTGGAGCAATAATGATGCAGGATGACCATGCGAATATGGCGCACATGACTCATGCTACGAAAGACCCGACAGAATCGCAAGGGGTGGTGTCGTTTGCAGATCCTACATTGATTTCATTCATCAGCGCAAACGACTGGCATCGAGATGGTCGAGCCCGAGGCCTCCACAGAACCCAACGGAATTGCGGGTGTGGGAGCTTCCGAAGATGACACTGACCGGAGGTGCCGTCTCCAAGGATACCGGTATAACGGTTGGTGATGTATCGGATGAGGTGGTTTCCGTAGAAGGCACAGGATCAGCAATCTCCATTGCATCCTCATAGCCGAGCAGACCATCATCGAAAAGATTCGGTAGTGCACCCATGTCGCTATGAGACACCAGAGATAAAGATAAAAAAGCGAGAAAAAAAGTAATCGGTCGCTTTACAACCCCGTTTGAAGTACGTATATCCGCAACCCTTACATCTCCATCGATTCCAGGATAAACTTTAATGAACCTGCCTAACCGCCACGATGTCGGAGGTAATTGCTCGTGTCTAACTACACCAAGTCGTTTACCTGAAGATCGCGTTGCGGATTTTGCCATTTATACCGCTTATGTAAGCTCGTTAAATACTCTTCTTTCCATCGACGGCAGAAGAGTTGAGCAAGTGCCTTCATTTTCCGAAATCGATTAACTAAACTCAAAGGGGGGTCGTGTATCGCAGGTTTAGAAGGGGCCAGAATTGGAGAACCAATCAAAAAATTACCAGGAGTCAGGGCTACCGGTTCCTGAGGATTGTCTGTCATTGGACAAAGAGGGCGCGAATTTAAGCAAGCTTTAATTCGGAAAAGAACCCTAGAGAATTCCTCAAATGTATATTTAAAAGCCTCTTTCCTAAAATGTTGTTTAAAACTCTTTACACCGGCTTCCCAAAGACCGCCCATATGAGGAGCTCCAGCTGGGATAAAACGCCACGACAGACCCTATACGTTGTACGCCGAACACAACGTCGATTGATTTTCTCTTATAACAGCCTTAAAATCTGTCTCTATTTAGCGCGAAGTGCCGATAAAATTTGTTCCTTTGTCAGAAAATATGGTATTTGGAAAAACTCTTCTCGAAATAAATCTGTGAAAAGCTGCTAAAAAAGAAGCAGTTGACAAGTCAGAAGTTGCCTCTAAACGAATCGCTTTCGTAGAAAAGCAAACCAAAACACAAACGTAGCCTTTAGTTATCTTACAAGCCCTACCAGTGAAACTCTGGATATCAAAGGGGCCTGCGAAGTGAACACCAGTAGTAGTGAAAGGCCTATCGATTGTGCTTCGTCCAGGAGGAAGAGCTGCCATAATCTGAAAACAAGATTTTTTCCGGTCAATAATGCACCGTTTGCAACGACTGATGACTCCACGAATTTTAGACTTTAATCGTGGGATCCAATATTCAATTCGAAGTATTCGCAACATTAACTGATTTCCACCGTGAATGGAAATCAAATGAGTATATTCCGTTAAAAGTATCGTCAATCTTCTGGAATATGGCAAAATTATAGGATGCCTCTCTGTGTATGATAGAGATAGCGATTTAACTAAACGACAATTAATTATAATGACGCCATCCTTATCAAGAAAAGGATTTAAAGATATAAGCGAACTTTTCGAACATAAAGGTTTTTTTCTCCAAGAGACATTTATATTCTTCAGAGAAATAGTATTTTTGAGCCACAATGGCCAAACGCAATTTGGTTCTTTTCACCTCAAGACTAGAAAGCGTTTTATCAACATACTGATTTCGACCTGATTTCTGAGCTGGGCGAATATTATAAATGAATCGCAAAACATACGAGAGAACACGAAGTGCTCGATTCAGACTCGAATAATTATTAAGAATATCCTCATATACGTCGGCTCCTCCGGAGTCCGTAAAAACGAAGCATGAGTTCGAACAACCCGACACTCAATGTCTGTAGTAAGGCAAGAAAGATCAGATATATTCCATTTAGCCCTGTCCTGTCGAAGCTATTGTGGACCATGCCACCAAAGTTTACTAGTCGCCAGCTCAGAGGGAGAAGTTCCCCGACTACCTAAATCTACAGGATTATCCCCAGATTGGACATGGTACCAATTATGATTTCCTACGTTTTCCTGAATACGACAAATTCTATTCGCAACAAAAGTAGTCCAAGAACAGAATGCCCTTTTCAACCAGGAATTTTAAACAGTAGTAGAATCAGTCCAACAATAAATCTGATTAACTTTAATATCAATTTCACTTACCACTGTTTTCAAAAGTTCAAAGGCCAATACTGCACCGCAAAGTTCAAGTCGCGGTAAAGAAATTGATTTAATAGGAGCCAATTTAGTCCTCGCCGAAAGCAAATGTGTGTAAACTTCTCTAGTAGAGGTCTCAATACGAATATAAATCACCCCCGCGTACGCCCTCAAAGCATCAGAAAAGACATGAAGTTCAACCGAAGTTTCCGGAGTATAATAAACCCATCGTGGAATCTGTATAGTATTCACTTCTTGATAGGAAGCAAAAAATTTCTGCCACTCCTTCCCAGTAGCGAGCGAAATCAAATCATCCCAATTGATGTTATCAAGCCAAATTATTTACATGATAATTTTCGCGACAACAATAACAGGACCTAACCAACCAACAGGATCGAACAATTTCGCTATCGTAGATAAAACTTCCCTCTTTGTATAACCTGACCTATGTCCCATAGGAGTCACAGTAAAATAAAAAGAGTCCAATCGAGCGTTCCATTGGATTCCCAAAGTCTTTGAGCTACTATACTCCACAAACGCCAATAATTTAGCGTCAACTGAATGTTCCGAAGGGAGACCGTTTAAAATCGTACGTTAGTTTGAAGTCCATTTCCTATGTCGAAACTTTGAAGAAGACAAGGCCGCTATCAGCTGATCACGAACGATCAAAGCAGTAGAAACATCGTGAGTTCCCGTCAAAACGTCGTCAACGTACATACACTTTCGAAGAATGTGTGATGTTAACTGTAATAAAGTCCGAATCGCAAGATATGGAGCGCAATTGACACCAAAGGTCACAGTCTGTAACTCATATTCCCTAACGTCCTCCGATGGAGAATTTCGAAAAAAATACGCTGAAATGGGGTATGAGAAGAATCGACCAAAAGTTGCCTATACATCTGGGTAATATCACAATCTAAAAAAGCGCCACTGAAGAATCAAGAGGACCAAGTCTGCCTGTAAAGTTAGCTCAACATATAAGCAATCGTCAAGACAATTCCCATTCGAAGTCTTATTTGAAGCGTTGAAGATAACTCGCAACTCTGTAGCTTTCCTTTCAGGTTTAATAACGGGGTGATGAGGCAAATAACAAGAAAAAATAGGATCAAAAATAGGGTTCGAAAGAGGTCCCATGTGGCCGAGATCTAAATATTCCCTAACGACGTTGTCATACAACTCCTTAATCTCAGGTATTCGCTGAAGGGAAGATTCGGTCCTAAGATACTGTCCCAAGACACTTAACCTAGACGATCCTAACGAAAGAGTTTTAGGAAATTCGGGTTTAAAAGGCAGAGTCACAATATATCTACCATCAGGGGAGCGACGAGTAGTCGCTTTGTAATTTTCCTCACAATATTTGTCAAAAATTAAAATTATTTCGTTTTCGGAGCCTCCTCGAGTTCCCAGAAACGAAGAAGATTTTTACTAAGATTATCTTCTTCTGAAAAGTCTACATGAGTAGAATAGACTTCAACTCGAGGTTGCACTAGTGGACCAGAAATGATCCAGCCGAAAACCGTGTTCTGAGCTATCAAAGAACCCAAAATATCCCGAAGAAAGTCCTTTATGATAATTCTAGGATGTATTTCAGAACCGAGCAATAGATCGACAGGTCGACTGTCATAGAAATTAGAATCAGCCAAACGAAGATTTGGCAAATTTTCTCTTTTATTTGAAGGTACTTTAAAAGACGGAATATTCCCAGAAATATTGGTCAACACAAGAAGTAAGGCCTCTAATGAAAAAGCGGAATCAATAGGAGAGCCAACTTTTACAGAACAAAGTTTTTTCGACGAAGTCGAGATTAATTCCACACCTGAAACGCCGACCTTCGTAGAAAGCGTCGGAAGTTTCAAAAAATTTGCTACACGTTCCGAAATAAACGAAGTTTCGGAGGCGGGATCAATAAGTGCGCGGGCAGGGTACGTAATACCCTGATGAACAATGTTAATCATAGCCGTCCCTAAAAGCACATTTCTATGAACAGAAGCATGAAATGCCTGTCTATAAAGAGGCAATGCGGATTTACCGCCATTAGAAGTGGACTGTATATTTGGATCAACTGGTGCCAGATTGGAAAGACGAGGAGCTGTACCCGAACCAGCAGCCGAATTAGAAGAAAAGAAGTATTCTTCAGAGTTGATGCCTCACCAGCAGCGGAATCGCGATGCAACAAAGTGTGATGCCGTTTATTGCACTTTGAACAACTATGAATGCTGTTGCAATCTTTAGCTTCATGTGTCCTTGAGAGACAATTGAAACAACAATGAAATTTCTTTACATTCGAATACCTAAAGTAAAGTTTTTAAGCCCTCATCCGATTCCTTGTCAAGGAACGGAAGATCAAAAAGCATAATGAGCTGGAGGTTCACCAGTCGACGTAAATTCTCGTATTTGTCTGTTAAACTTTTCCAGGCAATATAAAAATCTTTATTTGTAAGCGGCACTTTTGAAACAAGTTCCCGTGCATCGCCACTTGTTTTCTCCAAAAGAGCAAATAATCGCACAATTGGACTAAGACGCGAGTTATTTATGTAAACCGCTTTAAAAGATCGCGAAAATTGGGCCAAGAATTAACTTTACTGTCAAAAACAGGTATATTGCACGGCGGAATGTTGAAATTGTGGCAAAAATCACCAGAGTTGACCGGTAAAACCGGAGACTGATTGCGGTTTTCATGGTATCAGTGTTTCGCGGTTCAAAATTATACAATTTTTCGTTGATAACAGTTAAACAATAGACGTACGCATTAAAGGTCGCGTCGTATTTCGCCTCAGCTGCGTCTACATCAGCTGGTTCAGCGCTATCCACATTTTCCAAAAAACTTAAACACGATTTGTAAGACAATTTAACGCTTTCCCACAGAACACTTAGTTCCTTTCCGCGAATTTCGAGCGTAAATATAGTGTGTACATTATCGCGAAGTTCATTAAATTTGGAATCGAATTTTATGAGAGCATCGGACTCTCTAATAAAAATATCCAAAGCGGTATCAGACATTTTATTTTAAGTATATAAAAAATAATTTAAAAAAAATTCGAAAAACCCGAAGAAATCCGAAAAGATACGAAAATTTACGAAGAAAATCAGAATATTTTTCAAATTAAGTGAATAGAATAGTAGGATTTTAAGATCATATCATATTCATTTTTAATTATTTTTTATTGTAAAGAAACATTAAAATTTTTATTAGTAAGTTATAGAGAATAAAAATTGAGAAATTCCACTGAGCCAGCAGGATAGAATACTTAGTATTTTCGGTTGGCGCTACCCAACCTTGTCAATATCCATGCTCTTCTTCTCCCTTTGCGGTCATTGCTTGTTGATGATTGTCTATTTTATATTGAGGAAGCAAATTAACAAACTTGTAAACAACAACACAATTACACTAACATCAACGAAATTTAACAATTTATATTTATCCTCTATATTTTACAGGGAGAAGAAGAGCATGGAAGGGAGAAGAAGAGCATGGATATTGACAAGGTTGGGTAGCGCCAACCGAAAATACTAAGTATTCTATCCTGCTGGCTCAGTGGAATTTCTCAATTTTTATTCTCTATAACTTACTAATAAAAATGTTCATGTTTCTTTACAATAAAAAATAATTAAAAATGAATATGATATGATCTTAAAATCCTACTATACTATTCACTTACAAAATAACAGATCAACAATCCATAAAATTCCATTACTTTACACACAAGGATACAGTGCAAAATATAATTCAAAATATTGCCTATTCATTAACTATCAACATAGATTAAGTTGTAGATTTAATATGGATTAAGACAAACATTTGATATTAAATGCTTCATATAAGCTGTGTTATTTGATACTTTAAGAATTAAAGTTCATAACAAAAAACTGTAAAATATAGAGGATAAATATAAATTGTTAAATTTCGTTGATGTTAGTCTAATTGTGTTGTTGTTTACAAGTTTGTTAATTTGTTTCCTTATACTCAATATAAAATAGACAATCATCAACAAGCAATGACCGCAAAGGGAGAAGAAGAGCATGGATATTGACAAGGTTGGGTAGCGCCAACCGAAAATACTAAGTATTTTATCCTGCTGGCTCAGTGGAATTTCTCAATTTTTATTCTCTATAACTTACTAATAAAAATGTTCATGTTTCTTTACAATAAAAAATAATTAAAAATGAATATGATATGATCTTAAAATCCTACTATACTATTCACTTACAAAATAACAGATCAACAATTCATAAAATTCCATTACTTTACACACAAGGATACAGTGCAAAATATAATTCAAAATATTGTCTATTCATTAACTATCAACATAGATTAAGTTGTAGATTTAATATGGATTAAGACAAACATTTGATATTAAATGCTTCATATAAGCTGTGTTATTTGATACTTTAAGAATTAAAGTTCATAACAAAAAACTGTAAAATATAGAGGATAAATATAAATTGTTAAATTTCGTTGATGTTAGTCTAATTGTGTTGTTGTTTACAAGTTTGTTAATTTGTTTCCTTACACTCAATATAAAATAGACAATCATCAACAAGCAATGACCGCAAAGGGAGAAGAAGAGCATGGATATTGACAAGGTTGGGTAGCGCCAACCGAAAATACTAAGTATTCTATCCTGCTGGCTCAGTGGAATTTCTCAATTTTTATTCTCTATAACTTACTAATAAAAATTTTCATGTTTCTTTACAATAAAAAATAATTAAAAATGAATATGATATGATCTTAAAATCCTACTATACTATTCACTTACAAAATAACAGATCAACAATTCATAAAATTCCATTATTTTTCAAATTTTCAAAGAGTAATATAAAGGAATTTGAAAAAATATAAAAATCAAAAAATTCCGAAAAACTACGAAAAAATCAAAAAAAATATCGAAGAAAATTAAAATATTTTTCAAATTTCGCAATAAATTTGACCAAAAATCTGAAAATAAATAATTCCAAAATTATTTCAAATTAAAAAACACAAAGTCAATAAGTCGCGACTAAAACGGACAGTAGGGTGCTTATACGCAGTTTATTACAGCAATAAAAACAACGAGTATGAATCTGTAATGTTAAATTGTTTGTAAACAACACAGTTTGTATGTTTATATATTTAAATTGAAGGAATAGCACAGAGAAAATAGAAAAAAAAATAAAACCAATTGTATATATGTATGTAAGTACATATGTATATTACTAATTATTAGGAAAAAAATCACTTTTAACAACCCGACGGCTTTTTGCAAAAATAAAAAATTAAACCTTATTTGATTTTTATATCTTTTTTCGGTAATAAAACACAATTATTTTTATAAATTTTTAGGGAAAAAATAATAATGTCCGTCCGTGTAAATAAACTCACGACACCAAAGAGAATTTAATGAAAACAATTGTTGTAAAGCAGTGCTGTTCAAAAATAAATATGTCGTTGTGTTAGTGAGAAAATGAGAATTGTACTGCAAGAAATGTTCAATGGGTTAATACCAGTGTTAGTATCTGTATGAATTTATTTTTTATTGAAAATATGAAACTGTTATGTTTTGTGTGAAACAGCTTTAAAGAAATATGAATTAAACAAAAAGTAAATTTTTGAAAGGAAAATAATAATAAATACATATATACATTGGCGTGCCTTTTTTTCATTTTATAAAAAATAAAAAGTTGTAAATTTTTTCCATCAATATTAATGATTTCATTATATTTACATATTAATAAAATATCTGTAATATGTATGGATTTATTATGATATTCTATTAAAAAAATGCTATTTTTGGAAGGAAAAAAAAAATACAATACATTCGATCGGAATAAATAAATGAACGATCGGACTCCAATTTTTAAAAACATTTCAACTTTTATATTAAAAAAATGCGTTTTTTATTAGGTTTATTAAAGATTTTTTATAGATCTTGTATTATCATAAAATATTTTTCTTACATTGCTATTAATTTTTCTCTGTGCATTAAAGAAAAATCAGCATACATCCGGCACACGTGTTCATTCGTCGCTGCTTCAGTCAAAGAGAATATAATTTTCTATAGAGTATGTTTCCCTCTCACGAACTTTTTAGTAATCTCTTAGAACACGAACATAGTTTGGCGGCAACAAAGGTGAGTTTTGGTCGGCAACTTTTAGTAGTGTTTAGCGGTGCTGCCATATAACCAATTTTAACTATTTTTTTTGCCGTTTCTGGGATGCTAGAGATTTTTCAGATTATTTCATAAAAAAATATGTTTTTTATTTTATTCATGTATTTTTTCGGATTTTTCATATAAAAATACAATATTTGTTCAATATACAATTTATTTTTACTAAAAATAGACATGTCTAATAAAGTAAAAAAATACAACAAAAATTTGCAATTGTGTTAAAAAATAGTTACGAATTCAAACATAACATTGTGACATAAAAAGTATTAAAATGTGTACACACACATTGACCAACTATGTCTATTCATATCCACTATTTCCCATATCTATGGTAAAAATTTATAATAAAGAGAATAAACATGCTATTAATTGTTGCAACATATAACTAAAAACCTATAAAAAATGCAATAATTTGAAAAAAATTGTTTTCATTAAAAAACTGGTAAACAGTCAAGAATCCCAAAAACTGGGATAAAAAATTACACTGTTTATGTGGCAGCACTACATATACCAAATTTAATGTTTTTCAACACTTTAGCAACTTTGAAAATGTTGCCCTCTCATTTAAAAATGTTGCCGCTGAACTCTGTACCATGTTGAATTTCTGGTAGAGCGGGAAAAATACTCTATAGATAATTATATACTTTTTGCTTCAGTGACGACTAAAGGCAAGAGCGTAAGAATACATGTGAGTTGAGCAGGGGACAATTGTCCCATGCAATGAACATCACTGTTGTAAAGCGATCTCAAAACAACATTAACCAAGGTATCAAAAGAAAAAGTTTTTAATTTTATTAAATGAATAAATTAAATATCCTTATACATATATGCACTTAATCCTTTTTTTTATTTTTTAATACTAAAAAGCTCACATATAACTGAACTAGACACACCTTGTATTAAATAAAATAATTTGATGAATATAAAATTATAACTTTTCGTTGTTGTTTCCAAAGCACCAATATGGAGGCTGCGGGAAAATTAAAATGTAGTATACATTAATTTGTATATTCCAGACTTTTAAAAACAATATGCGGCTCGAAGGATCAAAATGTTTGCGTGAGGGCAAAATATGATAATAAAAAGAAAAATACAATTTTGAATTTATATTCAAATTTTTATATATTACTGTCGGTGACGATGAACACAATATATATTAAAAAAAACGAATAAATATCTCAAACAAGGCAAAAAAATAAATTACTTTAGCTTTAACTTTCACATTAGCTAACAAACACATTAAGGCCCACTATTATAACTTGCCGATAGCTAAGGTTAGGATGTTAACGGATAGATTATTAGTTTTTTGTTATTATAAGTATACTTTTACCTAAAAGTGACCGATAAGCTAAAGGTAAGTTCATCTTACCTTTAACTTTTAACGTAAGGTTTAAGCATTTGAAGTTGCCACATTTCCTGCTCTGTAGTGTAGTTGCCCTGTAGTTTTTGACCGTATCTTTGCTGTTTGGTTTATTTCTGTGTTCGGCGTCGACAATGTAAATTTTTTACAACAAACATTTTTATTTTTTACACAATTCGAAGAAATTTTGTTTTCGTTTGTTGTAAGTAAAAAAATAAATAAATATACGCCGTTTTTAAGAACCATTTTAATTTGTCAAAAGTAATCGGTTTTTGCTCTAATAACGCCATATTTTCAAAAAACTACATTTATAAGGAAGTTGTAATAACCAAAAAAAGTTAAAAGTCACTTTATTCCTCACTTTAGCTAAAGTTACCTTTAACTAACACGTACCTTAAAGGCAAGTTATAATAACAAAGTTATATTTATAAACTTATGACGATTTTTTAAGAAACGGTTTGGCAGCACTGCACAAATTTAATGGAAAAAATCGCAGCTTTTATAAATCGCAGTTTGGGGTGTTGTTTTTGTTTGTTTATATATAATTATGTTGCTAACAATGAATTTTGTTCTCTTTTTGTTTTCTTTTTCATTGTAGCAACATGTATGAGCATAGAGGAAGAATAGTATAGAGGATGCAACGCCGTCAGCAGCCAAATAAAATTTTATACAGAATACAAAGGTTCGGAAACTTTGAGAAAACAGGGGAAAATTGAGCAAATTTTCCTGATTTCTGCAAAAATTTGAGTAAATCTCCCTGTTTTTAAACCTTTTTTCCAAATCCAATTGGGAAAGCTGCTAAAAACTAATTGGATTTGCAAAGAAATTCAATTGGAATCGCAAAAAATCCAATTTAAAAAGATGCTGAACCTTTGAAATCTGCACATACAAAACTAAGAGAACGTTTTTTACGACGTGAGAGACATCGTCATGGTGTGGTATGAGCATGAAATAATAAAAATATAAAACCCCAATTTCTAATTGTTTACAAATTACTTACATTTAATGTTAGAACACAATTAATATTCTAATTGGATTATATATGGCTGCAGGAAATAAGCTTGATCGATGTTTCAATGGAGTTATGAACGAACTGTTTGTTGTTTTGAAGTTGAAAAGCTTTATGTTGGATCGAACGCGAGGCTTGAACGTATTTTTTGTTTCGGAACTAAGTTGCAACGACCTCATTTGATTCTGTTTGACCGACCACAATGCTTTTACGAACTTTATTTGTTTCTTATAAGAACGAACATCTATATTCACCACGAAATTTGTGTATATATGCAAGTATGTAAAAAACGGGTTTTTGTTTTGATATTTTTTTTCCAACTACCGCTTGCTCAAAGAGTATATAATTTTCTATAGAGTATGTTTCTCCAGACCATTTCTATGCTACTCAGTGTCGCTCAACCCATGCTCTTGATTTTTCTTCGCGAGCTGACCCAGTTTGAATGCAACTCAGTATGCAACAAAAGAGTAAAAATTTGTATTGATTTCTCTTTATTTTTGTTATTCTTATTAGAAATTTGGTTACAAGTTAGAAAATTAGGTTGGAAGTTGCAGAATTTAGGTTTGCATAAAAAAATTTGTCACGCCGTTTCAATTTTACACATTTGTTATGTTGAAAATGGCCAAAAATGAAAAATACTCAATAAAAAAATTAATATATTGTTTTTTAATATATTGTGTAATTGTTTAAATTTTATGTAAATGAAGAGATAACATTGAATATTTCAACTGTGTTTATTATTTTCAATATAAAACGAACTCGATTTATTTAAAGGAAATAAATCAACGATTTTAAAATGTAAAATTGTAACAATATATATCGCTTATTATTTACCATTTAGTATTAACAGAGTTTTGAACACATGCTAATTCGGAAGGTCCAATTTTCAATTTTTTATTCGGCTAAAAGTGTTAGCCACAAACTTATTTTTTCCATCATAATGAAATAACTTTTTAATGATGTTTTTATGTTAATACCACACATCCATTTGACTTATTATTCATATTGCAAATATAAGACAGTAGAAAAAAGATAAAAATTTTCACCACATTTTATCATAAATTGGTCGATACCAGAGAATGGTGTTTCCAATTCGGTTAACCTATTAACCGATTCAGTTAATGTCGAAACAAATTATTTAAAACTCAAATAATTATTCGACCCGAATATTCAATTAAACTTTTTATATGGTTTTTTATTTTATAAAATCTTCCTAATTTCTTTAAATATGGCGAGAAAAGCTTAGAAAAAATATATAACTAAAATACAATTAAATTCTTTTAAAATCAAGTGAAAGATATTCTTAAGGATTGGATAACTTTTTAACCAATTCAAAGAAAGTGATGTGTAATATACAATTTTTAATTTTTGTTCTAATTCCCGAAAAACTTCTAATTTTGCTAAAGCAAAAATAGGAAAAAATATAAAATTTTTGAATTTTCAAAGAGTAGAATAACTTAAGTGGAACCCAAAAAAGATATCGTTACAATATACTATTGTAGGTAATCACCTGACAGGAATAGACTACAAAATCTTGTGAAATTTTCTTAAAACGACTTAAGTGCATTTGTCAAAAGTCTGCAGATATTTATTATTTGATTTTTTTTTTATTTAAAATTACAATCACTGGCAAATTAATATAGCTTTATTTTTTTATGGAAAACCTCTTTAACTCTAAATCCCAAGCCAAATACGTTGCAACAATTAATAGCATATTTATTCTCTTTATTATATATTTTTACCATAGAAATGGGAAATAATGGATATGAATAGACATAGTTGGTCAATGTGTGTGTACACACTTTAATACTTTTCATGTCACAATGTTATGTTTGAATTCGTAACTATTTTTTAACACGATTGCAAATTTTTGTTGTATTTTTTTTACTTTATTAGACATGTCTAATTTTTGTAAAAATAAATAGTATATTGAACAAATATTTTTTTTTATATGAAAAATCTGAAAAAATACATGAATAAAATAAAAAAAATTTTTTAAGAAATAATCTGAAAAATCTCTAGCATCCTAAAAAACGGCAAAAAAAATAGTTAAAATTGGTTATATGGCAGTACCGCTAAACACTACTAAAAGTTGCCGACCAAAACTCACCTTTGTTGCCGCCAAACTATGTTCATGTTCTAAGAGAGTACTAAAAAAATTCGTGAGAAAGAAACATACTCTATAGAAAATTATATACTTTTTGCTTTACCACATTATGTGGTGAATCTGCAAAGCTTTCCAGTGATGCTAATGTAGTGGTTTTTCCTTAAGGTTCGAAGTGACCATGTAAAAGGGCAAAACTTGAGTTGGGGTATTAAGGGGCTCAAGGTTGACTTTGGAGTGGACTGTATAGCTGATCACCTAAATATGAAGGAGAGTTAGGCCCTTTGTTCTCAGCTCATAATTTCTCGCAGCTCGAGACAATTATAAAGGAGTTGATTTGATGAAAATGGGAAAAGATATAAAATAAAGAGTTAGTATAATGTACTTTTGGGAAGTGCTTTCTTGTGCTCACCGTTTCTGCTGATGGTTACAAAGTAAGTGAAGTAAGTAATTATTTTAGGTATAAAGAAACATCAATTTATCTTTATGTTTCAAAAAAAAAGTATATGAATTTAGATAATTTCTATGTTATTTACAATTCACAATAGTTCAAATATAACTATTTTATTTAATTCATTTTTTTTTACCAAATTCACTTAGTTTTTTTATTATATATATAAAAAATACAGTTTATTTTTAATTATTTATTGTCTAAATTTATGAATTTAGACACAAGGTATAAAGGTATCTGTGAAAATACTCAAGCAAAATATTATAAAAATTTGGTATTAAAACAAAATAGCGTGAACGATAGTAAAACTTGGTGGAAAGTTGCAAGGGAATTGCGTAACCAAACTGGCAACAATTTTGGAAACGTTACATCGGCAGAATTAAGATCATATATTATAAGTCTCTTAAATCCGACACAATTACCCTACGAAATAAGCTATGCACCTATGTTAATCATGGACCCTTTTCTTGATTCGGTTATAACAATTTCGGAGATTACAGAAGTTTTGAAAGGAGTTAAAATAAACAAAGCTCCAGGGGAAGATTGGTAGAGTTGGCACAGGGTTATGATAATCTGTACAATAAAATGAATGTCGATGAAACCTTTACTTTAAGTATTGTATATCCTATACATAAAAAGGGAAATGCTAACTTAGCAAACAACTACAGAGGCATTTCTTTTATGAATTGCATTGCTAAAATATTAATGGGTATAATGAATAATCGGCTTCACAATTGGACTGAAAGACAGAACATTATAACAGAATAACAAGCAGGTTTCCGGATGGGATATTCCGCAATAGACATTATTTACAATTTGGCTGCTATTGCTTAGCCAGGAAAATAAATTATATGCATTCTTTGTTGATTTCAAGGCAGCATTCGACAAAGTTTCTCGCAGTTCACTCGTGTACAAGCTACATACTCTTGGAGTTTCAACAAAAATGGTAAATTTTTTGGCAAGTGTTTATTACTTAACAAATGCCACAGTCTGAAACTATCTGTAGTGTGTTTGATATGTCATAGTTGCCATACTTGGAAACTTAAATGGTAACCCAATACCATATGTGTATGACATTCCACACGAACCAAACTTTTACTGTGTGAATATGTTATTCACACCTGCATTCATTTAGCTTTAAGTACATTGTATTATAAGCTAGAAGATAAGATAACTAAATAATAAACATGCAGTTAATAGTCAATCATCAAAGACTCAACAAGTGTTATTTATTATCATTACATGGCGATCCTGCCAGTACTCCTAAAAAAGGATATTCGAATTAATAAAAAAAATTAATACCAGTTAATACATGTTTATGCTTACAAGTGAAAAAAAAAACAATGCTTAACAACCCCCATAATAAAACATAAATTGTAAAAAGATAATAAAAATCTTTAAAAGTGGATTACAAATCGGAATACAACTAAAATTTCTTTAAGAAAGTAACAAAAAATAATAATTACAAATTTCAATAACATCCTGAATTCATCAATCAAAAAACAGATGATAAATGAAGAAGCAATGAACAAAACATTGCCGGGGCAACGTGCCTAGTTGCTCCAAGGATGATGTGGCCAAGATGCCTTCGGGGGAATACAACAAAACACCCAACAACAGTAACAATAATGTTTTTATATCAAAAGCAGCCAATAGCATAAACACCATCAGCAACTGCCATAATCAACATCATTAAAAGCAGCAACAGCAACGACGGCGATATGAGATAAGAAAAATTAGATTAAGATATTTTTTTTTTTAGCTATTTTGATACACAAAAAAAAAAGAAAATATATATATTAAGAAAAGAAATCGTAGAATTAAAAAAAAAAAAACATTACCCAAATTATTTTTAAAAACTAACCCACTGCTAAATCACCAGGTCCCTCTAGCAGTATTTTTTTTATTCTTATCGACTGTGGTGACTCATACGTGACACTTCCTCAGTGCGATAATAATTATACGGACTCCTGAAGGTGACGTCCAATATATGGCATACCAACTGTTAATGCCAAAAGTTCTACGCTATCCTTTTGCATTATACCCATTACGAAATCGTCCAATGGTATAAAAGATAAAAAGTTATCGATTTTTTATCTGTTAATAACATTGGTAACTACTTTAATACTATTACTAAAAAAATCATTACTAATATAAAATGTCAAAACAGTCAAAATGTGGCAGATGCTGTTTCTGTAAAAAATTCTAGAATAACTTTTTCTTTTCAATCCTTTGTTCAAACTGGTAAGATCGTACTCCTGAATTGATTTAAATAAAATAATCCAATTTTTTCCTAATTTGCCTTTGTTTTATTTCTTTTTCATGTTGGCATATTTTATTTCACTTTCCTGAGAAACAAAATCAACTGGTGATTTTGTTTCATTGCTCAGAGTGTAACTCATGTACTCCTAGATTTCATCCACCACCACCTGATTTGATTCGACATATTTACCAACCAAAATCTGTTTGCCAAAAGTGAACGGCGAGTGGATGCTATGATATATATAATTTTTTTTTTGTACTAATCAACTGAATTCATTTTTTTTTTTTAATTTTTATCGACTGGGTAATTCATCCTTAAAAATCTTTTTGAAAATGGACAATCACGATTCGAAAATTACGAATCCCAATGTGAAAAATGAAGTAAGGGTTGATATTGAATTCCCAAAAGTTTACTTTAAATTACCATTTAAATTCAAAGTTAACGGCTTATTGAATATCAAACGCCCTCTAGCGGGTACTAATATAAGTACCATTAAAAGCAACAGTGTATAGTAGTAGACTACTTAAGGTTACCTCATTGTATTGACGGCAACGATGTGGTATGTTTTGGTTCATTGCCTTCGATCAAATTGTGTTGATGGTGTTTTACTGCCTTCATTGTCTTTTATTCGGACTGGTATAATTGTGAGAAATTGTGGTATTACTGCTCCGTCTCGAAACCGTGGGTGGATGGTTTTACTGTCACCCTAAGCTTACAGTATTTGTTGGGGACAATTGGGTCATCATGATTTTATTGTGGTCTCTCTTTGTCGTTCAAACTATCGACACACTATAGATTTACCTGGTACTTTGAACAAGTGGAGTGTATTATACCACATTCACAGTTCGTCGTGTTTTTGGAGTTTCTTCTCCCTGGCTTACTCTTGGTGTCTTCTGTCGTCAACTCGTTGGCAATTGTCATGAATACGTTCGAATTCGTCAAAATAAAAAAATTATTAAAAAATTTGCGAACATAAATAAAATTATAACGTTTTTATAAAAAAGATTAGAAAACATTTTTAAAAGAACAAAATTTAAAAAGATAAAACAATCTTGAAATCTTCATGGGCATACTCCTTAAAGCGGACAAATTAGTGACATTGTTGGTTTTTGTATTGTATTTTCTACTTATTTCTTCAATAATTTAATTATTTGTTCATATCAATTTTTCTATTAATTTTGTGTTTTCGAAATTGTCAAATCTTTTTATTATTTATTTGAGTTTACTAAGAAAGGGTCAAAAAATGTAAGCCTTTTTTATATAATTTTATTTGAAAAAAATTTTAATAATTGAAATCTCCTTTTAGTGAATAAATACATTTTGTAAACGTTTATCAAAGCCCTTTTTAGTTTGCGAAACTTAACAACTTTATTCAATTTGTGGCGATATTTTGATTCCTGGTCGTTCTCTCTTCCTGAATCCCTGTGAGAGAATATTATCGAAGGTCTATTAAGTGATTGATTGGAAATCAGTTCTGGACCGTTTAAGCTTTCTGAGTATTTCTGAAGATCTTTTAAGATAAGATTGTTATTATTGCTTGGAAATTGTGTCGAATGAAATTGCGAAACAACAGGATAATAACTAAAATGCCGATAACACGATCACCCCAACGAAATCAACAACCAACTAACAACCCATCTGGCGATTCGAACGAACCAAATGCCTCTTGCTTTCATCTAGAACAAAATGTTAGTTTGAATTATACTTTTCGCTTTGAGGAAAATCAACCAATACTCATCCCTGAAAACATAGCTTCTCCAACGACTTCAAGTGTAGAACAGGTAACCTTTAATTTTACTAGAAAAATGGAAGAAATGCAACTTCCATTTTCGCGACAAATGAATACAATGCTGAATATGTTCCATACTAATAATGTTAAATCCAAAAATTGAACATGTCAAACCACGGCAATAATAGTAACCAATCTATGAGCGTTTCTATGGCACCATCTAATTCAACATCACCTTACAACGTTAATACACCTACATTTTTTTTGATTTCTACTACTTCTGCCAGTTCAACATCAGTATGTAATAGAAACGTAATGTTAAATGATTCCATCCTTAACCCTATTTCTCATATTTATTCCATGCCACAAATATCGGCTACCACTTCTCCCCCAAATAATGCTTCCTCTTTACAACCTGGAACGATTATCGTACCTCATCGTCAGAAGGAACTATACGCCTTACCAAAATTTTCTGGTTCTCCAGTAGACTGGCAAACATTCTTTGATGCTTTCCAAAGTTCAACTACTGAATTTGAATACTCTGATCTTCACAACATAATGCCTCTTCGCGATTCTCTTGAAGGAAATGCCATTGAAACTGTAGAGTCACTGTTGTCAAACTCAAAAAATGTAAATTATATTATAGATATCTTATCCGAAACTTATGGCCGTCTCGAACAGTTGATAAAGTCGCAAATACAAAAGATACGTTCTTTAGCTTCAGTAGAGGAATCAGGCTTGAACTCTTTAATTACGTTTGCTAATAGAGTAACTAATATGACCACGTTTCTGGAATCGGTAGGGGGTAATTATCATTTTATAAATCCTATGTTGCTTTGCGAACTCGTGTCCAAGCTACCGATGTCCAGACGCCTCCAGTGGGCTGACAAAAGTTTTACTATACTAGACTATACTAGACTTATCAGTTTTGATAAGTAGTATACGGAAAATTGTCAATATGGTAACCGATTCCTTGCCTTTGACAAACGAAACTGAAAATAATGCTTGTGTATCTATTGAAAATAGGAAATGTAAACTTTGTGACAAAGAATGAAAATCATTGGCCCTTTGTAACGAGTTTTCTAAGCTTCCACTGCAGTCTAAATGGGAAAAAGTAAAAACTTTAAAGGTTTGTTTTTCGTGCCTAAAGTGCGGTTATCAGGAAACAAACTGTTTCGCAAAGAAACTATGCGGTCAAAATTCTTGTTCTCGTTTTCATCACAAACTTCTGCTTAAGGATTACCTCTCTCAACCAGTAAATTCGTCTTATCCTGCAACCAATTCTTCAAATTCTTTATCAAATGGTACTCAAGCTCGCAACTGCTTAGCTGATGTGAACATATAAAAAAATTACGTCTTGTTTCAAGTCATTCCTGTTAAAGTATATGGCCCTCGTAAAACTGAAACCATTTATGCTTTTGTAGATGATGGGACAAACGTTTCTATGATCGATGCGCAAGTAGTCCGTAACCTAGGAGTCTCTGGGCAAAAAGATGTTTTAGAACTTCAATGGATAGATAAACAGGTACCTCGTGAGGAAACACAAGTTGTCAGTATTAATATTAGTGGTGTTCAAGACTATTCTGAGAAATATAATATGACCAATGCTTATGTCTCGTCTAGGCAGGATCTACCTCGTCAAAGTTTGAATTTGTCAGCTATTATTAATGATTGTAATATTTCAAGCCTCTCTGGAATTCCTTTCCATAATTACAATAATGTTACACCCAAAATGATCATTAGCTTGGCACACGCCTTTTTAACAGTTGGTATCGAGAAAACTAAAATGTTATCACCATTAGGTCCAATTGCTACCAGAACAAAATTGGGCTGGATCGTCTAAGGAACCGTTAATAAAAGCAAACAAAAGTATGTATCATGTCACGTATTTAAATCTGAAAAAGAATCAGAGTCGTTTACGGAAATATAAAACCTTATGAAGTCGAAAAAGTCTCTTTAAACAAAGCTCTTCTACCTGGCCCTGACATTAACTCTATCCGGGCCGGTGGTATAACAGTCATACCACTATTCTAAATATTTTTTATAAATTCTGTGCGCATTGGTATGGTACAAATACCGTTTTAACATGTAATTTAAAGCTTATATTTAAAAAAAAAATATTTCAAGTGCGAAAAAGAAATATATATGGGATTTATTTAAGTACAAAGATGAACGTCGGGAAGTGCCAAAAGTAAGCAAAATTCTATAGGTCAGATAACATTATTTTCTGAGTCGAAACAGGGACCTACTACAATAATCGACCTCGACTTGGAATGTGCCTCTTTGTCCAAGCAAAACTAAATCATGCTTTAGTGATTTCCATAAATATATCATTAATTTTATGCGCGGTGGTATATATCTAATACTATGGCCTTGCTCAGAATCCTACAAGAATAAAAATTTTTTTAATACATATTTTTCAATAAAACTCGATAATAAGTGAAAGCAAATTAAAATTTTGTTTAATTTTCACTGATATCTTATAGTGCCCCGTAAAGAGTTAACCAACCACTGCGAACAGTACTGTTTAAATTTAGACAATCAAAAATAGCAGTTTGTGGTGATTTGAAAGAAATGTTCCATCAAGTAATTATCACTTGATAAGATCAAGATGCACAACGTTTTTTATGGAGAGGGGGAGATCCTTCAAAACCAATCAAAACATAAGTGATGCAGAGGATGACATTTGGAGCTACCTGCTCTCCAACTATGGCTCAATACGTAAAGAATAAGAATGCTGAAGAATTTATCGAAAAATATCCAAGAGTTGTAAAGGGAATAATAGAAAAACATTACGTCGATGATTATGTTGATTGTTTCGATACTGAAGAGGAAGCTGTGGAAGTAGTTCGCGCTTTGAAAAAAATTCATAAACTGGACGATTTGAGATGCATAATATGTTTTCAAATTCAAATATAGTTGCAAAAGAGTTGGGTATCGGAGATAGTAATGGTACTGTTGATGTTGGAAAAACGGTTAAACGTATCCTTGGAATGAATTGGATGTCAAATTCTGATAATTTTGTATTTGTATTAAAATTTCACAAGGTTCCATTTTTTCCATTGTTAGCTGTCACGAAATACGTCATGATCAGATCATCGGAAATATAAACAGTATGTTGCAAATCGGGTATCAAAAATATTGGAATATTCTGAAGAAACTCAATGGCACTGGTGTCCAACTCTGGATAATCCCGCCGATAAAGGTACACGATCCATATTTCCTATTGAATATGATCGCGAGGGAGTCTGGAAAAATTACCCAAAATTTCTTTTGAGTAGGGATGAGGAGTGGCCTGCAGAATACGGTATGACAAAAAAGGATGATATATCAGAAGATGAATTAAAGTCTAAATTTTGGGTAATGATTTCGACAAGCTGTGCAGATATGATCGACAACATAGTAAATCGTACGTCAAAGTATCTCAAAGTTCGAAGACAAATAGCATGGATTGGGAGATTTTTAAAAAATATTCGTCAAAAACAAAGCGGAAACATAATTTTCAAAGGGGAACTAACCGTTGAAGAAGAATTAGATGCCGAAATTATTATCTGCCGTTAAATTGAGAAGAAGTACTTTTCCAAAGAATATTCTTATTTGGAGTTATCTAACCAATTTCCAAATCCATTCTTGGATGATATGGGTGTTATAAGAGTTTGTGGGCGGATCGATAATGCTATAATTCTTCCTGAATACACTAGAAGACCGATAATCCTTCCCAAAACTCACCGATATTCTCGAATTATTATTGACCATTACCATCAAAAGAGCCTTCAAAAAAGTCGCATCGATTTAATAGAGACAACCGTGTTTAAAAAATTGAATTTATACACTCAAATAATCAGTATTGAATTCTACATCCAAAAATAAAAACAATCACAATCAAAATATAAATTAAAACAATAATAAAATTTTTTGCTAATTATTACATACACAAAATATTTAAAACCGTACAAAAATTATTTACTCAAAACAAATTACAAGAAGACAAAAAAAATAGAATAAACAAAAATAAAAAAACAACAATATACCGGTTTTCTCATTTTAATATTGAGTTTTTGCAAGTCAACATAAAATATTGTTAACTAACAACAAATGAAAATAATAAACCAATTGAGCAAGTGAAACGCACTTAAAAATCCCTTTCTCTCAACACGATTAAATAAACAGTAACAAAATACAAATAACTTTTCAATATAACAATGGATAAGAATTTAAGATCAAATAGTAATAAAAGATAAATGGAGCTAAAAGTATGTGTTTATCTGCTTCCCCATCTCGTATGTAGTCTATGTTTAACAGAATTGACAAACAATTTGAACTCTTAACTGCAAAAATTAAAGAGAGTGAAGAAAGAATTCTTATAAATTCAAATGAAAAAATAAATGACGTTGAAACCACCTCTTAAATGAGCTAGACAAACGTATATGTCCTATTATGAGGGAGATTCACACTATTAACTAGAAATACAGTGCACCGAAACAAAATCACTTAAGACTGAAATAAAAACTTTGAAATCACAAATAAATCGTCAGGAAAACCTATCAGTGTCATGTGATTTGCGTGTCAATGGTATTCGGTTTATGAAGGATGAACATTTAAATGAAATTTTTGATAGCATTTGTTACGCTTTAAATATTTCTACGCCTGCTTACAAATCTATTTTTTGGCTTCAGAACCGAAATAATAAAGAAGTAAATTCTCCGGATGCAGTTATTCTTGTGAAACTTTGTTCGCCGTACGACAAGAATTTTATAATGAAGTCATTAGCTAATTTCAGAAAAACAAACCGCAGTCAACTATGTCTTCAACATATTGGCTTTAATTCGCAGAATAATTCGAAAGTTTATTTAAATGAAAATTTAACATCGTTTAACCAGCGCTTTTACTTTGCGTGGGTTAGTTTATATAAAAGTTAATCCGGGTGATGAACCGATACGTATTGAAGATTCAAACGACCTGAATAAATTTTTTCCTGTATCTAATGAAAATGTGCAGGATGAAACCCCGAAATGATGTGTTTTTGATGCCAGATTTTTACTATTGTTATTATTTTAAATTATTTCTTTTTTTATTGAAATTGCGTTGCTTTATTTATTTAAATTATATTTTATGACATCCACAAATAGCTTCGAGTTGCGTTCTACAAGTCAGTACAAGAAATATGATTCAAATTTTTACACAGCAACGTGATGGCCTTAATATATGTCATATTAATGCCCAAGTTTACTTCATAAAATGGATGAATTTTGTTATTTGTTTAAGGAATCTAAATTGGATGTAGTGTGTGTATCTCAAACATGGTTTGACAGAGAACTACCTAACAGTTTTGTTATGGCCAATGGTTACACAATAATTAGGAATGATAGAAAAGGTTATGCTGGCAATTTATATCAGGAAGGGAATACATCATAAGGAGGTAATGAGATCGAAGGATGAGCAAATTGAATATTTATTCTTTGAGATTTTTCGTGGCGTAGAGAAGCTATTGTTGGATTGCACTTACCGTCCATGTTCGGATGTACCTTAAGACACATTTGTGCGAGACCTAGAGCTACTGGCAACGCAATACAGTGATGTTATTACTGCGGGTGATTTCAACTGCAATATCTTGTCAAATTCTAACTTGCCTAGTCAATTAACATCTATTGGTTCACAAATACTAGTAGTACACTTCTTGACATATTCATAGTAGGTAATGTGTCAAATTTATTACTCTTTGACCAAATCAGTGCACCATCCTTTTCATATAATTTTAAATTTAAATTTGTTTTCGTGATTTTCGTAATATTGACCATAATTTGTTGTAAGAATATTTTAGCAGTATCAACTGGAATACCATCTATGTACAGTATGGGGTCTGCTGAAGAACAGCTCCAATTTTTCAATAGCCATTTACTCCATCTATTTGATACTTTGGCTCCTGTGCGTACTTACCGTGGTGATAAAACTAGGAAATGCTGGTTTAATTCTACCATTAAAAGCCAAATTAATATTCGTGATGAACTTCATAGACGTTGGAAAAAATTTAAAACATCTGAGTTACATGAAGAATACCGTAGAGCTCGTCAAGATGTTAATAAAAGCATTAGAGATGCGAAAACAAATTATTATGCAAATCGCTTTAGATCAGCTGTTGACTCAAAGAGGAAATGTCAAACAATCAGGGAAATTGGGATTGGGAGCAAACTGACTCCTGTTTGTAATATTGATGTTAATGAATTAAATGATTCATTTATTAATATTCCTACAAGTATATCAATTAATATCAATAGAGCTAACAATCAAGTGTGTGTAGATGAATCGGCAGTGCCATCACATCCACTACTACAATCCCCGGAATTTGAATTTTCTTGCGTACTTCAAGCTGAAGTATTTTCACGTTGTCTATCTGTGACGTCTAATGCAGTCGGGCAGATCCAACCAAAATTCATAAAACTTCTTCTATCTAAGTTATTAGCTCACATTACTCACATCTTCAATACCGTCACCACCAGTCACTTTCCAAGTTGCTGGAAGTATGCAAATGTCATCCCATTACCTAAAACTACAAAAGAGTATCGTACCATATCAATATTACCCTATTTATCAAAAGTATTTGAAAAACTATTACATGAGCAAATAAGTAAATACTTAAATAACCATCAGCTTCTTGAAAGGAATCAATCTGGATTTAGAGAAAAATATAGCTGTGTTACATCGCTCATCAGTGTATCCGAAGATATCAGGTGCAATCTTGATAATGGTTGTGTTACTTTCTTGGTGATCTTGGATCACTCTAAACCATTTGATTCTGTTAATCATGAAATACTTTGCACGAAGCTATCTAATAACGATCTTGCAGATCGTTACCAATCTGTATCCGTCGGGGACTCAATATCTACTGCTTTGCAGGTGTCTAAAGGAGTACCGCAGGGTTCTATTCTTGGACTTCTTTTGTTTACATTATATATCAACGACCTAGTGCTCTTCTACATAACAATATTCATATATATGCTGATGATGTTCCAATTTATTCAAGTTGTAAAAAAAACTCGATACACGAGTGTATTGACAAGTTGAATATGGATCAAAGTGCATGCTTATAACCCAAAGGAACCATAACATCGCTGTAGAAATTCCGGTCTTACTTAGAAATCAAAATATTGCGTTTGTGGAATCAGTTAAGAATCTTGGTTTTATTTTTAATAAATCGCTTCAGTGGAATACTCATATAAACACTGTTTCTGGAAAAGTTTTCTCAATGCTTAGAGCGCTATACCCTTCACAACATCTAACACCCCTAAATAATCGTGTACTTCTAGCAAAAACGTTTTTAATGCCCAAGTTGTTATATGGCTGTGAAATTTTTGCTTTTTGCGATTCATATAGTAAGAGCAGATTGGTAGTAACGTATAATGCGATACTCAATATGTTTACGGTATAAAGAGATATGTTGGAACTTCTAGTATTCTAAATCTTTATACGTTTGTATTTTGTATTGCATATATGCAGTTATATAATTTTCTATTTTTATATGTATTTATTTCTTTATTATAAAAGATTAAGTATTATTTTGTTTCCTTTAAATTTAAAAATCACAAATAGATTGTATCGTTATAAGATCACATACTGTAATTAAAATATTGAGTTCTTGTTGTATGTGATATCCACTATAATAAAAAATAAATAAATAAATATGTGACACCAGGGAAAAGTTTTGGATTCCATCAATACGAAGATTGTTAAGAAGTGTTTAAACACAATGTGCTCTGTGCAAAATAAAAGAGCATTTTGTCCAAATAAAGGGTTACACCTTTTGTTCGCCCATTCTCATACACTGGTGTAGATATCTTCGGACCATTTGAAGTCAAAATCCACAGACGCACGGAAAAACGATGGATGGCCTTGTTTACTTGCCTTACAGTAAGACCTGTTCATTTGGAGGTGGTTAACAATTTGTGATCGGATGCATTTGTAATAGGTTTAAGAAATTTTATAAACCGGCGTGGAGTTCCGATGCAAATTCGTAGCGATAATGGAAGATATTTCATTGGCATTAAAAAGGAACTGAGAAATGAAGCAGACTTTTTGGAATGCAAAGAGATGACTCGTTTATTCACACCACTAAATGGATTTTTAACACACCTTTTGATCCAAGTTCTGGTTGAGCTTGGGAACGACTAGTACAATCTATAAAAAAGCACTGTCATTATTATTGAAGGAGGTGGCTCCAAAGTTGGAAGTTTTCCAAAGCCTTTTGATCGAAGTGGAAAATATAGTTAACTCCAGACCATTGACTCACATTCTGATGAATCCTCAAGACCCCGAGCCATTAACACCTAATCATTTTATATTGGGTGGTACCAGTTCTACACAAACTCCAGCTGAGTTCGAAGTCCGATTAATCAATTTGCGAAAACAGTGGCGTGTTCTACAAAATTAAAGAATGGTTTTTGGAATCATTGGATAATGGAGTATTTGCCAGATATAGTACTCGTGTGTGATTCAGATCTCCCTAGATCAAAATGGAAACGAGGTCGAGTAATAAATACATATAGTGGAAAAGATGGTACTGTGAGATCTGCTGACGTAAGAACTATAGACGGAGTCTTTAAGAGACCTACATCTAAGCTGGAAAAACTTGATTTGGAAACTTATTTGTGAATTTCCCCATGTCAATTCACGGGGGTGGGAAAATGTTGGTTTTTGTATTTTATTTTCTACTTGCTTCTTTAATAATTTAATTATTTGTTCATATAAATTTGTCTATTAATTTAGTGTTTTCGAAATTGTCAAATCTTTTCATTATTTATTTGAGTTAACTTAAAAAGGGTCAACAAATGTAAGACTTTTTATTTGATAAAATTTTTATTTGATAAAGTTTTTAATAATTGAAATCTCCTTTTAGTAAATAAACACCTTTTTTAACCGTTTATCAAGGCCCTTTTTAATTTGCGAAACTTAACAGACATATTTAACGGAATTCGAATTAAATTCCACAGAAAACGTAGAGGAACTCCGAAAACGATTTGCAAAATTTCTGGGAGCGGAACACGATCCGGCTCGACTTCAAAAATTGGTTGAAATACAATCGAAACACGATATTTCTAACACAACATTGCAAATCTCTCCAAGAATAACGTTACAGTTGCCTATGGAAGGAGCAAGTCATCAACCTACATCACCTGTGAAGCCAGAAATTAAAAACCAACCAAAACATTCAGAAGGTCTTACAGAGATAGAAACCTTCCCATCGACCACTAAGATGGCTGTGATAGACCAGGTAAGAAAATGGGGTCTTTAATACGATGGCGGTCGGGATCCCCTGGGATTCATTGGAAGGCTCGAAGAATAATCCGAAATGTATGATGTCGACCTTAACCAACTACCCCGAATTCTGCCGAAATTCTTCCGTGATAAAGCACTTGGTTTAGAAATAATAATCAACAGTGGCAAGTATGGAAATCATTTAAATATGATTTTTGTGCATTTTTTCTTTCCCCACGCTATTTTAAAAGGTTAGAAAATGAAATTCGAAAACGTTGTCAACGTCCAAAGGAACCTTTCAAGGAATATGTACTGGCCCTGCAAAATCTCATGCGTCATTCTAACCTTTCGTCCGATTAAGATACGCTATGCCCAAAGAATCCGCGCGATGCAAGCTATAATCGATGCCGAAATAAACAAACTAATTGCATTGAACCATCCCGCAGTCCCTACAGTTTCCCTATCACTCTAGTAAAAAAGAAGAATGGGACTTGGAGGACATCTGTGGATTTTCGCCAACTAAATATCAGGTCAGTACCCGATGCGTACCCATTACCCCGTATTAATACAATTTTAAATGGATTTCGTAATGCTAAATATGTCAGTAGCCTAGATCTTAAAGACGGATATTGACAAATTCCACTGGATGAAAATAGCAGGAAATACACCTCATTTGCCGTAATTGGTCGTGGTTTGTTCCAACGAGCTTTAGATAGCGTGATAGGACCGGAACTGGAACCTCATGCTTTTGCATACCTGAATGATATAAACCTAAGGATAAACCCCGAAAAATGCGAATTCCTCAAACGTGAAACAAAATACTTGGGACATGTAGTGAGCGGTGAGGGTATAAAAACGGACCTCGACAAAATAGCCGCAATATCATAGATGCCACCACCGGGAAATATAAAGAAATTCGGACGATTTATTGGGGTCGCGTCATGGTATAGACGTTTTGTCACCGACTTTGACACCATTTCACAACCGCTTACCCAACTTCTGAAAAAGTGTAAACTTTGGCATTGGGAAACGAACAACAGTGCCATCAAAACTTTAAAGACTAGGTTAACTGAAGCACCACCAGTGTTAGCCTGACCTGACTTCACGAAAATTTTTACTCTACAGACGGATGCAAGTGATTATCGAATTGGTGTCATTTTAACCCAGGAACTCGATAGAGCGGAACGAGTCATAGCCTATGCCAGTCGTCATCTAAATCAAGTTGAAAAAAATTATTCAACCTTCGAAAAGGAATGCCTAGCAATCATTTGGGGTATTCGTAATATCAGGCCCTACTTAGAAGGTTATCAAATCATCGTATTGACAGACCATTTATCTTTAAAATGGCTCAATTCCATCGAAAACCCTACTGGAAGATTAGCAAGATGGGCGTTAGAATTACATTAATTTAACTTTACCGTTCAATATAGAAAAAGAAAACAGAACGTCGTCGCGGATGCCTTATCCTGCCTACCCTTACAAGTTCTAAATCTCGCCAACGTACGGCCCACTATAACAACAATACCAAATTGTCCGTGGTTAAAGAAGAAAATGAAAGAAATACGAGAAAATCCAAGAAAATATTCCGATATTATAATCATCGGAAATCAACTCTATCAACATTTTGCTCGCGACCTAAATGATGAGGATTGTACTCCCTGGAAGTTATGTGTAGCCGGCCCCTGAGAAGTCGCGTACTGCAGGTAAACCATAAAAGCGTTGCAGCCGGACATCTTGGTATCCGAAAAACGATCAACAAAATCGCAAATCGCTACTATTGGCCTGGAATTTTTAGGGATGTGAACCGATTTGTTCGTTATTGTGAATTCTGTCAACGATTTAAAGTTAGCCAACAACAACCAGCCTGTGAAATGTTTACTCGAATACCCGAAGAACCATGGGCAACCATTTGTGCCAATTTCGTGGGCCCCTTACCGAGGTCTAAGTAGGATGTACAATGCTCTTGGTATTCTTAGATCGATTTTCTAAATGTACGGAACTAGTGCTGCTGAGGAAAGCTACATCAGATGGTCTGATAAAAGCTTTATGCAAACGATTTATTGCCCGATATGGTGCGCCAAAAGTCATTATCACAGATAACGGCACACAATTCAAATCACGTGTTTTCAAATACTTCTTAAAGATAATGGGGATCCGTCAACAGTTGACTGCACCGTATACCCTCCAAGAAAATCCTACAGAACGAGCAAATCGTACGGTTAAGACGATTATTGCACAGTTTGGGGACGATTTACTGCCTAAGATTATGTTAGCTATGAACACTAGTGTTTCGTAATCAACAGGGTATTCTCTAGCTTATCTTACCAAAGGACGAGAACCTCAATTACCAGGAGCACTATGTGATGAAGTTACAATCGGAACCGGAGCTCGTAACCCAAACCCAGATGAACGTGAAAAAGAGATGAACGAAGTGTTTCAAATCGTAAAAAGAAACTTGTCTAAATCATCACATAACAACGATACTATAATTTACGACGAAGACCCTGGAAACCAAAAATCGTTGATCAAGTACTGATTGGACAACATCCACTTTTTAAAGCTTGTGAAAATTACGCCGCAAAATTCGCCCCAAAATACGAAGGTCCTTATTCCGTTCGGGAGTTCATTTCTCCTATGACTGTTACACTCCAAGGGGTAAAGATAACGGGAATCGTACTTCACACCTTAGCGAAATCAAACCATATATCAACGAAAACTGGAAAAAAAATAATTTATTTTAATATTTTGTTCACAACTGCGAAAAAAAATTTGCGCTATGTTTGAAACCAAAAAACTACAAAAACATCTTAAAAATTCAACATTTTTTTACAATTATTAGAAAACCATTATCATAACAAAGCCAAATTTCAATTTCAATTTCATTTTGATTTTTTTTTCAAATTGTCTTCATTATTAAATTGATGCGAACTAAATTCCACCGCAATTTCGCATCAATTCCACGCAAGTGAAAAATAATTTTTTTTATATGGTGTTTGACAGCTTTTTTTTTCGCAAAAGTACGAACATCATCATCATCCTCATCATCATCCCCGTTATCTTCATCATTAACATCGAAAACACAAACACCACCACAGCAGCCTCTCCAACATTACCACTCACAACATTCATCCCCAAAAACTCCAATCAAACATCACCAATTCCGAAAATTTATACAAAATCATCATCCTGATCATCGTCATCACATTCATCAGTATCGTCAAGTAAATCACCTAAGCAACATTTAACAGAACCTAGAAGACAAAACCCCGATAACCCGTCATCAACTATGCTCTTACCACAATCCACCACTGATCTACTGATGTCATCACCGTCAACATTTACCATACCTTTACCCCAAGTCACAGGTAACTCATTAGTTTCAACATCAGTAGAATTCGAACCACAACATACAGCAAAGCCATAAACGCTCATCGCCAGTGATGAGACAGTGCCAAAGGAAAAGCGGACTAACCCTCGGTTACAACCGGCGGAAAGTTCCCCTGAGGAACGAACACCGGCAACACAACAGTGGATCGATCAGGTTGTTACAATACCACCATTATCATTATCCCAAGAAGCGTCTGGTTTCAAGCAAGAGGACATGGCAGAAATACCCCAAGCTCTTCAATATATTATTTCCAAAGCGTTAAAAAAACGTCCTAATAGCCTTTTTCCACTGAGCTACATCTTTCATCAATTTGCAAAGATGTTAACATCTTCCCATAAGAATTATACAGGCTAAAAATTCTACATCTTTCTACATCTACAAAAGATAATCTTTTCTCATTTTGTTCCATCTTACATCTTTCGTTATTTTAAGTGTCATCACTAAAAAAATTACAAAAAATCGATTTTCTTTCTGCCATCACTAGCAAACTGATATTGCAGAATATAAACAAAAAAAAAAATTATTCAACAAAGGAAAATGAGCGGCACATGTAAGAATTTCATTTTTATGTCTAACAAAAATTCTTCATCATCGTCATCTTCTTCCAGAATGACCTTTAATATTTCAATGTACTGAATTAAAATACATGTTTGTTCTTGCAAAGCAACAACTACTCCAATGATTAATGCTTTCTCTATCAATCTTTACTTTTTAACAAAAATTATGAGTCTTTTTCATTTATTTTTTGATAGCTGAATAAATAGCAGATGAAAGATGTTGCCAATGTAAATACTTGTTTCACATTTTCAACATCTTCCATGCGTTTCACAAAGATGTTTTTCAGTGTAAAAAGCCTATAAGGGTGCCAAGAAAAAATTCCTTAGCACAGTTGATAAGTTTAAATACCAAATTATCATTAATAAAAATGGCAACTTCAGAGTAGTTCCATTGGGCCAACCAAGGAAAGGTAACGGCAAAAGTCGTACACTCGTTTTTGCCGACATCAAAATTTAATTATTTTTAAATTCTTTTTATTTCTTTATTAAATTTTATTTAATTTAAATAAATACCTCAAATTCCATTAATTTATATATATTATGTTTTGTTTTATATAACCATTTAAGTAATATGAAATTTCATTGAATTGTAATAATTGTATATTTTTTTTCTTTACTTACCATTACCATTAACGGCTTATTGAATAACAAACGCCCTCTAGCGGGTACTAATATAAGTATCATTGTCAAGTGCCTTTAAAAGCAACAGTGTATAGTAGAAGACTACTTAATGTTACCTCATTGTATTGACGACAACGATGTGGTATGTTTTGTTGGTATATACGATAACACTGTGAAACAAATTCAGATTAGCAAAAGTTAGGTCGATTCTGAGAGTGAGGGGTGAAAATAGGGGCTAAATTAGAAGACCCGTATCGCGGCGTTTGTTCATGTTAGTTCGAATTTTTTTTAATCGACCTTCAACCTTTGCAGTCAAATGCCAATTTTTAGCATATTGTTTATATGGTTTTTTGCCTATAACTCGTCGACTAATTGATATTTTTTAAATCTGCAAAGGTCAAATTATTGCTAGAGACCTGGGCAACAATTAAAATTTTTAAAAAAATTGATTTAGAAAATTTTTGTGGTGCTTATGTAAGAAAAATTATTTGTTTTTCATGCTTTTTAAAAATATTTTCCACAAAACTATGTATTTTTTGCTTTCTGTTTAATCTTTAATATGCTTCTCAGTTTCTTCAATAAATTTCATTTGAAAAAAAAAACAATCATAATACAAAACTTGCGTTTTCCAGCTTAATATTAATTTACTTCTCATTTTTTATGTACCAATTTTGTTCAGTGTTGGTTTTGAAGAAACATTGAAAAAGAAATTGTAAAAATATGGAAAAAAATATAATTTTGAGATGTTAGTTAGGAAAAGTTTTAAGTAAACAAATTAAATTAATGATTAAATTAGATTAATGATTGCCGTTTAGCAGGCGGCTGTCGATCAACATCACTGCTCTCTCTAATATCTTGGTCATCGCCATCATCATCAGAAAGGTCGATAATTTCTGGAATTTCATCTTTGTCTTCTCCTTCTTCCTCTTTTTCCTCGTCTTCCTCTTCTTCAAAGGTGTTTTCATACCACCAACCAATTTCAGCGAGTATTGCATGTGAAGATTTCTTTCCTCTGTACCTGAAACGAAAATAGTTTTCAATCGTTAACATGTTTAAATTGTGCAATCTGACAAAGATATTAGAAAAATCTAGGAATTCATAGTTTACGTCAGTGATAAACTCTTGCGAGAAATATTGTTTATAGGCTTCCAAAAAAAAAAAAAAACACTCGCATTGCCACATTTTTCATCGCTTGCTATGAAACGTCCACAAACATTACAAAAATGATCCATTTTACATTTTGGTTCCGACATTTTTAATTAAAATTTTATTAAAAGACATCAGCTTCGGCTGAGTTCCAAGTCTTAACTGAATCTTTATTTTTGAAATTAGTTCGCTTGTACCATATAACCGCAGTTAAATTTTCACCTTAGGGATTTAAAAACGAAAAGTAATAATTTCTGGTAAAAAATAAGTAACAACAACGTGTTCACTCATTTTTGTAAACATAAAGATGCATTTTAAATTGTATAAGCATAATAAAAGTTATATGGGTCATATATATTCCTTTTTGTTCTATAAAATGTTTGTTTGAAAAAATAACGCAGGTAAGTTTTCACCTTAGGGATTTAAAAACGAAGAGTTATAATTACAGGGAAAAAAACTTTTACTCTCATTTTTTTTCAAAGATAAAGGTGCATTTTTAATTTTGTAGGTATAATAAAAGTTATATGGGTCACATATATTACTTTTTGTTCTAAAAAATGAAGGGAAAAAACTTTTGCTCTCATTTTTTCAAAGATAAAGATGCATTTTAAATTTTATAGGCGTAATAAAAGTTAAATGGGTCACATATATTACTTTTTGTTCTAAAAAATGTTTATTAAAAAAATAACTTTTCACCTTAGGGATTTAAAAACCATGAACTTTTCCTAACTAACATTTCAAAATTATATTTTTTTTCCATATTTTTATAATTTCTTTTTCAATGTTTCTTCAAAACCAACACTGAACAAAATTGGTACATAAAAAATGAGAAGTAAATTAATATTAAGCTGGAAAACGCAAGTTTTGTATTATGATTGTTTTTTTTTTTTTTTTTTGAGATGATATTTATTGAAGAAACTGAGAAGCATATTATAGATTAAACAGAAAGCAAAAAAGACTTAGTATTGTGGAAGCATGAAAAACAAATAATTTTTCCAACATTTTGCTTCATAAGCACCACAAAAATTTTCTAAATCAATTATTTAAAAAATTTTAATTGTTGCACAGGTCTCTGGCAATAATTTTTCATTTACAGATTTAAAAATATCAATTAGTCGATGAGTTATAGGCAAAAAACCATATAAACAATATGCTGAAAATCGGCATTTGACTGCAAAGGTTGAAGGTCGATTAAAAAAAAATTCGAACTAAAATAAACGGGTCTTCTAATTTAGCCTCTATTTTCACCCCTCACTCTCAGAATCGACCTAACTTTTGCTAACCTGAATTTGTTCCACAGTGTAATTTTATTTAAAAAAGTCAGTCAGTAGACAGACACTGTTGAGGTAAAACATAATTGGTGGTTTTACTGCCTTCATTGCCTTTAATCAAATTGTGTTGGTATAATTGTAAGAAATTGTGGTTTTACTGCTCCGTCTCATAATACTCACTTCTAAGGAGAGTGCCGAAACCGTGGGTGGATGGTTTTACTATCACCCTAAGTTTAGAGTATTTTTTGGGCACAATTTGATCATCGTGATTTTATTGTCGTTCAAAACATTGACACACCATAGCTATACCTGGTACTTTGAACAAGTGGAGAGTATTATACCACATCCACAGTTCGTCGTGTTTTTGGAGTTTCTTCTCCCTGTCTTACCCTTGGTGTCTGCTGTCGTCAACCCGTTGAAAATTGTTGTGAATACGTGTCGAAGTCGTCAAACTGAAGAAGTTATAAAAAAATTTCGAACTTAAATGAATTTATAACGTTTTTATAAAAACAATTAGAAAACATTTGTTATCTCTCTTCGAAAAATAAATAATTGTAACGAACCCTGGACGACCGGGAGTCTTACCCTAGCGAGAGGTGGAAAACACGTCGTTACAACTGTTAAAAGAGAATTTTGACAGGTCTTATAAGTGTTTGAATACCTACAAATGAAGAAACGGTAGACAAGCACGTTAGAAACTTGTTCGGCCGTCTTGAGGAAATTATTTGACGAAAATATTTAGCTAATAAAAATGATTTTTTAAGTAGAGATTTAACATAATGTGATACTTATTGACTACTTAAGCAAAAATACCAGCATAGAATAACGTATGGGAGACTGGGGTACAGTGGGATATGGGGTTATGTGGGACATCGCCATTTTTGGAAAAGTTCAAGTATTTTTAGATGAAAAAACGTTTGTTAGGCGTTGCTTAGTTTTTCAATTACTTTTCAATACAAATTTTTGGTCGAATTCAAAGGTGACGAGGTTGATAAAAATATCTAATTAATGAAGTTGGTTATCTAAGTAGAGGTTCAACATAATATCGTGGATTCCCGATTTAACGAACAATTGATTGTCAGCCATTCGTTAAATCCAGTACTAATCAAAAAAATATTTATTAAAAGGACAATTCCGTGAATGGTAACGCTATTTTCTATTATTTCGGTAACGGTATTTTAGGGATAACGATATTCAGTTGAAGGGGTATTGAATCGATAACGGTATTGTCTGCCAACCCTGGACAATTCATATCATATCTTATTATAGATTTGGCTAAACCATCTGTATATGCATCTAAAATTTTTACTTTTTCTTTAAACGTTTCCTTTCATCCATTTTTTTAATGTTCACAAGTATACACCGGCTAAGAAGTCCACAACACTTTTTTTTGGAAAAATTCTACTTTATTCATCGACATAGTCTCCTTCAAGAGCAACGCAATCACTCCAACGCCTTTCTAACATTTCGATACCTTTTTTATATAATGATTTCTCTTTGGCTTCAAAATAGGCCTCTGTCTCGGCAATCACCTTTTCTTTCGAACTGAATTTCTTGAAGGTCTGAAAACAGGTAAATATCGTTGGGAGCCAAATCTGGCAAATACAGTGGATGCGGAATCAATATAAAGTGTAATTCGTGCAATTTTGCCATCATTTGGAATCATCGACACGTTGTTGTTTTCAGTACACTGTGAGCAAACGCGGCACCTATTTCGGAAACAAGCTTTCTCATGGACAAATGTTCATGCAAAATAAAGCAGACACGTTTCTTTGATGTCTTAAAGGTATCAGCTATTTCCTGCAACTTCACTTTACGGTCTGCCAAAACGATATTGTGACCTTTTTTGATGTTTTCCGGTATCACCACCTCTTTTGGACTACCAGAGCGTTCGGCGACATCGGTGTTTGTACGACTACGTTTAAAGTCAGAAAACCACTTTTCTACCATTTGTCTCGATGGAGCAAAGTCCGAATAACACCAATAAAATACAATGAGAAATCAACTCACGAAATTGCCTTGCATCCATTGTTTTTAAAATCGCAAAACTAGCGTCACTAAAACAGCTGTAACTTTTTCACTAATAAACGAATTGTCCTCAAATATTGACAGGTATCATCTGAAGGTTCGCAGTTCCAAAAAATTATATAGATTTTGAATGGCGTCACATATGTGTCATCCTATTGATTTTTTATGTACAATAACATACATGGTCAACAAAATATTAGAATGCAAAAAATGCAAAAGAAAATCTTAGAATGACTTGAAATAAACTATTTTTTATTTTATTCGAATTCGTTAAATCGAATGTTCGTTAAATCGGGAAACCACTGTATTAAACATAATGACTGCTTAATACTAACTTAATAACGATTTCAACATCCTTCGGAAATAATGATTTAATTCAAAGTATTGAAATAAATCATAAAAACGAAATACGTTGTCTAAAAATTGATTTATTAAGGAACATTAATTATATTATTATATTAAAATATTATGTATTATAAAAATTGATTTATTATGGAACACTCAATTTAAATTTTAATCGTGGGTGATTTCGTCATCATCGTTATCATCAATATCGTCATTCCTAATTGATGTATCTTTCAAGAATTTCGGGATATCAAGCATTGATATAACTTGAGGCGAAAAAGGTATATTTTTGTACTTTTTATTTTTTGTTATTGCAGATATTACTGGATCTGAAGTTACAAGTAGTATGGGCATTATATCTGTATTTGTGTTTATCCTGGACGTTTTTCTAGAATGAAAAATTTTTATATGTTTTATTACTTGCTTCAATAACATTTTCTGCCCTGCAGGTAATGGTAACGACACAATAAATTTCTATCGCCATCTTTGCGATTTCAAGACAGTAGTTTTTAAACTATGTAATGGCAACTTGATAAAGTGCTCAGAATTGTCGAAAAACGTTTCAAAATTCTTTCGTATTGCCGAAAAGTTTTCGAGCTGGGTTGCCATCGTTACTGTTTCCTCCTTCTTGCTTTTTCTGATCCACCACAAGACCCATTTGATGGTAAATTTTTTTGTAATATTAGCTTTTCTCAAACTAACACTGTCTTTGGAGTCTTTACCCCTTGCTTGCCATTGTTTAGTGAAAATTGTATAGGAAATATTAAGAAGATATTCGAAACACCTCAAATAGGCATGCAAAATTTAAATACCATATTTATATGAATCTTCACATGGGGTTCTCCTCTGAACACTACATAGGTTATTCATGTCTTTCGGAGTTACTTTGCAAATATTGCAAATTTATGTGAATGTTGTTTCTGTTAATATATTAACAGTTTTTCCATCGACCATCGTACATAATAATTTATGCTTAAATTATATTAACTTTGCGTTAGATAGTTTGACTGGTGTTAGATTTAAATTAATAATTTGTTCATCGATTTTGATGACATATTTTTTTTAACAGTATCTGGTGTTTCTTTCGATAATTTGAAATATACTGCTCTGCAATATTGCAAACTGGAAGCGCTCAAATTTTTCCAATATATTTTTATATTTTTTATAGTCTCCATAAAGTGAATGGTCAGAAAAGTTTTGTTTGTAAATACTGTGAACTCCACTCCCATCTATGCCCTATTTGTAAATGAATTTTCGTCTGATAAATGCTGCTCTAAAACATCCGATTGTACCTCAACTAAACGTCTTACAGTATGGTCTAACGAATCTTGCAACGGTATTTCTGCACCTTTGTCAGTAACAAAAATGTTTTCAGGATAACCCTTTTTTTCGTCTCAGAAATTGCGGGGTAAGAAGGATAAATACTTGCGTTCCTAGCTTTTGCTCCTGTTGGAATGTTTATGTAGTCACTTATAGTCAAGTCTGAGTCTATTATTAGTGAAAGTGTGTGTTTATCGAAGATGTCGATGGAGCTTCCTTCATATTCTTCAAATTTACCTTAATTTCTTAGTCCTTGTTCTGCAGCAAAAATTAATTTAATTATAAGAAAAATTTTTCTTGTCCTGCTTTATACTTTCGATACAGTAGGTGTTGGAAGAATCGGCGACTGATGATGTACAGGCGCAGTAATTATTATTATTTACAAATCTATTGTATATTTGCTTACATAATTTCCATTTTCAAATTAAATAATTTTAAAGAAGTTTTTATGTATTGTTGATCTGTTATTTTGGTAAATGAATAGTATTAATAGAATTTTAGATCATATAATCATATCATACATGGGACTAAAGCAGTGATTTTACTAATTAATTGATAATTAATAACAATGGTAATGAAATAAATTTTATTACCATTGTAATGAAATAAATTTCATTACCATAGTTTGAATTAATAGTAATGATTTAAGGATCTGATTTCATTGATCAAAGACAATGTTTTTGAATTTCATTTCCATTACTAATGCATCAATTAAAATAAACCTTTAGCATTATTAACCGTAATTTTATGTGTAATTATTTATGTTTATATTTATTTATGCGGTTTAATATTTTGTTTTATTATTTTCTGTATGAAGCTACTTTGATAATTTTTAAAACGTATATGCTTTTTTTGTAAACAATTGCTTTTTCAATCAATTATAATTAGTTTTTTTATGCATTTGTGATAATTCATTACCATTAATAATGAAATTTTTTCATTTGCATTAGTGTCAACTAATGGTAATGAAATTTTTTTCATTTGCATTAGTGTCAACTAATGGTAATGTAAAATTCCCAAGTATGAATCATATTCTTTTTTTATAAATTGTTTTATTGCAAAGAAACATGAAAATTTTATTAGTAACCCTTAAGGAAATGCCGATAGTAAAACTAAACTGATTCACTATTGACTTTGTCACCAGTACTACTGACTAATTATGCCCAAGACAGCGCTCTCTGCTATAGACATTTAACATGTACTTGTCATTCCGAATCTGCACAACTATTGACTAGGTGTAGACTTTGGAACCAGAGATTCACTAGTACATTTTAGTAATTATAGTCTAGGCTTTTGGAACTCTTTACTAGATTTCCACACTAGGAAGGAAAATAATTTTAAACAGGTGCAGTTGTTTCGGAAAATTAGATATTTTATTAATAACATTTTTAATAAACTTCATTAACTCTTTTCGGGGCACTATAAGATATCAGTGAAAATTAAACAAAATGGAATTTTATGAATTGTTGATCTGTTATTTTGTAAGTGAATAGTATAGTAGGATTTAAGATCATATAATCATAATCTTTTTATTAATTAAAATAATTAATAAAAAGAATATGATTATATGATTTTAAATCCTACTATACTATTCACTTAATTAAACAAACTTTTAATTTGCTTTCATTTATTATCAAGTTTTATTGAAAAATATAAAAAAATTTCTATTCTTGTAGGATTCTGAGCAAGGCCATAGTATAATATATATACCACCACGCATAAAATTAATGATTTATTTATGAAAATCACTAAAGCATGATAAAGTTTTGCTTGAACAAAGAGGGACATTAGACATTATTAGAATTTATAAAAAATATTTTGAATGTTACATGTTTTTTATACCACCGGCCCAATTTTCAAATTTAATTTTAGAGTAGACAAATCTTCAAAAGACTGTACAAAATCTTCCATAGCTCTACAAAATGTCTTAAGTTACATCTTTCACTAAAAATTGTTGCCTCTTTCTCGTTATTTTTATACAAAATTTTTTGTTTTTTCACAAGTCTTTTGTAATTTCTTTTGCTCATTTTATATTTTGTTCAAATTATATGTATATTTACCTTTGAATGCACTTTTCTTTATATTTTTATTAAAAACTTTAATTTTGCACGCAGGTATGTGCATGTATTTTGAACAAAATGAAACAATTAAAAAAATAAAAAGGAAGCATAAATTTGAAGCTGCAAAAAAAGGAATGTAAAAAGTGCAGTAGACATTTTGTTGACAATGGCACCAAAAAAAAAGGGAATGCAAAAAGAGTAGACGCTTTGTTGATTATGTCACCAAAAAGTCGTACATACATCCTCACTAAGAAAAAGAAAATGTTGAAACAATTTTTGTGACAGTACAAGTGAAAGAATTTTAGTAGTAAAGAAGAATTGAGCAGTCCGTAAGTATTAATGAAATGAAATTAATTATTAACATGCACATATTTATGCGTAATAAATTGTATTTTGTAGAAAACAATGCCAGCCAATAAATTGAAAAGTAATATTTGAAATTATTTCGACAAAATTGTGACAAAACCCTAAAAACTTCAGGCAATACGAGTTATCTTCGTTGTCATTTAGAAAAGGTACACTCGAACCAATGGGGATATGCAGACGTTCAAAGCAAAAAGGCTAAAACAGGTAACACCATTACTGACTATATGGAAATAGAAACAATTGATTTAAGTGCTTCGACCAGCTTAGATAGCGTAGAAAAAATTGTTTCACCACAAAATTCGTTTGGTAGTACACCATCAACCATTGTTGTTAATAATTTCAAGAAGACACAACCAAATGTTGATGGCTTCATCAAGAATATAAAAGTATAACAGGATGGAATAAAATCCAAAAAAATAAGCGAAGCTATAGTGACAGCTAATGAAGGAAGTTTGCCCATTGTATAAGCCGCGAAACAATAAAGTTCAGGATTGATGTTAAATATGAGCTTATGAATAGTATTTTCAAATCATACATAAAGAATGCTTAAAATTATTGCATCACCTATGATATTTGGACGGAAACAATGCAAAATAAATCATTTGTAGGTGTTACAATACACTTTTTAGACGAGATTAAATATTTCAATGGAACATTTGCTGTTTTTGAATTATTAGAAAGACACACATCAGCGTACATAACTATGAAACTTAAATATATTTCCGACGAGTGGCATATTTCCGTTCCCAAGGTTACAGCTGTCGTCACAGATAATGAAAGTTAACCGTGAAATATTTGAGGAAAAAAAGATTATTCCTTGCTTTGCTCATACGGTCAACTTAGTTGTAAATAAATCCATTGACAATGCAAAAGACTGTAATGAAGCTATAATAAAATTTATTAAAAGAAGCTTCAATGTCAGTGATGAGTTAAGAAAAAGACAAATAGAGATGAGCTTGAAAGAAGGACAAATAAAAAAGATGATTCTTGATCTTCGCACAAGGTTGAATTCGTGCTATTATATGATACAACGGTTCATAGCATCAGTGCCCATTGTAGCTGCAATAATTTTGGCTCGACCGAAAGCTCACCCAATGATCTTAAGTAGTGAATAGACTGCGCAACAGATATTGTAGAAATTTCTGGAGATACTTATGTAACAGTGAGAAAAGTTATTCCACTAGTATGTTTTAAATTTATTTTTCAATCTTTAGGGGTCAAATTTTACTGACCTTTTGTTTTCAAGAAAAATTATATTTTTGAAATTTTAAAAAAATAAAAAATATATTGATAAAACTCCTTAATTAATTTAAAATATTTTTTAGAATTTTTAAATATTTTTTAGATTTTTCTATAGAAAAAAAAAATTAAATGTTTCTTAATAACATTTAAAGAATTGCGAATCACAACATTATATTTTTGGAAGTATATCAAGATATTTTTTTTAAGTTTCAAAAATATTTTTTTTTCGCGTAAAACGCCCAATAAATTAAGCTTAGTAAAATTTGATATTTGAACATTGGAAAATATAATATAAGTAATTTTAAGGGTTATATTTTGTCTCTCAATATGGGCCATTCTATGTCAAACCGCATAGAAAACTGCCATTTTCGGATTTGTCATCTCCGATTTTAATAAAATTCGCCACAAATATTGTAAATGGGTAGTGTTTATCAAATCATTAACCTTTCGACCCCAAACCCTTTCGGTTTTCGAAATATGACGTCACGAAAATTGGAAAAATCGTCAAAATATCGAAAAAGTGTCCATACAAAGTCGCCCATCACATCTAAACTGTACAACCTAAAATTTTTCTGGAACCATTTTAAAGGTGAAAACATTACTTTCAAAATGGGTCCTGTGAAGGCGACAACTTTTAGGTAGTTCTGATTCGATTAAATGGAGATAACTTTAGTATGATCGAACTGACTTTTTGTTTGGGTGTGATCTGTTACTTAGTTTTACCTATTTCTAAGTTATGGTGTCCATATGGTATACTAACATTTTTGTATTGGTGTAATTTCGAAAACACTGGTATATAAAATAAATTTTTTTAATCAGGATAGCTTTGCTTTAGAAATTTATATGTTGTCAGAATTTGAGAAAATTTTTATTAAAAACGAAAATTTTCTTGGTGAAAACGGTTGTGTTGTTTTGGAAAGAATATTGTATTTCTTTTAATTTGATATTTTTTTCTTTTATACGTACAACAACATTGTTTGCTTTATTGGTCGCATTCGGTGATAAAAGTAATTGGTAAGATTTTATTTATTTTTCTAAAAAAATTTGGAGTGTGTCATATTTCTGTTGGTATGTATTATCTTTTGTAGGAATATTTATTTTCTTGGATTTGGTAAACCGGAGGGTTGAATTGTCTTTCCACCTCAACTCTGTATATCGTATAACGTTGTCGTCAAAGTGATAAGAGCTAAGTTTGTGGAAATCATCTTAACCATCATCACTGCATAGTGGTCATCACCATATATAGGACCAGGTGTTTACAATTCAAACCACGGCAGTAGTAGTAGGAAATTGGGGACTCATATTGATTTAATTGCTTTTTGATGTGGACTCAAAATGATTTAATTGCTTTTGGCTGGGGACTCAAAATGATTTAATTGCTTTTTGATGTGGACTCAAAATGATTTAATTGCTTTTGGCTGGGAACTCAAAATGATTTAATTGTTTTTGTCTGGGGTATCAGAATGCTTTAATTGTTTGTGTTGCATGTATCACGCGTGTGTTTTCATGCGCTACCCTAACTAAATTTTTCTTGTGTGTGTTTGGCTAGGTGTGATGTGACGAGGACTTTTTGAATTTATGTAGTTAGTGTGGTCGTCGGTTGTATGCTTATAATATAAAAGGGTTGTAATACAAAATTTTTCTTGTGTGTGTTTTGCTAGAAGGTGTGATGTGACGAGGATCTTTTTGAATTTATGTAGTTAGTGTGGTCGTCGGTTGTATGCTTATAATGTAAAATTTTCTTGTGCGTGTTTGGCTAGGTGTGATATGACGAGGATCTTTTTGAATTTATGTAGTTAGTGTGGTCGTCGGTTGTATGCTTATAATATAAAAGTGTTGTAATACAAAATTTTTCTTGTGTGTGTTTTGCTAGAAGGTGTGATGTGACGAGGATCTTTTTGAATATATGTAGTTAGTGTGGTCGTCGGTTGTATGCTTATAATGTAAAATTTTCTTGTGTGTGTTTTGCTAGAAGGTGTGATGTGACGAGAAGTTTTTTTGAATTTGTGTTGTTAGTGTGGCCGTCGGTTGTATGCTTATAATGTAAAAGTGGTGGGTTATACAAAAATTGTCATGTGTGTGTTTGGGTAGAAGATGTGACAAGGATCTTTTTGATATTATATAGGGTAGCGTTGTCGTCGGTTAATTCTTTTTATCTCTTGTATTTATTTTCTATTCTTAGGTGCTATATACATTCTACATGTGGATGTTTTTTTTTCAAGTATGTCATAAATCGAATATTTATTAATAGGAGATTTGTTTTAGACTGCACAATTTTTAGGATCAAGTGAATTGTATTAAGAGAAAATTTCCATTTTTTCTTTCTTGTATTTATGTTCTATTTTTGTTTTTGTTTTTTTTTTTTGTGTTTGGTATATACATTCTACATATAAATGTACAAGTAGGTCATAAATTAATTATTTATTAATGTGACATTTTCATTAATCTACAAATTTTTATGTTTTAATGAAATTCGAATCTGTTTGTTTCTTGTTCGGTTTTGTTTCTTGTAATTAAGCGGTAATTCGAATCTGTTAGTTTTTGTTTCTTGTTCGGTTTTGTTTCTTGTAATAAAGCGGTAATTGGAATCTGTTAGTGTTTTGTTTGTTTGTTTAGTTGTGTATAATAAAAAACAATACTATAAATTAGTTTTATGTATTTGGTTTTATTTTACTTTCTTTTTAAATAATTCTTAAATTAAAATCTCATTAAATATTTCTTATAAATTTAAATACGTATAATATAATAATTTCGGCCATTTATTTTTTTTTTATTTCATTAAAAATTTAGATGTTTATGATAGAGATTTATAAGATCGTTGACTGAATTTTCTCTAAATTTATAGATGATGCAACTACATGTATCAGGTCCTTCAGTACATCTGTCGTCAGACCATATACAATCCTCAAAATGCTCTCCATGCGCTGAATTAAGAATTTTTTTATTCTCATATAATTCAAAATAATCAGCGTTCTTTAAAAAAAGTGTAAATCTTCTAGACATATAAACTCCTTATATTCATTAAGGAATTCTACAATTTGTTCCCGCATTGACATCTTAATCGTCTGAGTCGTTCTTTCTGTCTGAATCCAGAAATTATTATTTATTGTACCCTCCGCATTTATAATGTGAATATTTAAACTATTTGACAATACTATGAAAATAAAGTGAGCAATTTATTGTAGTATCTTTGGGATACATTTCACAATATTTTGAAATAAAGAGTGAAGAATTAATCCGTCTTTGAAAAAAAAAGAAAAAAATCAGAAACGAATCTGTTTGTTTCTTGTAACTATAATTTAACAATAATGTAATTATTTTTTTTTTGTAGTATTTACATCTTAAATATAAACATTTTTAAATCGTCATAAATTAGTTAGGGTAGGGCATGAAAACAAACGCCTGAAACACAAACGATGACACCCACCCACCCTCCTCTGCCACTAGCGAATGAGACGCAGGCAGCGAGACGAATAATAAAGATGTAGAATCATGGTTGGACGAAAATCCCATCAGAAAATTAAGTTCAGTATATTTTACTTCATCATATAAGTAGATTACTTTATCCAGTTTTTCGTGTTTGTTGAACTTTTTCTGTCTGTAAAATAAATTTTAATCAGTTTTTCCTGTTTGTTGAACTTTTTAACAATTTTTTGTTAAAATAAATTTTAAATAAAAAAAGAAAAAAAAATATCTCTTACTTCATCATCCGGTTTTTCCTGTTTGTTGAACTTTTTAAAAATTTTTTGTTAAAACAAATTTTTAATAAAAAAAAAAAATATCTCTGAGAACTTTATCCACTTATTTTTTCTGTGTGAAGTTATTTTTTCTGTGTGAAATTATTTTTTTATAAAAAAAATAAAAAAACTAGCTCAAAATGTTTTTCTGCGTGATATGCCAAGCTGCTTTCAACACCAAACACAACATGCTTCAACATAAAAATAAACATTGTGTTGAGTGTGGAAAGTTTTTCCTTAAGCGCTCCACAATGAAGGAGCATGAAAGGACCCATGCAACCACCTCATCAAAATTTTGCGTTCCTTGCAATGAAGCAGTTAGTAGCTTAAACTATAGCCAACACTTGCGAACACTACAACATCGCAGCAATTGTGGGATGAAGACAATTAACCCTAGACTCACTGTAACGAGCAGTGATTATAGTGAAAGACTAGAAATTTATATGCTAGTAAATGAAAAAGATGAAATTCTCATGCCCGAGGAATTTTTCAAAAAAGAGGAATCTATTTTAATAGAACTCCTAAAGGATTGTCAAGCTAAACACATATCCTTTAAATTCAATATGGAGCTTGTGTGAGATTATATCAAAATAAGCGAGCAAGAAATGGTGGGAGCTACAATGACTCACTCAACAAAAATGGCAATGGTCACTTTAAGCGATGACTTGAATAATTTCTATGATTCGCAAACTGATGAAATTAGAAATAAAATGTCTGAGTTTCAAGAAAGGGATAGTGGGTGGTCTCTGGTTAACGTAAAATTTTTAAATATTAATGTGAATGAAGTTAATATTATAAGAGGATCACAATATATACCTCTGCCAAAGGAATTAGTCAGAAAGCGGGCATTTATAAATATCCAGAATGATGATGTCTACTGCTTCAAATGGTGTTTAATTGCTTCATTGTATTGTGAAAGAGAATTGTCTCGTTGTGAACAAACGGAATGTTCATCCTACAACGTAGAAAGTATTTCTGCCGACGTAATAATTGTAAACAATTTGCAATTAAACTTTTCCAATCTCACCTTTCCATTAAGTCTAAAAAGCTTAAAAGACTTTGAAAGGCAAAATGTAGATATAAGTGTCAACGTCTTCGGATATGAAGAGAAAAATATAGTCGGACCCTACTATCTAACGAAGGAGGAGAAGAAATATCATATAAACCTCCTGCTTCTCATAGAGGAAGAAAGGTCGCATTACATCGTTATAAGTGATATTTCAAGGTTAGTAGCAAAAATACATGTAAAACTTTATAAAAAGAAATATTTCAAATTTTTTTTTGTTCTTTTTTATTAAATAAAAGGTTTATTCGAAGCAGTTTGACTGGACACAAAGGAAAAATATTTGTATGTAATGCATGCCTTACTTACAAATATAGTCAACGAGATTTATCACTTCATAAACAAACTTGCAATAAAGTTTGCACAAGGATGCCAGAAGGAGCTGATGCTGTTCTAAAATATTCGAATGCACATAAGGAACTAGATGTTCCGTTTACAGTCTATGAGGACTTTAATCAATTTTAAGTAGCATAAGTGAAGAGGTTAGTACTAAAAGTACAAAAATACAACGACATATTCCATGTGCTTTTAGTTATTTTATAAAATGATAATTTAGACAAGTTTAAAATTTATTTTGGAAAAGATGGACCTAATGTTTTTGTTAAAGATTTAGTTGAGGACTTAAAAGACATTTATAAAAATTATATTTACAAAGAAGTTGAAATAATAATGACTGAAGATGATATAATTTTTCATAATTCATCTAATATTTGTCATATTTGTGAAAAGGTGATATATTTATCCAAAGTTAAAGATCACTGTCATTTTACTGGCAAGTATAGAGGCCCTGCTCACAATTATTGTAATTTAAAATATAGAAAACCTAAATTTATTCCAGTATTTTTTCACAACTTTTCTTCATATGATTGTCATATGTTCTTCAAATATTTAAATAGTATTCCAGATAGTAATATACGTGTAGTTCCTCTCAACAAGGAATTATATATATCTTTATCTATATATCTACCTTTTCAAGAAAACTCGACTAAGGAAAAATTCGAAATAAGATTTCTGGATTCGTTCAGATTTATGGCTTCAAGTTTAGATTCCCTAGCAAAAAATTTACTTGTTGAGGATTTAAATATTGTCCGCAAACATTTCTCTGATGAAAATCATTTTAATCTAATTAGGAGAAAAGGCGTTTTTCCATACTCTTATATGGGTTCTGTGGAAAGATTCAATGAAACTGAGCTCCCCAATCGAGATACGTTTTTTAATGTTTTAATTGACGCAGAATGTTCTGAAGAAGATTATGAACACGCGAAAAATGTTTGAAATACTTTTAGATGTAAAAATGGATGTGCTTTTATTGACAGATATATTTCAAAACTTTAGAAAAATTTGCAAATCCATATTTAAAGTTAGATCCAAATCATTATTATACCGCCCCAGGTCTTTCATGGGATGCAATGCCTAAAACGACAAAGAAGGAATTAGAATTATTCACAGATAAAGATATGCATCTGTTTATACAAAAGGGAATAAGGGGTGGTCTCCTACAATGTTCACAGATACATGCCAAAGCCAATAATATATATTTAGTAGTAAACCATCTGAATATTTAGCTTACTTAGATGCAAATAATTTATATGGATGGGCAATGTCACAGTATCTTCCAGCTGGGGGATTTGAGTGGCTTGGCGAGGACGATTTAAAGACATTTAATCCAAATAAAATATCTGATACTTCTTCTGTCGGTTACATTTTAGAAGTTGATTTAAAATATCCACACTCTCTTCATAAACTGCATAATGATCTTCCTTTTGCTCCTGAAAATAAAGTATTTGGAAACTCAAAATGCAAAAAACTTATTGCGGATTTGACTAATTAAACAAAATATCTGATTCATCATCGAAACCTTAAACAATGCCTTGCAAATGGTTTAATTTGTACAAAATATCATAGGGGAATAAAATTCGATGGCTTCAGAAATATATAAACTTAAATACACAACATAGAGCAGAGGCTCAAAATACATTTGAAAAAGACTTTTTCAAACTTTTAAATAACGCTGTTTATGGGAAGACCATGGAAAATGTTGAGAGAAGGGTGGATGTTAAAATCACAAGAAATTGGGAGAGTGAAGATAGAAATCGTAGAGGTGCAAGATATTTTGTTTCTCGCCCCAATTTTAAAAGCATTTCAAAATTTTCTGAAGACTTATTTGCAGTTCAGATGGGTAAAGTTAATATATTATACGACAAGCCCATATACATAGGTTTTGCCGTACTTGGAATTATCTAAATGGAAAATTTATGATTTTCATTATAGGATAATGAAGTCAAAATATGGTCAAAATATAATTCTTAATTATATGGACACCGATTCGTTTATATATTCAATAAAAACTGAAGATTTTTACAAAGATATACTTAATGATTTGTTGTCTGAATTTGATACCTCAGATTACCCCGTTAATAATCCTGTCGTAAGTGAATAAAAAAGTTTTGGGTAAAATGAAAGATGAGAATAATGGTACTATTATGACTGAATTTGTTGGTCTTAGATCGAAAATGTATTCCATTAAAACTATTGACAACAAAGAAATTAAAAAAGCAAAGGGGGTTAAGAAGTCTGCTTTAAATAAATATTGTATGTTTGATTATAAAACTACCTTATTTAATCGTAAAATCTTAAGCGATAATATGTGTTTATTTGCATCTAGATTGCATAATGTTTTTACAATAAATATATATAAAATCGTTTTAAGTTATAAGGATGAAAAACGAATAATTATGAACAATCAGGTTCAAACAGTCGCTAGGGGGCATTGTGAATATGATCAGTATAATAAAACCCCTGACAATTAATGTCTAAAATGTAGCAATGGGAATTATATTTTTGATGAAGATAGAGATAATACTATTATGGGAGTAAATATTGACAATTCCAGAATGATTCTGAGGATGAAATATTAAATAGCATCAATTATTATTGAATAAAACATTGTATTTTAATAGCTTTAAATTAAATTTGATGTATATTTTGTAATATAACTTAATAATTTTTTTTTAATAATATAATTTAATAAGTTTAAGATTAAAAGAGATTCTTGAAAAAAAAAATATTTTGTATTTTTCTCTCAAATTTTTTTGATTATTAAGCAAAATAAAACACTGATATTTTAGTTTTCTATTTTAAGAATACATATTTTTATTTATAATTTTAAGACATTGTTTTTAAGTGTGTATTTCCTAAATATTTAATAAAGATAATAAAAATGGAAAATTGCCTTCATTTATTTTAAAGTTTAAAAATTTTTGTAGTAAAAGAGCATTTTTCAGGGCAATAAAATTATTAGAATCTGCTCTAAAGCCTTGGAGATCAATAAAAACTATTTTTGGCATTTCCATTGCTAAAACAATTTTATGAACCTGTCCTGTCAGAGGCGTATATTCAATTAAACGATCATGAATAAGAATGCAGTAAGCTGATGACTTTGGTGGTATATTGATGCCAGTTTCAAACATAATTTTTATATCAATCGGATCCCTTGCAACCGTTTCATTTTGATGGCTTACATCAATAACTGTAATAGGAGCTTTATTTTTGTATTCTTGACAAGTGAGTAGAGGTTGAGGTTCTCTCATATAGTAGTTTTGTTGAAATCTGACATACATATCATAGAGGATGGCAAACCGTTCTTCCCCAAATTTAATGTTTAGATCATTATAAGGATATGACTCTAAGTTTAGGTGAACTTTGATGTTGGTTAAATCACAATTAATAAATTTATTCTCACTCAGGAAGGCTATCAAAACGAAGCGAGGTCGTTCCCTATTTGCAGATAATTTAACATTTCAAATGTGATTAGTTCCGCTTGATAATTGAGGACTAAAATGACAGTCCCAACTGCGGAATGCTATTGGTAAATTTGTTCCATTTTGTATTATTTTTATCATATTTATTTTACTCAAGTCAGAAAGCTGTTCATGTGGTATCCTCCATGAAATATTCTTAATAGTAATTTTTGGTTTTTGAACAGATGCTGTTGAATATACGAGATCATCATCACTTTTGCTACGAAGCAATATCAATTCATATTTGGAATTCAAAATAAATTTATTAAAGTCTTCAGATAATCCCAATAATATTTTTAATGGTACACTCAGAAAAAAAAGTTAGTAGAAAAATTTGTAAACGGTTTTTAATCCCACTTTACTATTTTTGTACTAATTTTTAGTAAAAAAATTATTATTTAGCAAATCTTTTTGCTATTTACATTTTACAAATTACAGAGTTTTTACAGAATATCTACAAATTTTCGTTGCTAATTTCAGAAATCATTTTACAAATTTTTGAAAACCGATTTGCTAAAATTAGCAAAAAAAATTACTAATTTTAAAAAAGTGGATATTGATGGAAATGTTATTTCTAATAATTTAAACTTATACATACAAACTTAAATTGCCCTAAAATGTTACATAGGGTTAAAAAAGGGATCGGAAGTGAAGATACCGACTCATGTCTAAAAATAGGACATCCACTTAAAATAGCACTAAAGTTTTTTTATTTCTAAAAATCAGCCCTAACAACAATTTGAATTTCACCTTGAAAGTAAAAAAAAAAAATTGACTAAAATATTTTTCAAAACAGAAATTACCAAATTAAAACAAAATGAAAAATTCGTTTTATGTTTTAAGAATTTTTAAGATTTTTAAGCCTTTGATTTTTTTTTTTTTCATTTTTTATAAAACATCTTTTAAAAAATATAATTAAAATTTTTGATGCTCGATAAAAAAAATAAATCTAAAACTTTGTACTAACATTAATAGTATTTAGTAATTTTTTTTGCTGATTTTAGCAAACGGATTTTAAATTCCACTTTACAAAAAGTCTACTAAAATTTAGTAGCGGCTACTAATTTTTCTACTAATTTCATTGTACTACACGTCAGCAGACATGTGTTGCTAAGATTAGCAAAAAATACCGCTGGGCTCAAGTTAGCAGAATTTCCCGTAATAACAGCAAAATTTTCAGTTGCCATTACAGACTTTTTTGGTGAGTGTACATAAAAGTTAGTGTCCATTTAGTACATTTAGTTCATCTACTTTACTCCAAGCAGCATTTTCCATGACAGCACCGTCCGATGCCATCAAAGAAACATAATTTTTAATATTAGTTGAAACTCCTAGGTGTCTAGTGCGATCAATTTCAATGCTATTTAGCTCATAACGAATTTCATCAAATAGATGAGCAACAAAATTATTTTTCAATCTGAAAGCAGAAGATGCTACCACTTTTTTACTATCGCCGCTTTCTTCTTCTACTAAACCTTCAATGTAAATAAAACTTTCACTCGGCAAAACATACAAATCCTGATTTTGTATTGATATTCTTATTCCATCGTTATTTTTAAATGATTGCAAGTATGGAGTATAAGTGTGATAATCTTTTTTTATAATGCTTTCATCCGATAAGGGTTTATCCAAAACATTAATTATTGATCTCATTCTCTTTGATGTTGCTTCTTCAATTGGAAATTTAATGATTTGATAAAATTTCTATTTGATTCTGTTAAATTGTTGGCTGAATGTGAAGATGAGAACAGCGAGGACGCTAACTTTGGTTTGACTGATGGCAATAATATGGATTTTGGCGATAACAATGTGCGATTTGAGAGAATTTCTTTGTTTTAAATTATCATTATTTTCTTGGCCTTAAATGTAATCGAATAGTAATTTCTTCTCCTCGAAAATTAATTAAATCACCGTCTTGATCAACTATCCGTAGTGTTAGTGAACTTACTTCTTTGGAATTCACTGGCAAATAGATGAGATTTGTAGGTATTTCATCCATTTTATAGCCAGGTGGAACATTTATTGCAAATTCGTGTAATGAATGTGCATGAGAATTGTTTATATATGTGTTTACCACAATATTACATTCTATCCGCAAGAGATTTACCTTAAAAATATTTCTTGGTAGATCTGAGAAATGGGGGACATTAGGAGAGAGGACATTCTTATTGAAACCAAACAATTTTCCTATCGAATTCTTCATGTTAAAGTATATCGAATCTTCGGAACTATACAATTTGACTTGCATTGTATTGTTATTAGCTTCTATACTAATTTTCTTCTTCCCCAACCCATCTTTCTCATATTCCCCCTTTATGAAATCGACAATATCATTCAGCTCATAGGATCCAATAGGTATTGTAATACCACATTTGGTATGCTGTTGTATGTGTGAAAATCTACGAGAGCACACTCGTAATCGCCGCTTAAATTTATTGGAGGAAAGTAATTTGCTGATAAATTTGAGGAGTTTCCGCTCAATGTTAGTGTAATTGACATTTTGCTTACCAAATGGTTAATGTAGGAAATAAAACAAAATATTGTTTTTTTAAAGGGTTGCTTTTTCTTTATTTTAGATAATTTTTTATTAATACTTAAAGTACATGTAGTATATACCTATATATATCAATTTTATCATTCTTTCCAGAAGATTCTCATTTCTTAACTTTATTATCATCTTTCTTCTGATTACATTTATTTTCATTGTGATCATTACTACCACAATAATTACAATACTTTAGTTTTTCATATTTAATCTCAGAGCTCTTAAAAATCTTATCCATTCTCCTCCTGCTAATATATAAATATAATGTATTATCAAGCTAAAGTTTTTTATTCAACTAAAAAAGTGGAGAAAACATTTAATCCTTTTATACTTAATTTTATAGTCGTAAAAGTAATCACACACACACACACATTACAAAATATCATTTTTATTTATCCAAGAATTATGCTGATTTGAAAAACCCAACCATTTCACGAATACTTTATTATCTTTAGTTTTAATAACTTTTTCAACAAGATATGTATTAGGCAGTCGAGTTTTTGAGAGTTCTTCATCATAGAAGGCACCTTTAATTCTATTTCCCTCGTTATTCACCAAAATATTTGTTGCTGGATAAGTGTTGTTTATAGATTTGATTTTAAAAATTTCTGTTGTCCAGTTAGGTGTGTATCCCTTTTCAAAAATATGCTTGTATTTGCTGATGCGTACCGAATCTCCAACATGAAATTTTGAGATTTTGTACATTTTCAAGTGATTATACACTGTGTCTAGGAACATTTTCTCATTCGTAGAATTAAGATTAATGGGTGCCATTTTTATTGTACGATGAATCTTGTGATTGTACTCATCAATTAAATCTTTATATAAATCAATCCAATGATATGATCCGTTGTAGCTAAATTCCTTCCACATCATACCTTTAAGAGTTCAATTGAATCGTTCAACAATAGACGCCTTCATTACACTATACGTTGAGTAGTGATTAATATTATGCTTTTTCATCAATTTACTAAAGTTTTATTAAAGAATTCCTTGCCATCATCAGTATGTAAATTTTTTGGCACACGACCCAAATTGAATATTTTTTAATTGCTTTGCAAACATCCGATGAACTTTTAGATTTGAGAGGTGCTGCCCAAGCATATTTTAAAAACGTATCAATGACCGTTAGCAGATAACGATAGTCCCTGTTATCCGATGAATAATTACCAATTTCAACTAGATCTGCTTGCCATAAATCATCAAAACCTTTCATTACAACTCTTCGACGCTTAAAATTTTTTCGAGCCTGTTTATGCAACTCTTACCAGAATTCTCTTTGTATTCATTATCGACAACATATATTAGTTTATTATGTTATCAGTGTTAGACATCATATGTAACACTTCTTCCCTCGGCATCAATTTTAGTAGTAAACTCTGCAAAAGTTTAATTCGTTGACGCAACAACTCAAGTTCTCTGTCAAAGTACGATTTTTGATTACGATTTATATCAGAAATTTTCTTATATACTACATCATTATTTTTATCTATATTCAAAAGTATGCCTGTCTGCATTTTTTTGACTTGTAAGAGTAGAAAGTCTTTTGTGACGGCGTCGTTTTCTTCCACAAGACTCGCAACATTTTTAATTCTTTTGTTTTGGATATTAAAGTTCTTATCGCTATCCAAAATGGGGCCAAATATTTTCGAATCATTCTTTCTTATTATATTATTATAGTTCAGCTTAGAATTGTAATAGTGTCCGAACTTGTCGACAGACATTTTCAATATATATCCTTAACTCACAAAACTTTATATATATTATAATATTATATCAGCTTCCTGCAGTCTTCGATAATAGAAACAATTTCATTGTTATGATTGTTATGACCAGCAGCTTGCGAGGCGATTAATAATCTGAGGCGGTCAACTAACTCATTCGGATCATTCCAATATACATAATTAGGTTTATTAGAATTTAATTTCATTAGACCACTTCCTGTTTTGTCATTTTTAAATAATTTGCTGATAATGTTTACATATTTAATTTGTCCGTCTGATTTATAGTCTCTTCTGTGAGCATTTGTCTACATTAAAATCTTTTTGTAAATCTCCAATTCTGTTTTATCATAATTTTTTGGAGTTTTATAAAACATTAACTGAACCAAACCTGGTGTTAGCAACCAATTTTGATTTCCTAGCATAATTTTATCATCGCTCAACTTAATGTAGCTATTCCCAAATTTCCACTCACTCATTCGAATCTTTGTGAGGACCATAAAGCGTTTCCAGTTAATTTTTTCGAGCTAAATGCGATAAATCGAGTGAGTTTATTATTGTATCGTTTGTAACATCAACGGGGGATTCAGTTTGATAGTAAATATCATCATCATCATCATTTTTATCAATTGTTTTGTATTCATCACTCGTAAAATCTTTCTTTGGGGTACTTGTCCCCAGTTTCATTGGTAACTTGTCTCATTTTCTATTTCATTTTTTATTTCATTTTTAATTTCTTCTTTTTCATCTTTAGAAATTCTCTTTTCTTTAGAAGAATTATTTATAAATTCTTTCAGCGGGTTAGTTATAGGCTTAAATGTTTTTTGTAGTCTTTCATGAGTATTAGCTTCACCCATTTTTATGCTTCGAAATTTCTTCTTCCAAGCATTTCTTACCTTGACCAGTTCCTCCAACACTTCAGTCATATCAGACCAGGAATAGATCAGAAACAGAGCAGGAATAAATCAGAAACAGACCAGGAATAGATCAGAAACACACCAGGAATAGATCAGAAACACACCAGGAATAGATCAGCAACATACCAGGAATAGATCAGAAACAGAGCAGGAATAGATCAGAAATAGACCAGGAATAGACCAGAAACAGACCAGGAATAGATCAGAAACAGAGCAGGAATAGATCAGAAACAGACCATAAAATGTAGCAAGCTTATTTGGAATTAGCTGAATTCATAAAAGAATGTAATTATTTAAATGTTTTTAATTTGTTAATCCTATCGATTCAAGAGGTCAAACTTTACTAATATCATCATATTATTCCAACATCCTAATATTTCAATAAAAACATTAAATGTCTTTCTATATCGACCAGCATTTAAGTAATCATCTTTACATATTGTTAAAAATCCATAGTTTTCTTTCCAACATTCTTGACATATTTTACGAAATTGTTCAAAGGACATATCCGTTCCAACATGATCACTATAGACGTGTTTCATATTCATTACATCCTGCTTAAACATTATAATCATATTGGCATTATCTCGTATCAAATGTTTAGGTATTCGGGTATAAGTTTGACACAAGTAAAATGAATCCATATTTTTGTGACGACCCATACAAAAGTATGCACGTATATTATTTTGATTTTCACATGCAACGTCATCAAATATAATTATTGAGTTATTTTTAGCTTCATCTGGTGGAATAACACTTTCATTGTTAGAAAATGTAAAATAACCCATTCCTTTAATCGTTGATACGAGTTTATTTAAGTACTCATATTTAGGTTGAAATAGTGATTTCGAATATAAATAGATGTTTTAGAATTTTAATCCATTAGGACTTTCAATCAAACTAATCATTACATTAGTCTTTCCACAGTTCGAAGGTCCCACTATAAGTGCTCTTTCTTTGGCAATAGAGAACTGTGTTTTCTTCTCATATCTATACTTGTTGAGGAATCAACATTCCTAACAACTATATTTTTATGTTGTTTGGTCAACCGCATTTTAACAACTAAAACCAAAGTTTTAAATTTCCCTTTTAATTAGTTTCCAGATTATATAAATAGGTCTAACAATATCATAGAATTATCAATCATATGCATTCTGTCACTGGGAGTGGATTAGTAGATAGAGTAATAAATTCTATACCATTTGAACTTCATTTACCGGGTTATGAATTTTGTGGACCAGGTACTAAGCTAGAAAAACGTTTAAAGAGGGGTGATAAGGGGATAAATCCGTTAGATGCTGCTTGCAGAGAGCACGATATTGCTTACTCTCAAAATAAGGAAATCAGTAAGCGACACCAAGCAGATAAAATACTTGAAAATCGAGCCTGGGAACGAGTTTTATCGAAAGACAGCAGTATAGGAGAAAAAACAAACTCATATTTTATAACTAACTACATGAAGGCTAAAGTCAAACTCGGCAAAAATTTTTGGCACAGCAATACGAATGGCTACGGCAACTTTAAAGAAAGAAAAACCTAAAGATATAAACGACGCAATTAAAATTGCTCGTAAAGTTTTAAATAAATCGCTGAAAGGAAAAAAATCAAAAGTTGTTATACCTCGCATTATCAATGTACCAAAAGTTGGAGGGTTCTTACCATTAGTGCCAATACTAACTGCTTTAGGGACCTTAGGTGGTCTGTCATATGGTGGAGCAGCTATTGTTAAAGCTATTAATGCTGCAAAAGATGCTAAGAAACAACTCGAAGAGGCTACTAGACATAATAAGAGAATGGAGGCTATAGCAATGGGAAAGGGTCTTTATCTTAAACCATATAAGAAGGGGTATGGTCTTGTATTCGATAAAACGTCAAAAAACTAATTAAGATGCTCCCCAAAAGACCACTTACTGATATCTATTTGATTAAGTTTACCACACATATTCCACACTTTAGAGGTATTTTTATGAGAGATTCACTCCCCAAACATCCTCGACGAATAGAATGTGGCATTGTTAATCTGGATTCCTCAATTAGAGCAGGCACTCATTGGGTAGCATACTACAAATATAAAGATCATAAGGAGTACTTCGATAGTTTTGGAAATTTACAGCCACCACTTAAATTAGTAGCATATTTGGGCTCAAATATAGTGTACAATTATAGAAGACATCAAAAATATAATTCATTTAATTGTGGTCACTTATGCCTGAAATTTTTGTATGAAATTATTAATAAATAAAAACGCAATTTTGTTTTCTTTTTGATTTCAAAGTATTTTAATTTTTTTATTTCTTGTTGTTTAATACAAATTTACAATTTCATCTCCAAAGCGGATATTTGCCACTTTCAGGAACAATATATTCATTTAGATCAAATAACTCCAACTCTAATCGGAAGTGTTTATCGTCTACTGTAGGTAATTTTTTAATGAAGTAATTGCCAGATGATAACTCCTTTATCTCATAATCAGTTATAGCATTAAATCTTTTTGGCAGAAAGATGACACAATTTTCTCACTCAATCTGGATACTTTCCCCATATTTCGTTTGCATTTTAATTGCTTTCAATATTTTGTATAATTTAAGATCCTCCATATCTTTAGTATCGAGAATTGGTTTGTTGTTGAGGTCATCAAATTTGTTTATTAATGATTTTGATACATCGCTCATGGTTGTTGTTTCTTTGAAGACTTTGTTAAGAATGAAACTTTCACATGAATTAAATTTTAAATAAACTTCTTGTTATATATTAAAATTACTACAATAAATTTCATGGACTAATGAAAAGAGGAATAAATTTGTTTTCTCTTTTTTTTTCAAAGACGGATTAATTCTTCACTCTTTATTTCAAAATATTGTGAAATGTATCCTTAAGATACTACAATAAATTGCTCACTTTATTTTCATAGTATTGTCAAATAGTTTAAATATTCACATTATAAATGCGGAGGGTACAATAAATAATAATTTCTGGATTCAGACAGAAAGAACGACTCAGACGATTAAGATGTCAATGCGGGAACAAATTGTAGAATTCCTTAATGAATATAAGTTTATATGTCTAGAAGATTTACACTTCTTTTTAAAGAACGCTGATTATTTTGAATTATATGAGAATAAAAAAATTCTTAATTCAGCGCATGGAGAGCATTTTGAGGATTGTATATGGTCTGACGACAGATGTACTGAAGGACCTGATACATGTAGTTGCATCATCTATAAATTTAGAGAAAATTCAGTCAACGGTCTTATAAATCTCTATAATAAACATCTAAATTTTTAAGTAAATATAAAAAAAAATAACCGAAATTATTATATTATACGTATTTAAATTTGTAAGAAATATTTAATGAGATTTTAATTTAAGAATTATTTAAAAAGAAAGTAAAATAAAACCAAATACATAAAACTAATTTATAGTATTGTTTTTTATTATACACAACTAAACAAACAAACAAAACACTAACAGATTCCAATTACCGCTTTATTACAAGAAACAAAACCGAACAAGAAACAAAAACTAACAGATTCGAATTACCGCTTAATTACAAGAAACAAAACCGATCAAGAAACAAAAACTAACAGATTTAAATTACCGCTTTATTACAAAAAACAAAACCGAACAAGAAACAAACAGATTCGAATTTCATTAAAACATAAAAATTTGTAGATTAATGAAAATGTCACATTAATAAATAATTAATTTATGACCTACTTGTACATTTATATGTAGAATGTATATACCAAACACAAAAAAAAACAAAAACAAAAATAGAACATAAATACAAGAAAGAAAAAATGGAAATTTTCTCTTAATACAAAAACAAATATGTAGATCAATGACTATCACTTAATGCAAATTTCCTCTTAATACAAAAACAAATATGTAGATCAATGACTTTCACTTGATCCTAAAAATTGTGCAGTCCAAAATAAATCTCCTATTAATAAATATTCAATTTATGACATACTTGTAAAAAAAAAAAACATCCACATGTAGAATGTATATACCACCAAAGAATAGAAAATAAATACAAGAGATAAAAAAATTAACCGACGACAACGCTACCCTATATAATTTCAAAAAGATCCTTGTCACATCTTCTACCCAAACACACACATGACAATTTTTGTATAACCCACCACTTTTACATTATAAGCATACAACCGACGGCCACACTAACAACACAAATTCCAAAAAACTTCTCGTCACATCACACCTTCTATCAAAACACACACAAGAAAATTTTACATTATAAGCATACAACCGACGACCACACTAACTACATAAATTCAAAAAACTTCTCGACACATCACACCTTCTAGCAAAACACACACACAAGAAAAATTTTGTATTACAACCCTTTTATATTATAAGCATACAACCGACGATCACACTAACTACATAAATTCAAAAAGATCCTCTTCACATCACACCTAGCTAAATACGCCCAAGAAAATTTTACATTATAAGCATACAACCGAAGACCACACTAACTACATAAATTCAAAAAGATCCTCGTCACATCACACCTTCTAGCAAAACACACACAAGAAAAATTTTGTATTACAACACTTTTATATTATAAGCATACAACCGACGACCACACTAACTACATAAATTCAAAAAGATCCTCGTCACATCACACCTAGCCAAACACACACAAGAAAAATTTAGTTAGGAAAGCGCATGAAAACACACGCGTGATACATGCAACACAAACAATTAAAGCATTCTGATACCCCAGACAAAAACAATTAAATCATTTTGAGTCCCCAGCCAAAAGCAATTAAATCATTTTGAGTCCACATCAAAAAACAATTAAATCATTTTGAGTCCCCAGCCAAAAGCAATTAAATCAAAATCCACTTCAAAAAGCAATTAAATCAATATGAGTCCCCAATTCCCTACTACTCACGGCCAGTCAAGTTTTAAAGTTATTTGTTTCATGGTTCTATTGGTGCATAAACCTATCGTTATACACACTTACAAATAGGACCCATCGGATTTTGTAAATCTTTTAATTAACACTTGCCATAAAATATTCGTGGGTTTTTTTTTTTTCTATATTCATATCTATTGAATTTTTTTTTAAATACATTAATGAAGTTATTTTGGATATAAAGATATTTGCAACTAGGGTTGCCATATCTGTAATGCGTTGAGAATTTCGGTATTCATGTTATGTTTCCATCTTACACTTTTGAACAAATGACATTGTTTTATTTAACGTCAAATAAACTTCAATAATTTCAAGTTTCTTTTAGTTTATACGTTATTTCTTTAAATGTTATAAACTTTGTGATTTCGCTTCTACAATTTTAATTAATCATAAATTATCGTCACAAATATTTCTTTTTATCGGTTATTTATTTAAGTTAATACCCAAATGGTGACCGAATTTCTAAATATAAAATTTCGCACAACTTTTTATACAAATAAATTTATTTACATTATTTTATAATTATAATAAACTAATACTGTAATGGTTTTAAATATGGAATTTTAAATTTGTTTATTTATTACGAAAAGTGAAGTTACAGGTATGGAGTAGGTAGGTGAAGTTAATTTTTTTTCCGGCTGACAACAACCGGATACTTTTGTAAGCATGGTGGGTGGGTGGGCCAAGGACGTGTGTAGCAAATTACACCTATCGCTACATACAGTTCATCAGCACTTTTTTCTCTAAATTTTTTTCTTCTTATCTTTTCCCGTATGAATAGATTATTTGTATATCTAGCTACCTAAATATAAAATCTATTGTAACTGATTCACCGAAAATTTTATTTGGGAACTAAACACACCCCCCCCCCCCAACGACGAGCACGGCCGAAATAATAGGTAGCCCCGTTCCCAAGTTATTAGACCTCGAATCGTTACAGTCCCAATTTTTTTTTGTATTAAAAGGTTAAAGGTAATTTTTTTAAGTTTAATCTTCAAAGACCCATATCTCTAAATCCAATTTTTTTAAAATTCTGAAAAAAATATATGTTGAAAACTTAGGCCTCTCTACATTTGTGACAAAATTTTAAGGTGGAGACTCATTTGGGTCCTAAGTTATGAAGGAAAACGTGGTCGTAATCAAATTTTCGTCGACAAGTTCATATGCAAAAGCTTACACACAAAAACAATATGTATACAAAGTATTGTACACATATTCACACTCATAGCATGTAAAAGATTTTGCGTATGAAACCGTCAAGATAAATTTGCTTACGACCACATTTTCAATTACATTTCAAACTTTTGGGACGCCATTTTGAAGGTAATATTTTCGATATTTTTACGTTTTTGCCAATTTTCGTGACGTCATATTTTGAAAACCGAAGGGGTTTGGGGTCGATTTTAATTTGATGACAATATTTATGGCGATGACAATATTATGACAATATTAATGGCGAAATCGGAGATGACAAATCCGAATGCTGTGCGCTTTGAACTGGAATTGCCCATATGCAACCTTAACGGAACATTACAAAATGTCAAAAATTCCTTTGGAATTTCCCTAAACAATTTTCCAGAGATCGTACAGAATTCTCAGACATTTCGGCAAAAATTTCAGAATTTCCTCAGTCAGAGATGCGTATTCTTGTTAAACACTCATGTAATTTTCGGCACATTTTCTGACCGATCTCGGAGAGAATTCGGCAAAAAAAAAATTGTTTGGTCCATACTTATTAAATCATTTAATGATGAATAAATAAAAACATCGCTTTATCGTTTCTATTACATATGTTTCCTAAAATCGATGTTTATCGTGGAAAAATCGATGTTTACATACATCGATGTTTTTAAGAACGATGTTGCATTCCTAAACACAACCCTCCTCAGTATCCACGCTCTCCTCTTGGATCATTGCTTATTGATAATTGTGTATTTTATATTGTGTATTTTATATTAACAAACCCGAAAACAACACACAATTTGACTGACATCAACGAAATCATGCTGGCTTTGGGAAATTTTTTTAATTTTAATTCTCTATAATTTACTAATAAAATTTTCACGTTTCTTTGCAATAAAACAATTTATAAAAAAATCTGATTATATAAAAATAAAAAAGATATATGAATGCAAATTATAGTTAGTAAATGGATGAATCGTATGCTTCCCAGGAAAACTTTGGTAATGGGTGCGATAAACTCATGCATTACCTTGTAATGTGTACACCTTACCTTTATCATTATTTTTCAATATAAAGTAATGAGTTACCGACACATAATGCATTACTTTGTAATGTATACTGCTTACCTATATCATTATAATTCAACAAAAAGTAATGAATTATCGATATTTGGATACATAATGCATTAGTTTGTAATGTATATTCCTTACCTGCAGCATTATTATGAAATATAAGGTAATGAGTTACGACTAGTTGGTTAAATAGTATATTACTTTGTAATGTGTGCTCCTTAACTTCAGCATTATTTTAAAACATAAAGTAATAAGTTACTGACAGTTGGTTACGTAATGCAGTACAATTTTACATAAAATAATGACTCTTAAAAATGATAAATAAATTGAAATCATAGGTAGTATAAAAATCAATTTTTGATAAATAATTTGTATCCCATCCCATCTATAACGGCATAAAATTGATTATCGCCAAGCTTATGTTAAATTTTTTTGTTTTTTCTCATAATTTTTTAAAACCCAGGTGAAAATGTTCATATATGGTAATATATGGCTACATATATGGGTTCATATATTATTTAATATATGCTCGGATCCGAAATTTGAGGGTATATAGCCGTATATGGTCATATATGGACGTTTATGTGTGTTCATATATGGTCATATATGAGTACTTTTTCTATATGCCGGTATATTAAAAATGCCTTTTTTTATTTTTAAATTAAATGCAGTATTATTAAAATTAAATGAAGTATTAAATCAACATTAAATTCAAGGGAAAAAGGGATATTTACATGCAATAAATTTAAGGTAAAAAACATACATAAATTTTGGGAAAAGACTACTAATATTATTTTTAGATTATAGTATCTTCATTTTATATAACAATTCAAACTTTCTTGTTATTATTAAAAAACAGTAATAAAAATAGTATAAATAAATAAAAAAATGAACAACAAAGTATGAATTTTTACATTAAATGAAGAGTTGTTGTACTATAATCTAAAAATAATGTTGGTAGTTTTTTCCAAAAATGTATATGTTTTTTTTACTTCATGAGTGTACACTTTGGCAGAAGCCTCTGTTACTTGTTTCACACACCTCTCTATGGACTGTCCATGACATGGCCACTTTGGAACTTGCATTGGCTCTTCAACAAACTTTCTTATTTCGGATATTTTAAGTTTACACGTAAGCGGAGGTTCATAAACTTTTTCTTTATCTGACCAGTCTATAAGTTCTAACAGGGATGTTGCCTTTAAATTTATTGCAGGTGTTATCCTGGGCCTAACAGATAGATCCCCTAGTGTATCATCATCGCCATTCCTTATTTCAATTATTTTCTGAACCCCTGCCATCCTTTCTTCTTGATCCTCCGAGCATAAAAGTGTCTGAAGCACCATTTCACTAAATGCAAAACACGATGAACGTTTGATTGTTGGAAAAACAATATCGGCTACTGCCTTATTCTGAGATCTTAGGAGCTTCAATTGAAGAAGAATGTGACGAGGTCCTTCCACCTACGAGAATTTCGATTTAATTATAAACTAGCAGGGATAGTAAACACCGACAATGAATTCCACAAGAAGTTGTAACGTCTTCAAGTTACTGCCTTTAAGGCCATGTTTTGAAACCCATATGCGACAAATCCTACACGCAGAGAAAAAACATGGTTGCAATATGATCACTGCTACTATATTGTGCTTGCTGCAATTGGGTATGGTTGTCAAAACCAAGTTATTGGTTTTCTAATCATCAACATGGTCGCTACCATCATTATTAAGTAAATATTTTACTATTTTATGATTGGCACCTTCTATTTTATATCGTGATTGGATGTAACCATACTGTGGTTACAAAAATTCTGACTGTGAAAAAATATGATAATTATGCAAAGATAAAATGCTGCCAACAATCAATAAATAATTATACATCAAATAAAACATGACTTTAACATTTACAGTTATAATATTGTCTTGTTTTCATAAAAAACAAAATTCGATCAGTTAAGTCAGTTTGTTTTTACTACAAAATGTCTTAAAAAACAATCATATATTGTTTACTAAATCTGGAAAATATCTTTCACATGTCATTAAATATTTCGAAAATTGACCCATTAAGATCCAGTTAATTTTTTTAAAGAGGTTTTTAGAAAATATTATTTACACTAATTAATTCATTGTCAAAAAGATTATATTAAAAAATTTTATTAATTCTTTTCAATAAAGCTATAGATTTTTTTTTTAAATATGTTTATTAATTCATTTCTTCTAAAAAGTTTCCAAAATATTAATAAAATATTTTGTATAAGAAAATGTCCGTAGAACACATGTTTTTTTTTTGTATGAAAAGGTTTCTTACACAAAATATTTTAAGATTCTATGGACTTTTCCTTAAACTAAAATTCTCAGATTCTCCAAACTGTTTCTTAGATAAAAGTTTATATATTCCAAAAAAAAACTTAGATTCTAAGGCTTTTCTTTGAAAGAAAAATTCATAGATTCTGAAGAAAATACTCAGATTCTAAGGACTTTTTCTAGTAGAAATATTCTTAGATTCTAAAGACTTTTTCTTAAAGAAAAATTTTTAAAGAAATCTTAAAAATGTAAAAGATTTTTTTATTACAAAAAGTTATTAGAATTTAAAAAAAAAATTTAAAGTCCACAGAATCAAAGTTTTCTTGTTAGAAAAATTTCTTAGAATCTATGATATTTTCCTTAACAATTTTTCTTCAAAAAGTCCTTAATATAATTTTTTTTAGAAAAAACATTTCTTAAGGAAATATTCTTAAATTTAAAGAGCTTTTTCATAGTTTCTAAGAACTTTTCCTTTAAGAATTTTTTTTATATTATGGATCATATATTTATAATCTAGGAATCATAATATAGTTATGAGGGACAATAATATGATAACATTTTGAGCATACTATGATTTCGTGCAATCATATTATAATAAATTCAATATGACATATTTATTCAGGACAATAATATGGTAATTTTTGAATCATTGTATAACTGTAGGAACCATATTATGATAAAAATATGGTTATTTTATTATCATAATATGACAGCCATACAATAGTACGACTATCGTTGGCGCAACCATAAACCCAAAAATATATGATGCTCTTCGAATATGTTTGCCCCAACCATGTTTTTTCTTTGCGTGTATTTGCAGTTGTTAACCACCGAGAGTGGCTTACTGGGCCAATTTCTAAGAGTGCCAGTTCAGTTGGAAGTGTACCATTTATTATGGCCTGGGTTATCCTGTACCCATAAGCCTGATCTGTAGAGAGATCTTTGACAATATCATCATTCAATGAAGCCAAAGGCTCTGGAAAGGATAATCTGACAAATGAGGGATTGATTTCAAGTTCAGTTGCAGTATCAAGCATGTTGCCAATCGTTCCACTCCACTTGTTGTTGGATAAAGTTTTTCCATCCAACTCTGTGATAAAGTGCCGCAGAGGTAACTCAATAGTATGAAGAGCACAAACCAGCCAGATGAGTTTACGATTCAGATTTGTCTCAACCAAATGCATGACTCCGCCTTGCCAACCAGTGTTTTCATTGGTTGAGTCACCACCAATAGCCTGTAAACTTGTATCAATGCTGTGTTTCTTAAGGAATTCGACAAGATGGTTAGCAATAACTTCAGCCGGTTTTCTTTTTGTTACGTCTTTCTTTGGAGTAAAATGGCAAATATACCTTCCGCCTGGCTCACTGCAAACAGTGTAATGCTCTTCTTTCACAATGCTTGGAAATTGATGACTTGAGTTATCTGCTTTTAACAAAACTTTAGTTGAATCTTTGCGTCCATCAAAGAAAATACATTTAATACTGCCTGTTTGGCATCGATCATGAAATTCTTCATTAAGCAATTTTATAACTTTTTCTTGTGCCCTTTTTACTTTACTGTGATCAACCACAAGTCTTCTATCTCCTTCTGTTATTAAACCAGCATCCAAGAAAGCAGCTGTTGTAATGGCAGCTGTAGCACGTAGGCCGACACCATACCTAATACTTTGCAATGCAACATTGCGCAATTGTAATGTATTATAATCACTTATTCTTGAAGTAGAAGGAACATCAAAATCATCACATGGAATATAAAAATGTTCTTCAGATTCTTCACGCCAAGCACCAGTTGACTCATCATCATCTTCGGAGGAAATAAATTCACTTGTTTTACTGTTAACTCTTTCTTCTTTTTCTGCTGATATTCCGAAATTCTTCGCAAATCATCTTCTTGCCTCTTTTGTTTCTTAATTTGTATTCAGTGATCAGGTAAATCCTTCTCTCTTTGACCCTTAATAAACACTAGTTCTTTGATAGGAATCTTATACTCTTATAACAAGAGCAGGAGATGTGGACTTCATATTTACAGCCAGCTCCCCCTGGACATTTACCCTCGAACCCTGAACATAGCTTAATCTCACGCTTGCAATTAAGTATGTCAAATAGCTTGTCTTACTTTGCTATTAAAGCCTCTTTCACTTCCAGTTTTCCTCTGCCAAGTCATATGTTTTTGGCCTATTCCCAGTTTTCCTCTATCTTCTTCAGAACTGTGACTCTCGAATTTAAAATTGGTACCACAAAACAACTGTTTGCTAGCTCCCACTTTTCCAGCACTTTTGAATAAGTATCGTTGGCAACAGTAGCTGCTGGGTAATTTCTGACATTCTTTCCACTTTGCTCTCTTAGCAGAAGTCCATATCTTAGAACATCACGAAGAGTTGGGTGTTCTGAAGGCAGCATTTCTCGACCAGTTCCAATAAAGTTACTCATGTGAGTGGAAGTTGCCAGTCTTGTCTTGCTTTTACTAGTCATGGTCATCACAGTTTAAAGAAAAGAAAAAACACTTTGTGTACACACGTTTCAAATTTCACTTAAACACTGCCGAAATATGACTACGCGTTTCAAATTTCACACACTAATAAACAAAAATGTACGGACAATAAAAATTACATAAGTAACATGGGATTCCCCTTTTTGACTATGTGGAAGCCAAATAATAGCTACAAAGACAATTTTTTAGTGTTAAAAACAAGCAAAAAATAAAAACACTCGGAAATTGGAACTGGCGGTTCTAATTTCAGAGCATGCAATGTATTAAAAACGCTGTCCCAAAACTTTAGGGATCGTTGCCGCCATTCTAGCTACCTTCACATAAACGCCCTATGTTGATAATAAAATTTATCTAACTCTTTTACTTTTTAAACAATTTTTTTTCTGTTTTTTTTTCATTGGGGTTTTCTTTAAAATTTTTCCCTAACTATAAGATCATACTTTTGTAAATATATTACTAGCACGAATTTTTAATATTTAAGCTGAAAAATTATGTATTAATTGATCTCTTAATTATAAGATACTATATTATTGTGGATATGAATATTAAAAATACAATAAAAGGAATAAAAAAAAAATAAAAAAAAAAAGTTTGATTCAATATTTCATACAAATAATAAGTACTTAAGACAATTATAGTTAGTTCGATATGGTTCAATTTTAAGGACACTTAAAGGGGTATGACATACATATATAGAATTCGGACACTTAAAACAGGTGACATTTATAGAATTTTTACTGTAAATAAAACTTTGGCTGATTTTATTATGCCCATTTATGTTTATCCGGTGCTAAATCTAAAAGATATTATATGTTACTGCACTGATATCAAAATTTTAATTTTAATAAATACAAAAATTTATATATATATATTCTTAACATTAGAGCAGAAAAATAGATAAAAATAATGATAGACAGAAACTTTTTATGGGATGACAGTTTGCTGAGAATTTTAAATGAAACGTGAAAATATCTCGAATTTGAAGTAGCTATTTACGGAGCAAACCAATAAAATTGCTAGTTCTTGTAAATATAAGTGTGAATAACTAACCAAAACACAACTTTTTGACACCACTCATTTTTGGATATAGAAAGTAAAAAAATCGACACGCCCTATGATTGCAGGTTATTGACAAAAATAATATTATTCCCGAATATCAGTTCGGTTTTAGACATAAACATTGTACTCCAGAGTAAATTCACAGAATAGTAAATTCTATTAAGATGCTTTTGAAAATAAACGATACTGTGCCACACCGGCTTATTTAAAAGTTATTTATCTGATAGATATTATTACGTTAAGGTCAACGATTCAATTTTAGAATTCATGAAATACAGGCTTGAGTTCCGCAACTCTACGTCTTGGGTCCCATTATGTACACAATGTTCACATCAGACATGCCTACGCTTGATAACGTTCTCGTAGCGACTAACGCAGACGAAATGATCTTTTCATGACAACAGTTAATTCTGAAATAAAAACTATAATCAATCCGGCCGCCATTTCATTAATAGATTCCACTGATGAAACCAGACGACTTAAACGATATCACGTTTTGGATATTCAATTCAGAAGTTAAAACTAAATTAGCATTTCTTTAAATTAAATTCCTTTATATTAAATGTAATATTTTGTATCATAAATATTTTTATATTATTTTTTATGCTTAATAGCACAAGACGTACGTCTTGTGGAAACACCATACAAAAAAAAAATCGCTGTTTTAGATTTCATAAAACATTTGTCAGTTTATTTTTGTTGATTTAAATAACGAAAACATAAAAGACCGTATGCAAAAAAATAAATTACTTTAGCTTTAACTTTCACATTAGTTAACAAACACATTAAGGCTAACAAACGTTTGTTAAAAATTCGTATGCAAAAACCCCACTTTAATAAATAAAAGTTTTAATGAATTTTAAGGTTTTGTTCTGGCAATTCCATCATATTCAGTTGTCATTTTATGGTTAGCGATGTATTAAAACGAATATTAATTCAGCCTGGTAATCAAATCTATAAAAACGTTCTTATTATTTTAACATAAAATAATATGTTTTTACGCAATCTTTTTCGATTTACTTATTCAATAAAATAAAAACATAAAATGAACTAAATTAGGGAAATTGAGAAGACCTAACCAGTTTTTTTATTTTAGAAATGTTTTAAGTATTCGAATGAGGGCCCCGGTAGGCTAGTTGGTAGCGTGCTAGCTTATCAGTCGTGGGTTCAATTCCCACCAGAGGCTCTGGTCTGTTTTCGCTACAACGAGCCGATGGCCTTTGTTGCTAGTGCTAGGTCAGGGTATTAAGATATAATTTGTAATTATATGATTAATATAAATAAAATAAAAATAAAGTATTCGAATATCGAGCTGCTATAAAACGATATTTTTTAAATTGGTCATAAGGAAGTGAGAAGGCATCCTCGGCTTGTAAATTTTTGGCCGATAATAATTTTCGATTTGTATAATAGTATTACATATAAAAACATTACACAATTAATACTAATTTTTCAACAATCACGATTAATTTTACCAATTCTTCTTATGAAAGTTAAAGTATCTATTTCACAATTTATTATTTTTATTAAAAGTTTTCACAAAATTTTAATTTACAAACACGAATAACGAAAACAAAACAAAAAATGTCACTAACATACGTTTGAAGTACGTTTCTTTCTACTTTAAAATATTTAAAGTTACCAAACGTTTACCAAAGGTATGTTAAGCTAATAATCGTTTTTCTATACAACTTTAAGCAATTTTGCTTAACAATGGTTTACCAAACTTTGTTAATTTTTTTTTTGCCTACGGCCCAAAATGTTTTAAAAATAAAGTGTAATGAAACTCCTTGTAATTATGAGAAAGATGAACGTACTAAATTATCTCGGACTCTTTTACCAATATTTTAAAAATCTTGAGACGTTTGACTTGCTCCTATTTTTTCTTCACTATCTTCATCTAAATCCAACATTTCAATTTTGTTTATGTCCACTCTGGCTTTAATTAGGATATTGTGAAGTACCGTGCAGGCATTTGTAATAAGACCTGCCTTTTTGGTTCGTAACTCCGTTTTACCTCTCTTTAGATAAACACCTAAATCTACTCTTTAATACTCCAATACACCTTTCAACTGTTGAACGAGTCATTTTATGTGCCTTGCTGTAATTTTCTTCAGCAAGAGACGAAGTATTTCCAAAAGGAGTCATAAGCCACGGCTAAATGTATTGTAATTATTGTTTAATTTAAATTTTTTTATTTACCTAAGCGAATAATCACTGTCTCCAAGTAATCAAAAATGTCGTACTACAGAACTATAAATTGCATTTAACTTTTTAGAAACTGTTGACTTTCTCCAAACATATGATGTGCAACCAAAACCTGCATTTACCGATAGAATTAAACAGTCGCATATTATAAGCACATTTTTAGAATAAACTCCTTTACGGCAATAGTAAACGTGTTCAATGTCTCTTTTCGGTGAACATATTTTAATATGTGTACCATCTATTAAACCAATTATTCCCGGAAAACCATATTTTACATAAAACTTTGTTTTTATATCCAAAGATTCATCTGGTTTGGGAAATTTTATATGGGCATGTTCTATTTTGTTTAAAGCATTTGCAATTTCTGAAACACATCTAATTATTGATGTCTGTGACAATAATTTAAGTTTTCCTGTCCCACCGCCCGCTGAAAACTACCAGTGGAAAGCATGACCTTCTAAACTTTCTTTTAAAAATGGGGTTATTTTTCTTAACAAATTCAAACAAATATTCTACGGAAACCTATAAAGCTGCTTAAAATGGATATCCGAAATACATTCAAGTGGATTGTTGTTGCCACGAAGTGTCCTTCTATAAACTTTTGTATTTATTTTTGTATTTATTTTTTAAAAAAGTTTTTTTTTTTGTAAAAAAAAATTGTAATAAATACATTAATTTCTTAATATTAACACTCTAAGACACTAAACAAAACCTTACGGTGCGATGTGCGAATTTTGTTTTTATATGAAGATTTGGCATATAAAAACTCTGAAGAAAAACGCAATAAAGTAAAACTTATTTTATTTTAATTGCGTTTTCTCTTATGCTCTTATTTTTTAAATTTTTTCTCTCACCAACGTTGCCATATGTTTGCCAACAATTTTTTATAAAAGTGCAATAAAAAATTGCAAAAATTGTTTTTTTTTTATCTTTGCTTGAACCACGGAATAAATAATAATAAAGTTTTGAAATAATCACATGCTTTGTACTGCTGCAGAGCTAATCCCCATTAGTCAGTAACAAAAATCAGTATTTGCCAAAAACTATGCTTTAAAATGTGTTTTAAAAAACTAGTGAAAAAGTTAAGGTGCCTCTAAATTTTCCATACAAATTTAGTTCAATTTGATAGTAGCGACTGGTACATAATATGTTTTGTAATTTTTTTTCACTCTAGACTTAGAGTATTCAGAAAACCGGCCTTTTGAAAAAACCGGTTTCGGTTTTCTTCGAAAAATCGAATTTTAAAAACCGGTTTCGGTTTCGGTTTTTGCACAAAAAAACCGGTCAACCGGGTTTTTCGGTTTTTTTTTTAATTTGAATAAAAAGCTTATATAATTTGTTAATTGTTTTTATTACAAAAAAAAACAAATTTAATATATAAAGTAATAAAAATAAAAAAATACATTCTTTGAAAAAAAAAAATTAATTTAATTTTAATTTTTTTATTGTATTTCATTTCAACAAAACATTAACTTAAAACCAATATTTTTTAATATAATATCTTAAAAATTAATATTATAAAACTATATTCATATCAAATGAATAGAGATCATTAAGTTTGTAAATTGGTAAAATTAGGTACGTTAGTAATTTGAACGTTTAAAACGTTTGGCATTAAATAAGTTTTTTTAATATTGCATTTTAAATATGTAAAAACAAAATCTATTTTTCACTTCTAAAATAAAATTTTAGAAATAATGTGCAATTTAAATGTATCGTTTTAAGACGATTTTTTTGTTTGCTTTTGATAAAGCTAGAATTGGAAAATACTCTTTCACTAATAGTAGACGTTGGGCAAATAGTCAAAAGACTATTATATAAATTTTCCAACTTTTAGTTCTTTTGTCGCATTTATCAAGATATATACAGTCTCTTTTTTAGGATTTTGAATACTGTTTATTGTGTTATTTAGATCAGAAATTAAACTATTTGAATTTGGAATATCCAAAGTTAAGTCTTCATCGGAATCTATCAGACTTACATCTAAATATTCATAACCAAACAAACGATTATAAAAGTGTTCGGAAAAAATAAAAGAAACCAAGTTACCCAGTTGGTGATGTAATTAAAAAAACTGGTTAACCGAACAAAAAAGACCGGTTTTCGGTTTTCTTCGAATTTACAAAATATTCGAAACCGATCGGTTAAAAAAAAAGAAACCGGTTGACCGGTTTTCGGGTTTTTCACCTCTTAATTTTTTTTTCCGCCAAAAAAGTTCTTTTCACATCTAAAAAAGTTTTTTATATTATTTGTATCAAAAACAGTAGAGAAGATCTTTTTAGGATATTGGTGGAGGGTATTCAAAGATTCGGCACAGCCGAATTTAGCCTTTTTTTACTTGTTTTTATGATAGGTTTTCTTTATTGTCAAATCCCAAAAATATACTACACAATTTAATTAGCTTCTATTCATATTATTATTTTAATTTTTTTGTCTATTAGGGTGCTAATATTAAAAAATTGATGTATTTATTACAATACCTTTTGCAAATGGAAAATCGCGGATTTAACGTATAAGGTGCTATACGCAAATACATTGTTTTTATTGAAATATGTTGCTTCTAATTGCTTCTTTACTAAGGCATAACCTTTATTAAGGTAGGTTGTGTTTTCAGCGATTGAATTCGTTAAAATCGTAAAAAGCTGTAAAAACCTATATAAAACGCGAAATTTTGCCCCCCCAGGCCTTATTTTATTAAGCTTAGAATTGATAAACAATTACAATATGATATATGAAAATTCCATGTATTTGTAAGTTTTTTCGATTTTCCACATCCCAGACACTTGGCTCAATACTTGATTAGCATAAATATGACAGAAAAACTGATCTATCAATTAGATAATGACCACTATTATAAACGGTGATTTGCTAACCGTTTGGGTTTTGAAAAGTGAAAAAAAAACAGAAAATTTATTTAGGCCGATAAATGAATGCCTGCCATTCACTTTTTAAATGCTATTTCATGTAAATGTTGCCCGCCTTAGGTGGTCCATCAGTGAGCTCAAATTTTGCCATACTTTTTCCAGCATTTTGGCCGGTATCTCACTAATGGCAGCAGTAATGTTGTCTTTCAGGGATGAAATTGTGGCTGGTTTGTCCCTGTACACGTATCTCTAGAAAAAAGTATTCTAGTAGGGTCAAATCGCATGATCTTGGCTGCCAATGGACTGCTCCAAAACGTGAGATTAATTGTTACACAAACTCGCCTCTCAATATATTCATGGTATCATGGTGTGGCATAGGCACCGCATTGATGAAACCACATGTCAACCAAGTCCTTTTCTTCCATTTCGGCAAAAAAAAGTCGGTAATCATCGCATGGTACCTTGCTCCATTGACTGTAACGTTGCGATTTTCCCGCTCTGGAAGAAGTACGGTCCAATAATGCGGCCGGTCCAAAAACCACACCAAACAGTTTGTCTTTCAGGGTGCATTGGCAGCTCTTTTACTGCCTCTGGCTGCTCTTCACACCAAACACAAAAAAAATAATTATCATATTGGAATACGATGAACACGGATTCAATAAATAAAAATTTTAAATTTCCTGCGATGACGAATTTTGCAGTATTGATAACAAAAATTGTAAGCGCGTTATTAAAAATATCTTGATCTTCAATTAAAAACGGAATTTATTGAATCAATAAAAAAAGTTATTGGTTTAAATTTTATTTTTAATAAAAAAACTTGTTCGCACGATTAACCATGTTTATTGAAAACTTTTAAATAATTAAAGAAACAAATTGTCGATTCAATAAAATATTTCATTGAATTTTTAGACAACTTAAATACAAAAATTTATTGAATTAAAGTATTAAAATCTTTTCTGATTTGTTCATTTTCCCAGATAAAAAGAGATTAAAATTTGTTTTAAATTTCATTTTATTTAAAGCAAAGTACATAAAATTATAAAAAATAACATAAACATATTGCAAGCCTTGCTATAATTAATTAAAGAATAAATAATATATGAATACGGTGAAGAATTAGGAGTACAGTACTTTCAGAATTGCTCTCGCTTTTATTTTCGGATAAATACTTTTGTAACTACAGCGGCTGCCGAAAATGACGTTTAATCTTTTAAATGTAAAAACAAACTTTCTGAGCAATAATATACCTTATTACATATTAAATAATTTATAAAACTACCCAGCCAGAAATTGCCGATGGTAAAAAAATAAAGTACTGGCAGAGCACTAATTGCACTGAGAGCACAGTACTTGATTTGCAAAATGTACAACCTTAAAAATAAAAAGGCACTGGCAAAGCACTTGTTTACAACACTTTCTCATTGCAAAAAAAAAATTAGCCGATTAACAAAATTTATCACCATTTATGAATTATATATATACATATAAAGATGTATGATTTTGAAACGTTTTAAAAAGATGATTATACAGAACTTGTTTTTAACATATATTTCAATATAAATTTGGCATTCATTGGGGTTTAAAGCATTGGAATAATCTAAAATAAAATAATACCAGAATTGAGTGTATTTCGAGAATTTTAAAAAGGAAAAGAAGAATTATTTCCTCGTACTCTAAATACAAAATATTGTTTACCAGTACTAAAAAACATTTATTACTTTATTATTTATTTATTATGTTTAGTTTGTTTCACATAAATTTTAATTTTTAATTAGAAAAAACAAATTTCTAAAAATACAAAAATCAAAAAAGTAATAATAATATACTGTTTTTATTATACCCTTCACCACAGGTGGAAGGGTATATATAAGTTTGTCATTCCGTTTGTAATTTCTACAATATTGATCTTAGACCCTATAAAGTATATATATTTTGGGTCCTTATGAAGAGCGAAGTTTATTTAACGATGTCCGTCTGTGTGTTCAAATGGGTTTTCCGAAGACCCCAGACATGATGAGGACTTGATTGTTATACATTTCTGTGATCCATTTCTGTTTGCTATTGAAAATCAGCTAAATCGGTTAATAAATGGCTGAGATATTAGCAAAAAACCAGGTCTACCTCTCATTTTTTCAGTAAAATCCCTTTGATTTTATATGTATGTTGAATATTACGCATAACAAACATATCCATTTGTTGAAATTCTTTTCTTTCACCTCTTCACCTTTTATACACAAACAACAGACCAATACAAAGATGTGTCATTTAAATAAAAACCAAACAAATCCCTATTGAACGAAAACTGTTTATTTAGTTCTATTAACGATGATTCCACATGACCTTAATAGCTCAGTTGTCTAAACGCTATGTCACAAATGCTTTTTTTCTCTAAGGCGCGGGTTCGATTCCTACACTCGTGAATTCAATTTTTTTTTTGTACAATATTTTTTTTATTTTCTTAAGACTTTTTTTTAATTTAAATAACATTTTTTATTAATAATAATTAAATAATCCATAAATAGGCTAAAAACATCAAAATTTTTATAAAAACCCTCTGATGCAAACAAATAACAAACGGTTTTAATTCTATTTTTCGATCCAATTTAAAAGAATTTATAAACAGATTTTAAAACTATTTTATTTCTCATATATTAAGAAAAATTTATACATAATTCCCCTTTGGAAGCAAGTATTTTAGGTCATAACTTATAATAATTTATAAAAAAAAATTATAAACTATTTTACTTCAAATTTTTAAAATTAAGCTAAAGAAATTAAAATTATTTTTTAATAAAAAAGCGAAATAAAGTCCCAAATGCAAATTTGGCAGCTAAATCAAACGTTTTATAGAAATAAAACACATGCAGTTCCAGTGATTTCTTTTAACGATTTGCTGAACTTCTTTTCTTTCACCTCTTCACCTTTTATACACGGACAACAAACCAATACATAGATTTGTCATTTAAATAAAAACCAAACAAATCTCTATTGAACGAAAACTGTTTATTTAATTCTATTAACGATGATTCCACATGACCTTAATAGCTCAGTTGTCTAAACTCTATGTCAGAAATGCTTTTTTTCTCTAAGGCGCGGGTTTGATTCCTACACCCGTCAATTCAACTTTTTTTTGTAAATTTTTTTTTTTATTTTCTTAATACTTTTTGTTTTGCTTATTTTTTGATTATTTTTAACATTTAAAAATTAATTTAAATAAAATTTTATATTAATAATTAAATAATCCATAAATAGGCTAAAAACATCAAAATTTTTAAAAAAAAACCTCTGATACAAACAAAATACAAACGGTCTTATTTCTATTTTTGCTCCGATTTAAAAGAATTTATAAAAAGATTTTTAAACTATTTTATTTCTCATATATTTCGAAAATTTTATACTTAATTCCTTTTTGAGTGAAACTATTTTAGGTCAAAACTGATAATAATTTATAACACAAATTTTTATAAACTATTTCCTTCAAATTTTAAAACGGTTTTGTAGAAATAAAACACATGCAGTTCTAGTGAAATCTTTTAACGATTTGTAAAAAAATATTTTTTTGGTCGAAAAAAGCTATTTTTAGAACTAAAAAGATTTTTGAAAAAAAAAAAACAATATGACAACTCTGATTGGCATATGATCGTGATTGTTGTTGTTTTTATTTTATTTGTTGAACTTTTTGTCTTTCACCTCTTCACCTTTTATACACAAACATCAAATTCATACAAAGGTTTGTCATTTAAATAAACCCCAAACAAATCTGTTTTAAACGAAAACTTTTTATTTACTTCTATTAACGACGTTTGCTTATGTCCTTCAATGGCTCAGTGGTCTAAGCGCTTTGTCACAAATACTTTTTTTTCTTTTAGTCGCGCGATCGATCCCCGTCTATTCAGCTTGTTTTATTTTTATATTTTATTAACACTTTTTTTTTTTGATTTTCTTAAGACTTTTTTTGTTATTTTTTTTTAACAAAACAAATACGTCCAGCACAGTTGGCTTAACGATGCCGGTCAGCTTTTCTGTATAACTGGAGAACGGAAAGAGGAAAAGTTTCCAAATAAGGTGCAAGCATCTTGGTTATCAATACACAACATCTGACCGAATGTGGGCGGGATCCTTGAATTGGGCGTGGCACAAAATAGATTAATTTACATCTTAAGAACGGTAAGACCGTAATTAAATACTCCATAAATGGGCTAAAAACATGAAAATTTTTATAAAAAATAAGATTTTAGAGCTGTAATGTGACCTATGGATACGTCTGATATATCCAAAGATCGAAAATCTTTAGTAGAACATATTTGCTGAAAGTAGTTATGACCAAAACATACATTTTTTTAAATACCTATTTTCGGGAACCATAAATCTTTCCGAGTCCAAGTTTTATCACCAAACTAAATGGTAAATTTCCACTTAAAGATGTCCATATATAAATCTGTCCATTCCATATATGTCCATATATAAACTTCACTATTTTCCCAACCATGGTGAAGGGTATATAAGATTCGGCATAGCCGAATTTAGCTGCTCTTACTTGTTAATTTTTGATATAGTCATTTTCTTCTGGCCTTTAGAGTACTGTTATTTCGTGTACTTAAGGTACTAGCAAAGCACAATATATTTTATTTTGCCAATGCTTTGTCAACTCTTTAAAAACAGTTGGCCAAGCCCAGCCCGGTGTTATCATTTTGGGGTTGGCAAAGCACTTTATAATTGAAAAAGCACTTTATTAATTGTTTTCGCAGTACTTTGCAAACGTTTTAAAATTATAATTTTTGGGCTAGCAAAGCATTCAATTTACTATCCCAAAAGCACTTTATTGATTGTTTTGCCAATGCTTTGCCAACGCTTTGAATAAGAAACGGCCAAGCCCAGACGGTGTTATTATCTTGGGGTTGGCAAAGCACTATTATTTTTAAAATCTTTTGCTCTTCCAACGCTGTCACCACCGGTAAAAGCACTGGTCCAACGCTTTGCCGTTCGTATTTTACTACCTGGGTAACCATTTAAATTTAATTTATAATCTTTAATTTATTCTTCCCTTTTCTCGAAACACTAATTGCTTGCAACCGCAATCAACCCCACACTACTGTAAGAAAGGTATAGATGAATCTAGAACAGGGATAAAAAAGATGATCCAATCGTACTTTTTTGACACTATTTGATTTAAAAAAAGAACCCCAGTACTCCCGTAAGATATTTGATACTCTTACAAAGTTTGTCCGGCTTTTAGTTAATATTCATATCGCTCATTTGCGGAAGACCGGCATAACTCAAAAAAAAAACGCGATTTTTGAGTTAATGTTGCAGAAATATGGGTCACACCATAATCTAAAACATATCAAAAATGGTATTGATATCTCTTTCTCTCAGTAAATGACGAGCAAAAGTTTTTTGTATTTTTCTCAGCAGTTATAGCCTTTTTCCACTGAGTTAATGTTGCAGAAATATGGGTCATACCATAATCTAAAACATATCAAAAATGGTACTGATATCTCTTTCTCTCAGTAAATGGCGAGCAAAAGTTTTTTATATTTTTCTCAGCAGTTATAGCCTTTTTCCACTGAGCTACATCAATTTGCAAGGATGTTAACATCTTCGCATAAGAATTATACAGGTTAAAAATTCTACATCTTCCTACATCTGTAAAAGATGATCCTATCTCATTTTGTTCCATCTTACATCTTTCTTTATTTTAAGTGTCATCACAAAAAACATGACAAAAAAATCGATTTTCTTTGTGCCATCACTAGCACACTGACATTGCAGAAAATAAACAAAAAAAAAATTATTCAACAAAGGGAAATGAGCGGCAGATGTATGAATTTCATACTTATGTCTACCAAAAATTCTTCTTCATAATCATCTTTAAGAATTCGGCTTTGTTCTTGCAAAGCAATAACTACTCCAATGATTAACGCTTCTCTAAATCCATTTTTGATTTTTAACAAAAATTATGCGTCTTTTTCTTTAATATTTTTTGACAGCTGAATAAATAACAGATGAAAGATGTTGCCAATGTAAACACTTGTTTCACATTTTCAACATCTTCCATGCGTTTCACAAAGATGTTGTTCAGTGTAAAAAGCCTATTAGGCTAAATTGAAAACTTTAAATGCAATTATCTCGGAATCACTTTTCTTAAGTTATGCCGGTCTTTTCGCAAATGAGCGAATGTATATTTTAATAGATTCACATTTTAATTTCAATTTAATATTTATGTTAATTGTACTGTTTTCAAGTCATTTCTTTTTTATGAATTAAGAACATTTATGCAATTTTTTCTAACAAAAGAAAACAAAAATTACTGATTTTTTTACAAAATATATTGGTAAATAAAAAAATCAGCGCTAAGTTAAAATAATTAAATAAACGATTTTTACTGTAATTAGAAAATCGCTATCACAACAAATCTAAATCTTAGTATTCGCTACATTATTAAATTTCGAAACAGTTTCACCCAAGTGAAATTTTTTTATGGAATATGATAGAAAGTATCAAAAGTATGACAAAACACTCTTGGCAAAAGACATTTGAAACAGAGATTCACTAGTTCATTTTAGTAATTCTAGTATAAACTTTTGAAACTTTTTCTAGATCTCCGCACTAGGAAGGCAAATAAGTTTAAACAGGTGCATTTATTTTGGAAAAATAAATATTTTATTAATATTTTTTTTATAAATTTCATAAAAGTATATAAGTTTTTCGCGCAAATTTAATTTTGGAGTAGACAAATCTTCAAAAGACTGTACAAAATCTTCCATAGGCTCCGTAAAATGTTTATCAGGCTCCACAAAATCTCTAGAGTTACAACTTGTTGCCTCTTTCTCGTTATTTTTATACAAAATTTTTTCAAAAGTCTTTTGTAATTGGTTTTGGTTATTATATATTTTGTTAAAATTATATGTATACATACCTTTGAAATTCACTTTTCTTTATATATTTGTTAAAAACTAATTTTTCACGCAGCTATGTATTTTCAAAAAAATGAAATAAAAAAATCAAAAAGAAGCACAGCTTTGCAGCTGCAAAGAAGGAATGAAAAAAAGCAGTAGATGCTTTGTTGAGAATGTCACCAAAAAAAGGAATGTAAAAAGTGTAAACGCTTTGTTGACTATGTCACTAAAAAGTCACCCAAAACAGTTGAAAAAGTGGTGACTTGGAGACACTTAACCTCATGCTTCCTACAGGGCTGATAGTTGAAAAAGTGCTTTTAAAAGTGCATGGGTACCTTTCTTCTATATATTGTATGTAGCATCTCACTTGAACAGAAGGCAAGAAAGAAAAAATCTAAAACAAAGCCTGCTATGAAAAATTCTTAAATTTTTAGTTTTTACTTTAATTCAAGTATATTGTTTATTAAAAACGCACATGTATTCAATAATTTGTTTATCAAATGCAGTTTATTGAGTGCTGTTAATTAGAGTTGCGCTAGGAGCCAAGTGTTCCGTTGCTTGATTCCTAAAGTTCGGCGTAGTAATTAGTACTAAATCGAAGTTTAGGAGACAGGCAGCAAGAACACAGGGGGTCTTTGAAGCGTACACACAGCACATCGATCGATGGTGCCTCAGCCTATCAGGACTCCAATGACCTTCCATTCTTGGAGTTTAAGCTAGATTTATCCAGATGCAGACGTGGTTCCTTGTGATGAACGAAACGGAGTCGCATCTGCGGCTGGATAATCCATGCTTCAATCCACATCCTGCTCGAGGTGGCACTGCTTTTACATAACATGGCGGATCTAGAGCGGACACTCGATAAAAACCCGTAATCCCAGGTGTTATCTGTACCGTCCCTATGGGACGAATACCACTATGTTAGTGTGTTTTTGAACGGCGGTCTCCAGGACGTGGCGAACCCCGGTTGTATTAGCCCACTGGTAGCATAGGGCTCTGCTACCATGTGTCCTGTTGTAATCCCTTATTTTTCTTTCTTTTAGGTGGATTCTAATATTCAAATAAACAAAGAGCAAGAGAAGATGGATGCAGGTCTCGCCTCAGGTGGCAAAGAGGTTTCAAACCTAAAAGGCACAGAGGAAGGAAAAGTTTCAGCTGAGCTGACATTGGGCGTTTTGGAATCCAATTTTGCCGAACCCATGGATGTTAGTAGCGTAGCTTAGGACCCCCCGGGTCATATATTAGATACAACTACTAATGTCCCAACGGACGAGGAGGATGAGCTGTTAAGCTACCAGCCTGATGGTGCCGTTATAGCAGTTCCAGACGATCAGTCAAAATCAAAGACTGAACGCGTGAAGCTCTGCGGGACAGCTCGCAAACGCTTGCAGACGTACCTGGAAGAAGGTATTTACCTAGAGATTGCGCGGCAACTTTGTCAGTTGCCAGTGCGCGAGGCCCGTAAGGAGGTCAAAGAGCTCACAGGTAGCGGAGAAAGGGTGCGCTCAGATGGCTCAACACCGCCTGATTCTAAACATCCTGCTAAGCGGACAGCTGATATGGCTGCAGTTGGTATACCTTGCAAGGCTGTAGGCGCTATACAGCCGATACCAGCCTTGCCAGTTCCGGCCAATCAGCGGAAACAAGTGGTATCCTACAAGGATGCAGTTGCCACCGGACAGATGAGCAGCTATACTCTATACAAAGAGCTGTGCTACATAAAATAGCGGAGCTAAGTAAGGGGACAATTACGCTTAGTTTCTCCAGTTGCCCTTTTAAGCCAGGGTGGCTCAGGTTTGTTTGCCGCGACAGGGACACGGTGCAGTGGCTGGAGATTTATATCCCCACTCTAAAGCCATGGAGCGACGCAGTGCTGAAGGTGGTGGAGGAGGAAGAAGTGCCAAAGGCCCAAGTGTTCGTGGGTTACTTTCCCGAGAAGGAGGACACGTCTAATGACTTAATTCTTAGACTGGTTGAGGGCTAGAACTTCGAGCTTTCGGTTGAGTATTGGAAGGTGTTGAATAGGGTTATCAAGGGTGGCATAGTAAAGCTCACCCTGTCTATTGACCCTATCTCGGCTGATATACTCAAGCGAAAGGATCACAGGGTGAATTTTGGGTTTGGAACAGTGCTGGTAAGACCCACCCGACAACAACATGGGTTCGGGCGCGACATACCCAAACAGGAAAAGGCAAGCATTTCAGCAGCCACGGCCAAATCAGACACACGAGTTGTCACTAGCTCACATGCTTCGGATGATAAACCGTGCTCTTCGAAGGACCTTGCTAAGTCTAATTCTACTGAGCCCACAACTTAAAAAAGGGTAGATGAAAAGCCTTCCGAAAGGCGGAAAAAGTGGGAGACCCACTCGGCAGAAGAGGCTGTCCTGCTGAACACAAATCGTGGCAGAAAGGTGGCAAAGCGTGCTGCCAAACATAGGTAATGGCTGCCAAGAAAGCTGAAGCATCAAAGTACCTCAGGTGCTTACAAGTAAACCTTCACCATGCAAAGGCGGCATCGGACATCGCCAGCAGAAGGTTCACAATAGATGTCCTGGATGAAATCTTCATTCAGGAGCCTTGGGTTCACAATGGAGTCATAAAATGGCTCAATGCAAGTCACGGAAAGCTGATCTATAATTCTCATCTAACTAAATTTGTCTTGGGAGATTTGGTTTCAATATGTGCAATTATACACTCCCTATCCGGGGTACATGAGGTAGTACTCGCTTCCGCATACTTGCCAGGCGACGCAGAAGCGGCACCAACAGCTGAGGTTTCGAGCTTGGTTGAATATTGCCGAAAGAGGTCAATAAGCTGGATCCTAGCTTGCCACGCCAACACACAGCACACGGTAAGGATATAAACAAACGTGGTGAGTACCTGCTGGAATATATATGTAGGAATAATATAAACATAGCGAACAGGGGTGACGAACCGACTTTTAAAAATGAAATCAGGTCGGAGGTCTTGGATCTCACTCGTACGAGCTCTAATCCGTCTTTTGCCATCTCTAACTGGCATGTCTCCAATAAGCTCTTAATATCTGACCATCAACATCTAGCCTTTGATGTTGTCAGTGCATTGGATTCTGGCCAGGTTTACCGTAATCCTAGACGTACGAACAGGGAAAATTTCCGTCATCCTTTGGAAAGCAATACCAACTTTTCCAAAGGGCTCATTCTGAGCTCAGGGGAAATTGATTATGAGGCGGCAGAAATTCAAGGGAATTTAGCTTCTGCTTACGCTGCGAGCTGCCCACAAAAGACCAGGAGGACAAAGAGAGATGTTCCATCGTGGAATGATGGTCTGGAGGAGCTCAAAAGAAAAGCCAGGAAATGTTTCAATAGTGCCAAACAAACAGGTGACTAGGTCACCTATAGGGCTGCAGTCACTGCGTACAACAAGGAACTACGAAGATCCAAAAGGTCCACGTGGCGCAGTTATTGTGAGAAGATCTCGAATCTTCCAGAAGCTGTACAGGATCACATAAATGGTCTATGTACTCTGAAGAGACCAGACGGTTCCTACACGGAATGTCCCGCTAAAAACTGTAAACTCTTGCTAGATACACACTTCCCGGGATGCGTAACCTCCGGCGGTTTGGATGCCACATGGGGAATCCCTAACCTAACGGTAGGAATGTACGTCTATCGGGGTCTATCTTTCTGGAGATCAGAGTTAGGTGGGCGATGGAGGAGTTCTCTCCATACAAATCTCAAGGTCCGGACGGGGTCTATCCATGCCTTTTACAGTAGGGGATGAACTTAATTATCGCAAGGCTGGTTAGGATATTTAGATCCGGTCTGCTACTTGGTCATGTACCAACACCGTGGAGAGAGGTCAAAGTGGTCTTTATACCAAAGGCAGGAAGAAGATCCGAATGCCTAAATCGTGTAGACCAATTAGCCTCAGCTCGTTTCTCCTTAAGACTATGGAGAAAGTCTTGGATCGGGACACTTACCTTGTACGGAGACCGATACACGCTCTTCAGTTCACCTATCAACGGGGAAAGTTTACCGAAACAGCTGTTCATCGCGTTGTCGTTATGATTGAGAGGGCACTAAGGGCAAAGCACATTGCCCTATGTGCCTATATAGATATACAGCGCGCTTGACAGGGCCATGCTGGGTATGGTATCTCTCCAATCATAGTTAATTGGACTCTGGAGATGCTTAGGTCCAGGGTAATCACTGTTGGTATAGGGTCTGCACACGAGACCGTGAGTGCGACTAGAGGATGTCCCCAAGGAGGTGTTTTATCGCCGTCAATAATAATTGACACTGGTCATAGATGAGTTGCTCGAGGGACTAAACAACCTGTGCTTCAGAACCTACGGCTACGCTGATGATCTTGTCATATCCGTCGTCGGATGGGATGACAGGACGATCTCTGAGCGCATGCAGGATGCTCTTAACTATACTCTTTCATGGTGCCAGTGAAAGGGCTTATCCATCAACTCGTCGAAAACGATACTGGTAGCATTTACGAACAGGAGGAAGGTTAATCTATCAAGACCTGTTGTGGGGGGCATGGTAATAGCTTACTCTGTTAAGGTTAGGTATTTGGGGGTTACTCTTGACAAGTCTCTAACCTGAAATGATCATATTGACTCGCTGTCCAAAAAGGCCACCAGGGCTTTCTATGCCTGTCAAAGGCTCTTTGGAAGGACATGGGGTCTGAGACCGCGGATGGTGTATTGGTCATTAAATACTATTGTCAGACCTATGATCACCTATGCGGCTATCGCATGGTGGCCAAAGGCGGAACAGTTGAAAACGATAGATGCTCTTAAGAAGATCTACCATCTGGCGTGCATTGGTATAACAGGCGCTAGCGGGACGCGTCCTACGGATGCCATCGGGGCTATGATGGGAATTCCTCCGTTGCATATCTCTGTAATGGAGGCGGCCATCATGGGCTCAACTAGACTCAGAGGAGTCGGTAGCAAGAGAAGCGGTGACCTAGGGGTCACATGAGGATCGCCGAGGTTCTTATGGATGACCCAATTACAAAGGTCGCGGATAGGATGCTACCGGAACATATTTTGGTACTTTGACGTTATGCCTTTTGATAGGAGCATGTGGACCAACCGGACTTGGGAACCCGAGGTTGGGGCCCAGTTATGGTTCACAGATGGCTCGAAACAACTGAGTAAGGATACGGGTGCGGGGGTTTTAGGGCCCTGGTTTCAGCGCGCCCTTCCTATTGGGAAATATCCCTCCATTTTCCAGGCGGAAATTTACGCCATATGTGTCTGTGTGGAGGAATGTCTACGGAGGCGTGTAGTTAGATCCCGTGTCTATATTCTATCTGACAGTCAGGCGGCACTCAGGGATCTTATGTAAACTTGTCATGGAATGTATTACGGCTCTCAACCGACCCGGTAGGAGCAACTCCCTTACCCTGGGATGGATCCCGGGCCATGAGGGGTATAAGAGCAACGAGAGGGCGGATTGTCTGGCCAACCGTGGTGCCCGTAGGCCCTTCATAGGCCCTGAACCTTTTTGCGGGGTACCCATGGGCTATATTAGGGAGAGGCTCACGATGTGGAGAGAGTCAAAATTTTATGATTATTGGCAAACATCTCGTGGCCAACGACAGGCCAATAGATTTATATCTATACCCAGGGGTGGGTCTGGTCGACTATTGGCCCTTTGTCGAAGGGACCTAAGGACCCTGACTGGATACTTTGCTGGGCGTTGCGACCTTAAGTACCATAGGCACAAGAAGGATCAATCGGACACTGATTTGTGCTGGTTTTGCGGGTTGAAATCGGAGACGTCAGAGCATGTCCTCTGTGATTGTCCTGGGCTTTGTGTCAGGAGGATCAGGTTTTTGGGTGACCGTTTCTTGTCGCCTTCCGATATTTAGAGTACTTCACCCGGAAAGGTTCTTGGCTTTATCAATAGCTTGAACCTTTAGGGTGGTTCTGGGCAGCACAAAAGACCTATTATGGTCGCGGTGCGTTGTGCCATTTGAAATAATAATAGAGTTGCGCTATTGATTGAATCAAATACGAAGAGTTATTGATTTTGATTTTTATTTTCAACAAATGAATTTATCGAATATTTTCCTGAACTATTTTTTTGTGTGCATATTCGACAATTCTGTTTGTTGACGTACTCATTGAGCCAAAAATGAGCTTCGTCGTTGAAGACAATTTTTCGATAGAAAAATGGATCTTTACCCAACTTTCCTTAGGCCCATTCACGAAGCAGACGACGTTGTTGTTAGTCAACTGGATTCAGTTCTTGCAGCAGTTGTATTTGGTATGGTTTCATACCGAGGTCCGACGTGTTTTTGTTGGCTCCATCAGATATGTGAAATAAAAACAATTTTAAAAATTTTTTACTTTGAAAACAGTTTTTTGTTGGAGTGTACCGTGTTGTAAACCGGTGCTGGATATTCCCGGTGATATTAATTTGTAATTATAAGTGAACTCACGCTTTAAAGTTTTTATAAATATTTGAATTTTATTGGAAAATATTAAATTCTTAACTTCAAAGTTTTATAAATGGTATACATCAGCTGTACTTGTATATCAAAATATTCTGTTCACTGTATTATCGACAACAACAAACGAACAGAGCTTTATAAAAGAAAGTTACTTTATTGTCAGCATAGTGCACTGCTTTACCACTGTTCGAATTAAAAACTCCTTAAAGTATGTCTGGCAGCAGTGGCGTGCCCAGGGGCCCGACCCCTTATATAATTTCAAAAATACAATTTTTTTATTATCTTTAGTATATATACAATATAGCTTGTATTTTTTTGTTCATTTAAAATTTTATTTCATGTTTTTTTACAATTATTTGCAAGACCAATTGTTTTTTGCAAGTCCAATTGGGGTTTAGCCAATTTCAGAGAAATTTTTTCAAATTTGTGCAGAAAGGGGAAAAATTTGCTGTGAAAGCAGATTTTATTTGGGTAAAAAAAACCAAAAGTACGCTTTCAAGTGGTTAAAACCCTATAATTTGGCTTTTTGTTTAATTTTACGCCTTTTATCTTTTTCGGATATTTTCTAAAAAATACGTTACTAAAGGTTGATCTGCACGTCGACAGCCCTTTTCTAATATTACTCAGTATTATGTTTAAGAATAGCCATAACAACAAAATAATTAAAAGGTTAGAAAAAATATATTTAGTTTATTGTTTTTAAATATGGCTAAATAAAATCTAAGCTTAATACAGGTTTTCAAATTTATATGAAATTATTTTTCAAAGATTTTTCAAAACCTTTTGTCAACTTCTTAATGGAATTATTTAAATTGTATATTTGCTTTTAAAACAATAAAACTCGTGATTACAATTGTATTATTTCTTTTTATACCCTCCACCATATATGGAAAGGGTATATATCAGTTTGTCATTCCGTTTGTAACATGTCGAAATATAGGTTTAAGACCCCATAAAGTATATGTATTTGTCATCCTTATGCAATTTTAAGTCGATTTTGCGATTTCCGTCTGTCTGTCTGTTGAAATGGAGATCACGACGCGAACACGCAAGCGGGTGCCTATTTTTACCCAGATTATTGAACAAAAGTTATGAGTAAAAATGTGAAGGTACCCCTAAATTTTCCATACAAATTGGTACAATTTTTCTGGTAAAACAGAAAGTAACATGGAGTTAAGCGCAATGTTGGCTGTTATGATGCAAAAGATGATGGCAGCATACCGTTTAATGTTTTTAAGTTCCAGTTCGAGACAGTTGCCGCCAGAAATATGTGGAACATCGAAGAAAAAGCTATAGAGTTGATTCTGGCATTGTGTGGCGGTGTGTGCTACGCAGAAATCGACTTTTGCTGAAACTGTCTCATTCGCGCTGGCCCAAGAGACTGCGAAGGTAATTTCCAAGCCACAAATATAAAAAGGTGCGTAGCCTCGAAGTGACTCCTGAAAAAGAGGCAGATATGAGCACGAAGTTAACAGAGGCAGTTAAGGAGGCGGTTCTGAAGGCATTAGGTGAAAAGCGAGGCAAACTGAAGGACAAGTGCTACAACTGCGGTAAAGTGGGACACTTTCATCGAAACTGCAAAGCACCAAGGAAGAGCCTTCGGACCGATCAACAACCACCTAAAGAGTCACCGTTAAACTAAAAAGAGCTAGCACTACGGGGCATGAGCTAGCTCCCACAACCGATGGCCCCACAATCTTCATATCAATAGCACAGCAGGGGAAAAGCAATCTTACTGCATATGGGACAAAAGCTCATTTTAACCATAGATACAGGAGCATCACAGTCCATCATCAGGCCCGATATAACTAGAAAGCCAGTTGAACCATTGCACGGGGTAAGTTTGCGAACAGCTACTGGAGAGCAGACTTCTGGTTATGGTAAGGTAAATGTGAAACTAACAATTGCAAACATATGCGTCAGTCATGTATTTATTGTTGCCGATATTGTGAACAAAGTAATTATTGATGCAGATTTTATGATTTGTCACGGCATTAACCTGCATATGGGGCAAAAGATTATGATTTGGTAGAATGTTGAAATACCCCTTTGTGTTGGATATGAACGCGAGGATCAGGTAAGAAAGCTAGTTACCATCAGCGCGTCCGTTGAAGATCGAGAGATGCTGGCAGAATATATGGAAAAATGGGTAAAAGAACTGGCGCCGCCTGATAGAAATGAAGCCAAACAGCTAATCAGGAAATACAGCTCTGTCTTCGCCATGAAAACCCAAAGTCAAGGAAGAACGGCGATTGTAAAACACGGAATAAATACTGGTGAAGCGAGGCCAATAAAGCAGGCGCCCAGAAGTATTCCTATAGCAAAACGAAATGAAGTAAAGGAGTTAGTCAACGAAATGGAGCGTAGTGGAGTAATCGAACCATCTTCTAGCCCATGGAGCTCGCCTATAGTTTTAGTTAAGAAAAAAGATGGCAGCACCTGATTCTGTGTTGATTACAGAAAACTAAACGATATCACCAAGAAGAACAGCTATCCACTACCTATAAATGACGACACTAGACACGCTAGCAGGAACCAAATGGTTCTTCACATTGGACTTGCAAAGTGGTTATTGGCAAGTAGAAATTTGTGACCACGACAAGGAGAAAACTGCCTTTAGCACAGTTGACGGATTATGGCAATTTAATGTGATGCCCTTTGGACTCTGCAATGCTCCAGCAACATTCGAGCGGTTAATGGAAAATGTGCTGAAAGGACTCCACTGGAAAACTTGCCTAGTGTGACGACATAATTGTCATGGGAAAAACTTTCGATGAACACCTGAAGAACTTAGTAGAAGTCTTAAGGCGAATATCTGCGGCTGGAATCAAGCTTAGCGCAAAGAAATGTACACTGTTTCAGAGGGAAGTCAAGTATCTGGGGCCCCGCGTAACTGCAGAGGGTATATAAACCGATGAAGATAAGATTCGGGCTGTAAAAGATTGGCCTCGCCCGAAAAATCTGCACGAGTTGCGCAGCTTTCTAGGTCTCTGCACATACTACCGACGATTTGTGCCAAATTTTGCTAGTGTGGCTGCAAGTCTACATGAGCTGACTAAGAAGGCTCGACCATTTCATTGGGGTGAAGCCCAAGAACAAGCATTCCTAAGGCTCAAGGAGTTATTATGCACGGCACCGCTTCTTGGATATCCTGTGGCCGGGGAAAAATTTGTGCTGTATAGCGTTGCAAGCGGATTCGGAATAGGAGGTGTGCCTTCACAAGTGATCAATGGAACCAAAAAAGTCATAGGTTATTACAGTCGAGTACTTTCGAAGCCTGAAAGAAACTACTGCCTAACGCGACGGGAACTCTTGGCGGCGGTAGAATGTGTAAAGCACTACCACAAGTATCAAAAGGACCAGAAGGAGAAGTCGTGGGCATCTTCAACAATACAACTCGGCTGCCCCATTTGAGCGGATAGCAATGGATGTAGCAGACCCTTTCTCTGTCAGTGATTCCGGAAACCGTTACGTTCTTGTGGTGATCGACTATTTCAGTAAATGGCCTGAAGTATACGCTATACCGAACCAGGACGCCAGAACGATAATAAGCGCTTTTGTGAACAAATGGATGTGCCGGTACGGTGTTCCGATAGAATTACACTCTGACCAGGGAAGGAATTTTGAATCTGCTATCTTCAAAAAAATGTGTGAGTTGTTGGAATAAGAAAAACAAGAACCCCCCTGCATCCGCAATCTGATGGTATCAATCGCACTTTTGAGGAATACTTAGGAAAAGTGGTCAGTACTCATCAGAAGGAAAGAAACGGAACTTAAATTGCCTGGCGATTTAGAATTTGGTGTTAAGCCCGCCGCTATAGATAAAGACAACGAAACGCTTCCCGGGAACAAGAAGACCTTAACGAGCTTGATGAGTTTGTGGGCAATCGAATTAAAATAGTCAGCGATAAGATGAAGGCGAGGTACGATAGGGCACCAAATTCTGAAAGATTTAATGAGGGTCAGCTGGTTCTACTATTTAACTCGCAACGAAAAAAAGGACTATATCCCAAATTACAAACGCATTGGGACGGCCCCTATAGAGTAATTAAAAGGTTGAATGATGTGGTATACAGAATACAGAAAGATCAGAGCCTAAGGTCCAAAATGAAGGTTGTTAATCTAGAACGACTAGCCAACTATGGAAAAGGAATAGCTATGTCTGTTCGGGACGAACAGACTTAAGTGGGCAGTGGTACAAGAAAATTCTACAATTAGAAATTTCTTCACACGACTTTTGACAGCCGGAAAAATCTAGTGAAGAAATAACTAGAATACCTGACTACTGATATAAATACTGGTACTCGGTGACGCAGTAGTTAAATTGATAAGTAAAATAAGTGTGAAGAACTAAAGTGAGGCTAACGTTTAGTCTATCTACATCGTGAAAATAAGTGTGCTATTAAAGTGTTTTTTCTGTAATTTGTAAATAAATAGAGCTATAAATAATTTCAAACAGTGTTTATTATTTGCAATATAGAAAGAACACGATTTATTTAAAAGGTAAATAATCACCGATTTTATAATAGGTAGTGCTGAATTAACAAAAACAATACGCTGCTCCATGGCTAGGTCCAAAGAAATTTATATATAAAGAAAGAGCAAAATGCATTATTGCTTTAGTGCCGCTACTTTTGAATAGGTGGCGCAGAATCATATTAAAACAATACCCTGCCCCATGGCTAGGTCGATATAGCCTTGGATTACATACATACTTAAAATTCGAATGCATTCAGATGTTACTAGTAGACTTATTACATCAGTTTAAAGTAAATTTTTCAAGTGTTTGACGTAATACAAGCACTTGTCTCACATTTTTATGTCAAAAAAAATTTTACTAGAGGAAAATAGTATTTTTTTATTCCATTTGTATTTGTATTTTTGAGAATTGAGGGATTGGCAAATGTATATTTATGTTAATTTTTCTTTCACAAAAAAATACACATGAATAAAGTGCAATATTGTGCTCTTAAACATCTAAATGAACATTGATTTAAAAAATTAAGGTATAATATGCACATAAAACATATATTTTTCATAGTTTTTGGCAAATATTCATATATGTTACGAAGAAAATCAATAATACTCTACTGCATATTGTAGCGCAATATGGCTAATGGATACTTGCTCTGCAGCAAAATATGCCTAATGGAAAGAATGCAGCTTCTGATGGGCCATCTATTGACAAATAGTTACAACTCATGTTTCTTTTTTTAACAAATTAATTTCTTTGCTGTATTCTCTCTATTAGACAAACACACTTTAATATTTTTAAAGAAATAACACTCCCAATAAACCATATAGCAATCAAACTGCAATACAACTTGAGAATATGCTTATATAAATAGTGTGTTTTAAGCTTTTTTAAATTTCGTTTATTATAATGTTTATAAAATGTGAATTCACAAGCAGTATTTAACAATGCTTGAGAAAAGATTATTATATATAACTTTTTCTAAACTATGTTTATAAACAACATATACATATTGAACAACGCAATATGACGATTGAAATAGAAATATTTTTCATTTTAGTCTTGTTGTCTTTGTTCTACGCTTATAATGCATACGACGAGTGCCATTACTTTTTTTTAAATATGTCAAACGTGTTTTGCGTGTACATTTGGTTGTAAATTTTATAAAATGAACGTGCAATTTTATATTAAATTTTTTTATTTTTATATTAATTTTTATTTATGGTTAAAATTAATTATTATGATTTATATTTAAAATTAGTTATTATTTTTTATATTTAAAATGAATTATTTTTATTTATATTTAAAATTAAAAAGAAAAATAAATGAAATTAAAGAAAATAATTATGATTTCTCTTTTTCAACACTTAATAATATTGTTACACGCAATTTCTACACCTAGAAATTTCTTTACACTAATTTTAACAGCTGGAAAAATTTAGTGTAGTAATAAACTAGAAATAACTAGAATACCTGACTACTCATATAAATACTGGTACTCGATGACACAGTAGTTCAGTTCATAAGTAAAACGCAAAGTGTGAAGAACTAAAGTGTGGCTAACGTTTAGTCTATTTGCATCGTGTAAATAAAGTGTGTTTTTCTGTAATTTTTAGTGACTGTTATAAATAAATAGAGCTATAAATAATTTCAAACAGTGTTTATTATTTGTAATATAGAAAGAACTCGATTTATTTAAAAGGTAAATAAATCAACGATTTTATAAAGGGTAAAATCGCAACAATTGGTGTCAGAAGTGGGATTGCAAAATAATAAGCAGTCATGAAATTGGAGGAGCTTAAGGCGGAACAGCTCAAGAAGGAATTGAGCAAATTGGCGCTACCCACAGCAGAAAATAAGGTCGAATTGCAAAAGAGGCTCATAGAGGAATTTGAGCGGCGTAACACTGACATTGCAACTTACGAATTTGGTGATAAAGAAGCAATGGAGGTTAGTACTCGTAAAACTGAAGGTAATATGGAGTTAAACGCAATGTTGGCTGCTATGATGGAAAAGCTAGGAGCTTCTAGAGCAGACAACATAAAAATGTTAGAAGCTTCTAGAGCAGACAACATAAAAATGTTAGAAGCTTTAAGAGCAGACAACGAGAAACTGCTAACTAAGATGAAAACGGAACTGCTAGAAACATCGAGAGCAGATAACGAGAAATTGTTAGATAAGGTGGAAGAAAAGCTTCAGGAAACTTCTAAAGCTACTAATGAAAAAATTTCTGTGGTTGAAAAACGAGTTTCTGACTTTGAGAATGACGTCGAGAAAAAACTGCAAGATCTGGAAAGTAAAATAAATAATTCTCAATGTCAAGAGGGCCCAGTACGAATTATTCAGGAAAGTTCTGGTAGAGCAAAGGCCCCTACTTTTGACGGCAGCGTACCATTTAATGTTTTTAAGTTCCAGTTCGAGACAGTTGCCGCCAGAAATATGTGGAACACTGAAGAAAAAGCTATAAAGTTGATTCTGGCCTTAAAAGAAAACGCTGCAGAAATTCTAGAAAGTGTGCCAATCACCTGCAGAAATAATTATGACGACATAATGGTGGCACTGCAGCGAAAGTATGGTGGCGATCACAAAAAGGAAATTTACCGAATGGAACTTAGAGGTAGACTTCAGAAAGCAAATGAGTCCTTGCAAGATTTTGCAACAGAAATTGAGCGGTTGGAACAGCTGTCGTATCCGAGCGAAAATCATCCATTATTAGATGAATTCAAAATTGAAGCATTCGTGAAGGAAATTTATGATCCTGATGTAAGGTACGCGGTGTGTGCTACACGAAAATCATCTTTTGCGGAAACTGTTTCATTTGCGCTGTCACAGGAGACTGTGAAAATAATTGCTAAGCCGCTATAGATAAATGTGCGAAACCTCGAAGTTACCGCTGAAAAAGAGGAAGATATAAGTACCATGTTCAGAAAGCTAAAAGAGGCAGTTCTGAAGGCATTAGATGAAAAGCGAGGGAAACCGAAGGAAAAATGCTACAACTGCGGTAAAATAGGACACATTCAGCGAAACTGCAAAGCACCAAGGAAGAGCCTTCGGGCCGATCGCCGATTAACCCAGGGCTCACCGTTAAAATTTAAAAGAGCTAGCACTGCGGCGCACGATCCAACTTGTGCAAGTGAGGGCCCAACAATCTCCATATCTGGAATACAGCAGGGAAAAAGCAGTCTTACTGCTTGCGGATATATCAACGGCAGAAAGCACATTTGCACTATAGACACAGGAGCATCACAGTCTGTCATCAGACCCGATTTAGTTAAGAAGGCAATTGAACCATTGTATGGCGTGAGACTGCGCACAGATACTGGGGAAACTGGTACTGTCTATGGCAAAGTGAATGTAAAACTAACAATTTCCAACATAAGCGTCAATCATGTATTTATTGTTGCCGATATTGTGGACGAAGTAATCATTGGTGCAGATTTCATGATTAGTCACGGCATTAATCTGCATATGGGGCAAAAAGTTATGATTTGGCGGAATGTTGAAATACCCCTTGATGTTGGATATGAGCACAAGGCTCAAGTAAGAAAACCGGTTACCATTGAGCACAGCAAGGGTAGGAAACATGGCAAGCACAGTTCAAAGGCTGAAGGAAAAGACCATATCGTGGATATTCGACAAACGCATATCGAGCCGAGTGAAGCCTGGTCAGCGGCGCAACGGAGTGACCCCATGTTAGCGAAGATTATATCAGCCAAAGAAGAAAACAGGAGGCCTACCCGCGAGCAGATATCAGCTGAAAGTCCGCTGATGAAGGCATATTGGGCCCAGTGGAATAGCCTGAAAGTGTTAAATGGTTGCTTATACCGTACATGGGAAAGTGCCGACGGCAAAAATGTGGCCAATTTAGTTGTGGTGCCGGCATCTAGATTAAACGAGGTATTGAGGGAGTTCCATGAAGGTCATCTTGGAGTTACAAAAACTATAAAGAAATTAAAACAACGGTTTTACTGGGTGGGCTGTCAACAAGCTGTAGGAACGGATCTCAAATTGCCTGGCGACTTGAAACTTGGTGATAAGCACTCCGCAACAGACAGCGAAAACGACAACTCTTCCCGGGAACAAGAAGACCTCAACAAACGTCAGAAGTTCGTCCGCAATCGAATTAAAATGGTGAGCGATAAGATGAAGGCGAGGTACGATCGAGCAGCGAATTCTAAAGGATTTAATGAAGGCGAGTTGGTTCTGCTGTTTAACCCGCAACGAAAGAAAGGATTATCTCCCAAACTACAAACGCATTGGGACGGACCCTATAGAGTAATTAAAAGGTTGAATGATGTGGTATACAGAATACAGAAAGATCAGAGCCCAAGGTCAAAAATGAAGGTTGTTCATCTGGAACGACTAGCCAACTATGGAAAAAGAAAAGCTATGTCTGCTCGGGACGAACAGGCTTAAGTGGGCGGCAGTGTTACACGAAATTTCTACACCTTGAAATTTCTTTACACTAATTTTTTCAGATGGAAAAATCTAGTGTAGTAATAAACTAGAAATAGCTAGAATACCTGACTACTCATATAAATACTGGTACTCGATGACACAGTAGTTCAGTTCATAAGTAAAACGCAAAGTGTGAAGAACTAAAGTGTGGCTAACGTTTAGTCTATTTGCATCGTGTAAATAAAGTGTGCTTTTAAAATGTTTTTCTGTAATTTTTAGTGACTGTTATAAATAAATAGAGCTATAAATAATTTCAAACAGTGTTTATTATTTGCAATATAGAAAGAACTCTATTTATTTAAAAGGTAAATAAATCAACGATTTTATAAAGGGTAAAATCGTAACAATATATTATATGCGAAGCTTATTCTACAATTATGTAAAAAAGCTTATAAATATATTAGGTCAAATAAACTTTTCTATACGCAAGTTAATACTATATTATTTTTGTAAGCTTATTCTACAATTGCAAGAATAAGCTTATAGTAATCATACACACATAATATTTTCACGAGGGTTCTGTTTTGATTTTTCTACAATTGTTACGATAGCCTTTTTTAATATATTCTCAAGTCTTTTTTAAGCTTAATTTTTTCACCAAAAAAATTTTTCACCTAAAAAGGTTTTTTCACCTCTTAATTTTTTTTCCACCAAAAAAGTTCTTTTCACATCTAAAAAATTTTTCACCCATATAATTTTACTTCAAAAGTTTTTTATATTACTTGTATCAAAAACAGTATAGAACATCTTTTTAGGACATTGGTGGAGGGTATTCAAAGATTCGGCACATCTGAATTTAAGCTTTTTTACTTGTTTTTAATTTCAATTTATGTTTTTTGGATTACAAATGGTGTTTTGAATTTTAAATAATATTTTTATAAATTTAAAATGTAACTTTTTGATTTACAATTGATATTTTTTAAATAAAAATGCTGTTTTTATAAATAACTTATTAATTACTAATTAGTCAATAAATTTTTATAAAATATGAGTATATCAATTTAGTAATTGATATGTTGAATTCGATGCGGAGAAATGCTGAGGAGGACTTTTTATTATTATTTATATGGAGACTACTGAAATCGTAAAGCTGTATGGTATATAGAGCAATTCCATATGAAAGCGACCCCTCTCCGATTTTAAAATAAATAGTCTCAATCGATTGCCCAATTTGGATTCCTCATAATTTTTGCTTTAAGAATCAGCAATAAAAAAATGGGCCCCGACTCCTTGTTTGGACAGGAGAAGAGCATTTAAGAGACCACCTTGTTCTCATTGTTTTTATATTTTTTATAATTGAATTATTTTTAATTATTTAACATTATTTTATTTTATTATTAAAAATACATTTTAAAAATTATTTTACAGTTAAAAATACATTTATGAAGAAAAAATCAATTTTTTTTAAGAGCCCCAAGTTGAGTGTGTAGTGAATATGGTCTGCCTGCCTTCACAAGATCGGCCATAAATCCATGGATAATAGCACCAGTGGCATGTAATGGCACACCAAACCCGACTGAGGCTACAGGTCATAAAATGTTTTGTAAATTTTTTAAATTACCAGGTAATAAATATTTCGCCTAAAATGACACGTGCAGAAACAAGTCATAAAACACGGATTTTCCATAAATATGGCGAAATATTTATTACCTGGTAATTTAAAAAATTTACAAAACATTTTATGACCTGTGGTCGGCTTATTGGCAGTAACCAATTAAGTCCCTCTTTAAAAAACATTTTATGACCAGTAGTTCACTCAAATTTTCCTATTAAAGAAAAGCAAATATCGCTTATTTTTTTTACCTATTTTTTACCAAAAAATAAATATAAATACTTCACACACTCTGAGTCAAATTTCAGTTGAATACTAAACGTGAAAGTGTTAAAGTGTTTTTTTTTTTGTAAAGTAAAGAGTGAAGCTGTAAAGACAATTTAAAGTAAAATGAATAAATTTTGCTGCAATCCGTTTAACAAGTGTGGACATCGTTCGAAAAAGATAAAAGTATTAAAATTAACTGGTGTTTCGAAGCGATACATGAATGAATTAAATATACAATACGGTGAAGAAGCAGAATTCATTTGCCCCAAGTGTAAAATCGATTTGACTCAACAAGCAAATGCATTGAAACAAATGCAACCACAATCCGAGAGTGAAATGACAATTGAACAAAATGTTTCATCTGATAGTGAGGCAGACATTCCGATGGTCAATATGTCTTTGAGTCCTTTGAATGAGGCTATTACCACTTTAGGTGAAACGCCTATTAGAAAAAGAAAGTTGCGAAGTGAAAAATACAGGAAAGATAAAAAAGGCAAGGTTATGAGTGCAATCGCGACAATATTTGATGAAGGCTCTGATAACGAATGCAGTCAAGCAGATAACGTCGATGACGGCAAACAAATGATTGAGCAGTTGAAAAGAAAATTCAATTTAGCGACCACTTTTCCGGAGAAATATCTCATTTTATCTGTGCTGCCTCAATCATGGTCTATACGCAAGATTTCTGAACAGTTTCAAACATCTTTTTACATCGCGAGAAGAAGCAAAGAATTAGTTCGACAGAAGGGCATATTGGCGACTCCCACCAAGAAATTTGGCTCAAGGACCCTCAGCGAAGCAACGGTGAAATTGATTCAAGATTTTTACTGCAATGATGACAACAGCCGCGCCTGCCCAGGTACACGTGACTATGTTATCACACGTGAAGATGGAGAAAAAGTACACAAGCAGCGCAGATTATTATTATGTAATCTATCCGAAGCATACCATCAGTTCAAAGAGAAATACCCAGCAGAAAAAGTGTGATTTTCTAAGTTTGCCATCCTACGACCAAAAGAATGCGTGCTGGCATTAGACAGGCACGGAACGCATTCAGTCTGCGTTTGCATGTTTCATCAAAACATCAAATTAATGTTCTTTCCATGCAAGAAATTGAAAGTATTTCACGGTGAAATTGAAACATATAGGGACCTCCTGTCGAAGTCGTTGTGCGCATACCCCACGGAAAATTGTCATCTGTCCAAATGCGACAATTGTCCGAAGATTGACGAGCTAGAGCAATATTTGGCGGAAAAGTTTGAACAGCTGTTAATTCAGGAGGTGCATTTCAAACAGTGGATAATTAGCAGCGGCAGATGTTCCCTTGAGACCGTGGTAAAGCAGATTCCGGAATTCATCGAGGAATTCGGATTCAAGTTGAATGAACTGAAGGCGCACCATTTCATATCCGAGATGCAATCGAAATTTATAAAGGAAAGTAAGGAGAAATTAGCCCAAAATGAATTCATTGTGATAAGCGACTTTGCCGAGAATTACACTTTTCTCGTTCAGGATGAAATTCAGGCTTATCACTGGGCAAACGACCAGTGCACGGTGCATCCTTTTTGCATTTATTTCAAAAACGAAGATAACGAACTACAGACCGTAAGCCTTGTTGTTGTCGCGGAGAGTTTAGCTCATAATTATGTGTCCGTTTATTTATTTCAAATGAAACTGTTTGAATTCTTAAGATCAAAATTCGATGCAATCGACAAAGTAACGTTTTTCTCAGACGCGGCTTCTCAGTACAAAAATAAAAAAAATTTTTACAATCTTTGCATAATTGAAGAAGAACAAAACTGCAAGGTCGAGTGGCACTTTTCTGCGACGTCCCACGGTAAGGGCCCATGCGATGCGTTAGGGGGAACCCTAAAACGCATGGCGACTAAGGCAAGTTTGCAAAGGCCATATACTGACCAGATCTTAAATGTACAACATTTGTTTTCGTGGATTCAAAGCAAGGATATTGCCATTAACACAGTTTTATGCACTCAAAAAGAACACGATGCCATGGAGCGACGACTTCAAAACAGATATAATAATGTCAAAACTATAACTGGAACGCAAAAGTTTCATTGCTTCATACCAAATATTTCTGATATGTCAATTAATGTACAGCGGAACTCTTCGTCTGCCGACGTGCTAAATTTAAAGTTACTTTAATTTTATAATGATGCCAAGACAATTGAAATTTTTAATAAATATTGTAATTAAGTATAAGCAGCAAAATAAGAAAGATTTTTTCTTCATAAATGTATTTTTAACTGTAAAATAATTTTTAAAATGTATTTTTAATAATAAAATAAAATAATGTTAAATAATTAAAAATAATTCAATTATAAAAAATATAAAAACAATGAGAAGAAGGTGGTCTCTTAAATGCTCTTCTCCTGTCCAAACAAGGAGTCGGGCCCATTTTTTTATTGCTGATTCTTAAAGCAAAAATTATGAGGAATCCAAAAAAAATAAAATTAGCCGGAAAATTTAGGAGCTTCTGTGGAAAATCGGAAAATTTAATTTTCATGGGAAAAAAGGTAAATTTCTGAGAAAAATCAATACCTTTCCAACGAGCTATAACTCGTTTCGATCGCTTTAGTAGTTTTTTTTAAACAACTTTCAATGAGGTCCCTTATGAAGAATTCTTCAATTTTGTCACATGACAGTGGTGTACACCACCACTAAACCAGTCACTATAAAAAAAAAATATGTAGGTACATTATTTTTTGCTGGGCAATCGATTGAGACTATTTATTTTAAAATCGGAGAGGGGTCGTCCAAAAATTTGCCAATTTTGATCGTTTTCATATGGAATTGCTCTATAGCCAGAGTTACCAATACTGGTAGGAACACACAATTATTATTTACAAATGATTCAACAGAATATTACACATCAATCTTATTCATTCCATATTTAGATGAATTAATTTCAAGTATGAAAAATAGATTTTCCGGTCTTGATAATGTGGTAAAGAATTTATACAATAGTGTAAAGAGCAGAGTCTTTGATGTTTTTTCAAAAGAAATTTGTAGCCTCACAGATTTTTAATAAGATGATCTAAAAGCAGAGATAAGCTTTTTAACACAAAAAATCCAAACGTACTTAGGAAATTGAATGGGAAAAGTAAGACTTTCTGCATTGGCAGAAAGTTTATAAAAAAATTTTATTGAAAATATATTTTGGGTTCCCAGCCACTGTCTGGTAGTAATTATGATAATTCAATACTTAACCCAACTGACAAAATTGCGAAAAGTAGACTAATCGAAAAATCTTAGAATAACTGAGAGCAATGAATTGATTGTAACTGGACCAATAACCAATTTGAGAAAGATGATGGAAGATAAGCTGGAAAATGTCTCGACAAAATCAGATATTGTAAATGACAAATTTGAAGAAATACATAAAGAAAATGAAATTTTAAAAGAAGAGATAAAACAGACAGAAAGATCACCAACAAATTCGAAGAATTGTTAACAAGGCAAAAGGAAAAATGTTTTATTTAAAGCCATTATGTAAAAAGGATTCCCTCTGAAATATGTCGAAGACGTTTGTAAAAAAGTTATGAAACTACATAATATTAAAATTAATTCTGTCAGGGTACTTTTTACAAATAATGATAAAAACTGAAACGCTAATTTAATGGCAAATTTTATAAGGATAACCGGTTTTGTAGTTACCACTTTTAAATAACGACAATTTCTTAATAAATTTGATAGATTATACTAATTATCGAATACATTCACTAAATAAATGATTGCCCCTACTATACGCAGTTACTGACCGAATTCTAGTTTTGGAGTTGACTGGAAATACCAATAACACTGTCCCACAAATTAAGACTTTTTGAATGGAACAGCATAGCGACCCCATAATTCTGAAAGGATATGTTGAGTAGATCATTTTTGTAGAACAAACTTATGGTGCAGCACGTCTGAGTTTTTTTTTACAGTGGGTCAAAGTTTTCATTTTTTGGTCGAAGGGAGCATTATACTATATGAAAAAAATGCTGTAAGTTAATGTCTGAGAGACTTCTTATGGTCAGAGTTGTAATGTAGAATTGTATGAGGATTATTTTTGTGGAAGATCTTAACCCTCTAACTGCTGCTTTGATGGTGCGTAAAATGTCCACAAATAAAACAAAACCAATCTCTTAATTTGCAAACAGAATCCGCCATGCTTATTTAAGCTTTAATTTTTCTTTTTTTATATTAATTTTAGTAAAAATCACACCCGATATGTACTGCTTAGTAGCTCAATTATGCTTGAATTTTTTCTTTTTTACCTGTTTTGTATATGTTGGTGTATAATTTTACTAATTAAGCGTAAAGAGCTGTATTTACAACATTGGTGTCTTTGGTGACCCCCACTGAAATTTTCCGGCAAACATTTTCCTAGAATATTTTAATCCTTAAATGTCCTTTTTTAAAGGATATTTTTTGATTTTCTCGAAAAAAGGGTCAAATTGACCCATAAAAAGACCAGTTAGAGGGTTAAGATCTTCCACAAAAATAATCCTCATACAATTCCACAATACAACTCTGACCATAAGAATTCTCTTAGACATTAACTTACAGCCTTTTTTTTATATAGTATAATGCTCCCTTCGACCGCAAAATGAAAACTTTGACCCACTGTAAAAAAATACTCAGACGTGCTGGACCATAAGTTTGTTCTACAAAAATGATCTACTCAACAGGGTATGTTGAATGTATGTTCGGAATTATAGGGTCGCTATTCTGTTCCAAAAATGCTGTTGGACAGTGTAATTGAATAATGGTATTGTTTTTTTAGTTAATTTTTTCTACTTTTAATTCACAATACAATAGTTTTGCTTTATTAGTAGATTATAGGTAAGTCCAAATAAAAAACGTGATAACCAATAAATTTTAATGAATTTGATCGAATTGCAACCAATCTTTTTTCTGGGTGTATATAGAAAAACTCTGATGGTTCTTAGATCGGATATCTGGAGGTAGATAAAACTCATTCGGTATTTGTCAAAAACGATTCAATAAATATTAGAGTTCACTGGATAAAATGGAATAGAAGCCAAGAACTGATGTGTGGCGAAAAGAAAGCTGAAGAGATTTTAATAGATTTGTATGGCGAAAATGTAAATTCACTAACACTTAGCTATAAAAGTCCTTTTGAAACAACAAACCAAAAAAAACTAATAAGTAGCAATATTTATAATAACAGTACAGAATCTTTTTTTAAACTTAATATTTTGTCTTTTAATATAAACGGCATACATAATCATTTAATATTTTGGCACTGCTATGATCTAAGCCTGTCTATATGAGAGATGCTATTTCGAAGGCTGAATTAAATAACTTGGATGCACTTTTAAAGAAAAACAATATAAGGTTTGTTTTTTTTCGAATTTTATATCTATATCTATAACTACTTGACTATCCCTACTAACCTCACTTTTCTTTATTTTTTGTAAACAAATACAATTTGAACGAAAGCTGTTTTCGTATATGGACTGCGCGGGAACGCGAAATAGAGCAATTATATTATTTGCCCAGCTCTACCTTAACTTACAAAAACATAATTCATTTGTTAGCTTTTGAAGTTTTTAATATTTTATCGAATTAAAAACACTAATATTTCAAATATTTTTAAGGCAAATATTTTTGTTTACATTTAAAAGAGAAAAGCAAAAAATTTTTCAAGACTAGGCAGCATTTTTATACATTTTTAATTTTTAAGTAGCTATATTTATAATTAACCCAATAGTTGTTGGTGATTTAAATGTCAGAATTGTCTTACTTCAGCAAGAAATTCAGGATATATTCCAATCAAACATTACGGCTGGGAGAACAGAAATAAAATCAAAAGATATTATTGTTAATTCTAAATGAAAATATTTTATAAAATTCTGTAACGATTATGGGTTAATTACGAGTATAATAAATGGTAGAACAAGTGGTTCTGGTGCGTCAGTCATTGATATTTGCGCTGTTTCTAAAGATTTACTCCAATCAGTAGATAAGTCTTTTTTTGTGATAGTCTGACTACTTTCCCATAGTACTTTCACTTAACGTTAAAATAGATAAACCTAATAATCATAACTTAAATTTATTGCCAAAATAAGTTTGGTAAATTATAAATCCAATTATCATATGGTGGTTAATGAATTACTAGAGGCAACAAAAAAAAAAAGAGTATCTAGAAGTTGATAATATCAAAAAATGTATAAAAATTCCACAAAAACAAAAATTGTTCACAATTAAATGTTACAATGTTCTCAACACTTCCTTTAAAAGCTTGCAGAGATATAGGAACTTTGATAGCAATAAAAATATAATGAAGTAATTTAAGCTAATAAAAAATTTAAAGAAATTTATAATGAACACAAAATTAATTATAATCACAAACTAAAAGAAAGGATTGAAAGAGTAAAAAATGGCAAAGACTGGTGGAAGATCGCAAAGGAGATAAGAAATGATAATTTCCCTCAAGCTATAACAACTCAAGCAGCAGAATTTTTGGCCCGTCACCGTCAATATTCAATATGCATACCTTGTGTCAATAATTATGAATTGGATAAGATGATATCATTATCTGAAGTATAAGCAGTTCTTCAAAAAAACAAAACAAAATAAGGCTCCAGGTGAAGATAGGGTTCCGTACGAAATTTTTAAATATTAGACAAAAACCTGATCGAGGACGTGTATACGACTATATTTATAAATTTATTTTTATTTTTGTAATTGTGTGTATTGCTGAATAAAAATACTATGTTACTACTACATCAGCAATATTCTCATCGCTACGCACTCTTTCCAAACGGGTTGGTGGATTAATGTCCAATAAAATGAATCTGGTGCGAAATTTGGTCACAACAGCTTCAATAGCCTGTTCGGTGGGTCGATTATGACGGCCATAAAATGGACGTAAATTACGAAACACATTTATCACACAGCACGATTTTTGATAATAAAATTCAATTTGCAAATTCGTTTGTTGTCTATTGTAACATACCGATTAATATTGAAAACAAACAAATAATTGAATTAATGAGCAATTATTTGTTTGTTTTCAATATTAATGAGATGATTTGATTCCAATTATTTTATTTAGACAAAAATATTAAAAAATACATTCCACCTTAAAATAAATGGCCAAAAAACTTGAGCGAATGTTCTCAATTGTCATTTTTGACAAGCAGTAGTGTCAATTAATAGCTATATTATAAATATAAACGATTAAAGGTTTCAACAGCAGGTCCATCTAGGTGACACTTACGAAATTATTGTAATTAGATTTATATAAATAGGAAAAAACAACTCTGAGCCAATTTATACGGCGACTTTTTGCATGTAATAGCGAACGGTGTAGAAAAGCAAGCGGGGCAACAAAACAAGCACGGTTTTCATTTTTCACATGTTTTGTTATTTCTCTTTCGCACTCATATGTATTCCTCTTTTGTTGCTTATAGTACATATTCAGACCAAACTTAGCAAGCAACTTTAAAAAGGGGATTGAGAAAAAAGCATGCAATCAAATGCATAATACCGTAGTACCAAAATAAAAATAAAATAAATAAAAAGAATGTATTAATAAAGTACTTCTTAGGCTCTAATACAGCGGTTCCCACTAACATTTACTTCACGGACCCCTTGAGACATTTTTACTGGCTGACGGACCCCAAATTTTTAAATTTTATATTTAAATAAAAACATTTACATCCAAAGATTTTCAGAAAATAGTAGTAGTAAATTATACTACTATTTTCTGAAAACCAATAATCTGCATAAAAATAGGCAGACAGACAGACGGACATCGCTAAATCGAATTAAAATTGCATAAGGATCATGAATGTATATACTCTCTTATAGGTCTTAAACCTATATTTCGACATATTACAAACGGAATGACAAACTGATATTTACCCTCACCATATATGGTGGAGGGCATAAAAATAGCAAAAAAATCACCCTTTAGTTGTAGTTATTATAATTTTGTATGTATTTAGGTGTCTGATAATGAATTTATACCTAATTAGTAGATGTATATGAGAGATAAATAAAATTTATTTAAATTTTCCACAAATGTTTGCCTACCTGATATAAATTTAGTTTTTATAAAAAATGGGCTTGGTAGGTACACTCACAATAATTCATGCCTTAAAATACAAATATATTGTTCCTATTTTTTTTTTTTTGTATAATAAACAAATATTTTGTATATATATTAAAAAACTTTCGTATACTACCATAAAGATTTCATATTCATAAACTTGTAAATTTTTAAATACTACAAACATTATTTCGTAGACTATTTTTAGTATAAGATATAAAAAGATTGTAACATCACAATATTATCGTAAAAAGCTTTTTTAAGTTGACAAATTTCGTAAATACTACAAAAAACTTTTTCCGACAAAATTATTTTGCATGTTAACGAAATATTTATATTTTTACAAATATTTTAATAATTTTTATGAAATTTCGTAAAATATACAAATAAAAATTTGCTACTATTTACGATGTCATTTGTATATATTACAAAATTTTTCGTAATGTCAAAATGAACCATAGTTTTCGTGTATATAGCAATTTTGACATGATGCCTTTTTTAAAATTCCTTTATATTATACTTTTCTAAGAGACTTTTTATTGGCAATCGATTGGTGATGTTTTTTAAATATTTCAGTACTATGGGCCTGTGCGAGGTGGCTAAATAAATTCAAAACTAATTACAAATTGACAAAAGTGTTTAAAATTCCTTTGCAAATACTTTAAAATTTCAAAGAAATTTGGAAACCTAAATTAAGTTTAGATTTTATTTAGCCAGTTCGCACCCACCCTATGTATGAAAATTTCAAATTATAAATCTATTTATCTCAAAATATATAAATTTTAATCTTTTTAAAAATAATTTTCATAGAGGGATTATTAGACATCTTTCGAAAACCATTTTACGGTTTTTCCGAGTAGCTAAAATTTTCAGAAACCCAGTGAAATCAAAAAAAAACTTAAGTTAAATAAACCAAGTTCGTATATTTTACAATTTTTTTTTGTTATTTTAATATTTTTTGTATTTTTAATCTACTATTTAACATGCACATCTACTATTCAACATCTCATAAATAATTTGATAAATGTTACGATTGGACTTCAAATGGATGCACAAGAGTGTGGCAAAAAACATTAAAACGTTTCTGAAATTGTCAACAACTAATACTTAACATGCACATACCCATACCGATTATAATTATATTTATTATCGTTTGCATTTCGGTTTTAACCGTAACCACACCATTTAACCGTAAACCGAAAATGGTCTTACATGATTTGATAAATGTTACGATTGGACTTCAAATGGATACACAAGAGCGTGGCAAAAAAAAATTAAAAACGTTTCTGAAATTGTCAACAACTAATTATTAATGCAAATTAGTACTAAGGTAAGCCATAATTGCAATGAAACATATTTTGCAAATTGTAACAAATGTTGGCAACAAAATGCAAGTCGCATGAAACATAATTGAGAGATGAAAGATGAGGACATCTTATACATAAGTAAATTTAAAACTAATTTGTAAAATAATTGTTAGATGTATTAACTGCATTTCTTTTTGCATCTCGCGATACAGGGAGAAGCTATCGAACTCCACAAATTATTTAAGTTCAAAGAAGGTGACCATAAAGGCCATCTGAAGAGCCTTAACGAGGCCAGTTTCATAAAGAACATGACACTATGTAGTGATCAAATAAATCCAGTGATTGAACTAGGAAGAGAATACAAAGTTCAAATCTCAACAAGAGAAGAATGGGAACTTGATTCCCCATGGTTGAATGAAGATGCACAGAAGTGGTATACTGACGGATCCAAAACTTCTAGCCAAGTTGGAGCCGGTGTATACGGACCTAGGTGCAGAATTCACATACCTCTGGGCAAAGATTTAACTATATTTACTGCAGAATTATATGCTATCTATACAGGAACGAACGAACTTCTGGAAAGGAATCTTGTGAGAACAAGGATAAACTTAATGTAGTACAGCCAGGCTGTAATAAGGGCCCTGAAAAACCCCATCTATCAGTGCTAGAGTGCCAAAAAGCCCTCAACCAACTGGCGACCAATAATAAGGCAACACTTATTTGGGTACGCGGTCACAGTGGGCATAAAGGCAATGAAAAGCTGATGAACAAGCGAGACTAGGTGCGGAACTGCCATTAATAGGCCCGTGTCCTCAATTTGGTTTCACGAAAAAAGGACATCACAAATATGATATCGGATCTGATTGAATATTGGAACAAACAGAAACCACTGAATTATTCAAAGAAATTCTTATCATACAATGGTCGATATACGATATGCAGATATTGTATGGAAGATGAGGAGACCATGAAGCATGTAATGGCTAAATGTCCTGCCTTTGCATACCTACGATTTATCACTTTGGCAGGCCTGATATCATGGAGGAACAATACAAGAAGCTGGAAGTGAAGAACATTGTACTGCTACTCAAGGCTGCACTGAGGAAAATACTAGAGGATGCACAATAGATCTACTTGGTCGCGGTGCTCGAGATACAGCATACTCAACCCAACCACATCGTAAATCGTACTCTATTTCTTGTATTTAATACATTTACTTTTTTCTCCTGACAATGTCTTTTAATAATTTTTAGGCGATAGTTATCATATCGCCTTTTTGTCATTCAGGATAATTGATTTCGTATTATTAAGAAGTAATGCTTTCGGGACACGTTTTCTACCAAACGGGATAGCTTCGGCAATACGAAAATTATTGTTGCCGCAATAAAATTTGTCTCCTAGGCAATACATCTGGAATATCATCATCGTATTGCCATGTTTACTGCGAAGGGGTGAATGGCATAGTTTAAAAGCCCAATACTTCGATGCCAGAAGTTTTAAATATATTTGAAGAGAATATATTTGTAAGAGAATTCAGTTATTTTTCCTATGAATTCACCTACTTTTAGAAATTTGTTTACCCTTTTGAAGTTCAAATTTCAGATTATTGGCTTAAGGGTTTTGCGCAGGTCAATCGAGTGGTAAATTTTCACTCCGTCCAGCTCACCCCCCCCCCCCCCCCCGAAATTATTACCAAATTTTTTTTAGTATATTTAGTATACATAAATACAAAATGGCTTGTATTTTTTTGTTTCCAACTGATTTTCTTTGCAAACCCAATTGGTTTTTTGCAAGTCCAATTGGTTTTACCAGATTTTGCTGAAATTAGTGCAGAAATGATAAAAATTTGCTTTGAAATGAGGGATATTTTCTTAATTTTGTCTGAGTTACGTAACTTTGTAATATGTACAAGATTTTGTTTAGCCGCTTCTTTTAATAAAATCTCTATTCTTAGCCTTCCTTTATTATTATTTATTAACGCACTCGTAATATTATTTCAATAAAAATAACAAAAAAAAAAAAAAAACACTTAAGTTTTAAAAAGCCTACCAATTGCCTTTTTTATTTAATTTAACGCCTTTTATCTTTTTCGAACGTTTTCTAAAAAACAAGTAATTAAACAATTAAGCAATTTACACGTCTAAAACAACAAACTAATAAAAACCTTAGAAAAAAATATATGTAGTTTCTTCCCAACAAACAATACGTTCCGTTTACGTACCGTTTTCGGTCCGTCATAAACGGAATCAAACTCCATTTACATCGAAACAGATTCGAAACCGTCAACGAAGGACCGTTTACGGACCGAACATATCGGATGAAAAACAGAGTTGTCTGTTAAAAGACCTTCAATGATGGCCCGTTTACGGACCGGATATATCGGATGAAAAACGGAGTTCTCCGTTGAAAGTCCGTCAATGGCGGACCGTTTACGGATCCGTATTCCTACCGTGTTTTTAACAAAAAACGGATTTATGTAAATGCCTAAATTTTTTAATTTGTAATAACAAATTATAGTTTTTTTCTTTAAATTTATTTATATAGATATGTAATAAAATAAAATAACAAAATAAAACTTTTACAAATTTAATTAAATGAAATATTCATCTCCAGCATAACTAGCATCTCTATCCATCACTGCGGTTATGGCCCATTGAATACCATGAAAAAATAAAACACAATTTTAATGTTGGTTTAATTAGTGGCGTTTATGAAATGATGTAGCATACAATGCAAATTTGCACATTTTTAACAAAATCTATTATGAATTGGCAGACGATATTTTTATTTGCAAAATTGCATAAATTTGCGCACATCACCGTAAAACTTGATTTCAATTTCATATATATTTACCTCAAATCAAATTTATTAAATTTATTTTCCGTGTATCTGTTTTTCTAAACTTCAGCGCGCGACCCATGTGATATTCACAGACATGTTTTAATTTTTCGTTGTTGACACCAAAACGAATTCAAAAGCAAATGAAGAAAAACTAATGAAATTCGAGGAAGTCCGTATTTGACGATACAGAAACGGATGCACCAAAACGGAGTCAAAACGTACTGTTTTCGAAACTTCAATTATACGGTCCGTTAATGTTCCGTTTACGTACATGCTTTGATGGATACGTATTTACGGTCCGTAAATGTGCAGTAGAACGTGTCGGAGAGTCCGTACGTGTCGGAGAGTCCGTAAAAATATTTCTTGGGTTGCTTTTAAATGTTGTATTTTGTGTGGGTGTAAGCTGGCTTAATAAAATTGAAATTCAGGTATCCAAATTTCTATTAAATTTTAAAAATTGTTCAAACATCAAGAAAGAAATTTTAATATCTTTTGTCAATTTGTATTAAGTTTAGAATATATTTAGCTACCTCGCACAGGTACTAAGCGGATTAATTAAATTTGGATATTTACTTTTAAAATTCGTGTTTCCATTTCGATTACTTTTTTTAATTAAAAATCTGAGATTCAAATACCACATTAAGTCTTAACTAGAATCTCCAAAGTTTCAGATTTATAAGATTATTTTTATATCAAAACATATATACCCAAGAACCATTTTTACGGACTCTCCGATACGTACGGATTCATGAATCCGGCTTCTACTGTACGTTTACGGTCCGAATATACGTATCTGTCAAAGCTTGTACGTAAACGGAACATCAACGGACCGTATAATTGAATTTTCGAAAACAATACGTTTTTACTCCGTTTTGGTGTATCCGTTTCTGTACCGTCAAATACGGACCACTGTTTTTTATCAGTTTTTCTTCCGTTGCTTTTGGATTTGCTTAGTAATAAAAAACTAATACTTAAATATCCCTCAGGTAAATATTTATGAAATTGAAAACAAGTTTTACGATGATGTGTGCAAAATTATGTTGATTTGCAAATAAAAATATTGCCCGACAGCTTAAAATAATTTTGTGAAAAAATTTGCAAATTTTCATTGTTTGCTCCACAATTTAAACCAAAATTAAATATTTGTTTTATTTGTTTCATGATTTTTAATGGGCCACAATCGCAGTGATTGATGGATGGTAATTGTGCTGGAGATAAATATGGTATTTCTTGGATTTAGTTTATTTAGTTTTGTTATTTTAATTTAAATATATTTGTTAATAAATTTAAGAAAAAAAAATAAAAATCTGCTACTAACAATTAAAATAATATGCCTCTACACAAATCCATTTTTTGTTGAAAAAACGGTATGAATACGGATCCGTCACTGACGGACTATTAACGAACAAGTCCGTTTTTCATCCGATATATCCGGTCCGTAAACGGTCCGTCATTGACGGACTTTTAACGGACAACTCCGTTTTTCATCCGATATATCCGGTACGTAAACGGTCCGTGATTGACGGTTTTAAACGGATTCGAATCAGTTTCGATGTTCCTTAAAGTCCGTTTTCTGGTCCGTTTACGGATAAAAAAACGGTACGTAAACGGAGTTGGATTCCGGTTATGACGGACCGAAACCGGTACGTAAACTGTACGTATTGTTTGTTGGGTATGTATTTAAAGTTGAAAATATTTAATTAACAACACTTATATAGGCTTTCAAAGTAGTTATAGTAGTTAAAATGTAAGATTTTATAAAAATGCAGCAAAGTCTTGGAAATTCTTGACTTTTTTTAATTTTTCTATTTGTAATTTGATAAAATATTAAAGACAACAAAAGCTAACAAATAAATTATGTGTTTGCTAGTAAATGTAGAGAAGGGCATACAATTTAATTGCTATGTTCCGTTGAAGTCCATATATAAAACAAGTAGTAATAGATATATATTTATGTGGTATATATATACAGTTATGTGCGAAAAAATAGGGACACTTGCATGCAACAAATTTGAAGTAAAAAAACACACATACATTTTGGTAAGAAACTAACAATATTATTTTTAGATTATAGTACAACAACAAATCTTCATTTTTAGCAACAATTCAAACTTTGTTGTTGCAATTGAAAAAAACAACATTGAAAAGTATTATAATTTCCTATAGTCGAATGTGAATAAAAATAGGGACAGTAAGAAAATGGTTTGAAATATTATTAGTATTTTATATTTTTTTGATTAAAATATAATAGTGGTTATTGTATCTAATAGATGGAAACATTTCTTTATCATATTTATGTAAATAAATGTACCAAGTATGGAGCCAAGGGTGGAAAAGGTATGGGATATAGAAAATCGGAACATGTAACGTCGCTTTTCTGGGAGTTATTAGGGTCGCTGTTATCTAGACGATTGCACGGGCAAATATTCGAAACTTAAACGCAAAGAAAATATACCCTTAAAACATTATATAAAAAGAAGTAAATTATAACACCTTTTAAACTCCGTGGTTGCAGTTTGGAACGGTACGCACGTGCTCGGCAAGCTAGCTAGTTCGGGAGATATGGGCTGGGATCTTGTTCCACTGACTGAACGTAAGCCATACAAAAAAAAATCACGTGCGCTTTCAATGCCCTTAATATTTAAAATACAAAAAGGTAACACCCATTTTCTACTGCACATACCTTAATGTGAGCAAAGGTGATATTGCTCACTGCCTCATAACCCTCCCATCCTAAGATTTTCCTAGTGGCAAATCGATTATGGAAAACCCCTAATACACTTTACCTTCTCCGCAGACCTCGAAGTTTCACATTAAGAAAAGGCTTAAATCATTTTCAATTCCATATCTGATTTATTACAAATAACTTCCATTCATGTTATATATTAAAATTAAAAAAAAATAAAACAAAAAAATAAAAAAAATTACTATTTTATTACCTACGGCATATAAAGGGTTAATATCTTATACAAAAGAAATGTATAATTTAGTGATTGAGACATAAAGAGATTTGATTGCATACCAAACAAAATTGAACTCTTAAGAGAGTGGTTAATCATAAAAATATATCATGCAATAATATTTCTTTATATTAAAATCACTAACTTTAATATTGTTAAGTATTAATAATTGTAATTGCAGTAAATTTTAAGGGTAAAATGTAAAAGTTAAGAAAATGAGACTGACTTACATTCTTGTTGAATCCAACGCTGCATGAAGGCCTTCTGCTTTGTTGTGGACAACTTAATCGTGACGTTCAGCCGCAGATGATGATAATGAAGTTTTAATTAGTTTTAGTAATTTATCAAATAGGGTTAGCCGAATAATTAAAAAAAAAGACACTTATAAGTTGTGAATTTATAGAAAAGTTGAAGAAAATGCGTTTATGACAGTTTTAGTGTTTAAGTATTATATATTAACTTATTATAAAGAAATGTTATAAGTTCTAGTTAATGATGATCAAGTTTAGGGTTAGTTGAGGAGTAATTGTAATTAAGTACAGGTAAAGATTGAATAATTTTAGAATAAAAAAAAATTATACGACTGAGTTAATTTGGGCCATTTGTCGGTTTTAAAAATTAGCACACTCAGAGAACTTCGACGGTAATTGCATGGCCGTAATGGGTATAAACGAAATATTAAAACTATTAACATTGTTTTTTTTTTATTTTTTTTTTTTTTTTTATAATTTCATGTTGATGTTACCACGAAGTTCTTTGAGTGCAAGATCAGTTTAATTAGTCATATAATATTAGTACGTTAGAAAATTCAATATATTATAATTTTAGAAATTTATATATTTTTTTTTTTTCTCTTTTGTTAAGCTAGTTTCTAGATTAGTTATAAGGGAAACGGTTTAAGCCGTAAAGGCAAAATCCAACGATTTGATCTGGCGTTCAGAAGTCCAATTTTTCATCCCTGGATTTAAGGGGCTTTTTTTTTTTGAATGTGTCTGCCTTAAAGCGTTTATTTAGATGCACAACTACGGTGAAGCACTGAATAGGTTCCTTGGCAATTTCCTTAAAAAGTACGTCTCTCATGTGACCTAATTCTTTTATAAGGATCACGTGGTTAATCTTAATTGGGCCGAATGATGCCACACCCGAGAGATGAAGACAGTAGATTTATTTGAAAAAAACTAATATGTCTAATTAAGTAGTTCCCAAAGTCCTATTAATAAAACAAAAAAACAGGGCTGTTGTAGAGTTTAAAGGACATTTTGACTCAAATTTAACTTTACCTTTTTTTTCGATTTGGATGCACCAAATTTTGGCAAAAATTACTTCCTTGTAATTAAATTTCCGGAAAAATGGCCAGAAAATATTTTCAATAGGATGTGTGACCAAAATTATTTTAAATAGATTTTACATTAATTTTTAAGTTAATTTTAAGATCACAGACTTAAAGAAAAAAAATCAATTATTTGAAAACCACGTTTTTACTAAGAAAAATATTCACACTGTACTTTTAACAACTTTGAAAATTCACTGTATTCTTTACGCAGCACAAGTTTAAAAAGGCAGGCTTTATTGAAATGGCTTCGCATTAAACCTCCGTTTTCGTTTAATCTTTTTGATAATGATATGAGGAGAAAAGGTAATATAAACGCTCTAATAAAAAAAAAAAAAGTAACTCACTCACTCAATCACCATGTCAAACAGCATAGGTAAAATATACACAATGTACGGTATCAAAACAAAGAAAATATATAAAAAAAATTCTGGAAGACAGTGTAACAAAAAAACTATAAAAATATGACAAGGGATGGACCCAAAAGTCCGTGATAGGTTTACTAAGATTTAATTGTTTGAAAAGTAAAGTATTTAAATAATAATTTTTTTTTATTTTATTAATATTTTGCAAAAACAAAATCATGGCAAAAAATTTAAATTCGAAAAAAAAAATATTGAACATTACAAAACAGGTTGTGTTGAATTGTTACTAACAATGAGACAAAAGCTGAAGTCAACAGCGTATGTCTTTCGCATGAAATTTCCCGAGATTTTTACCAGACATATCTTGTAATTCATAATAACACGAACCGTGTTTAGCAATAATTTTAGCCTTGTCAAATTGATTAGCAAGTTTACTATTGAAATGATCGATGGCCTTCGACTGTGCAAAGTTCCTCTTAAACACAATCTGTCCGATATCAAAATTTACAGGACGGGCACGCAGGTTATACGTTTTAGTGTTCCTCTCATACGATTTCCTAATATTTTCCTGAGCTTTTTGCCTAATTAATTCGAGTTTTTCATCAACTTTTAAATTTGTATGTGGATCTTCCGTTCATCAACATGTTCTGCCCAAACAAAAGAAAATATGGTGAAAAACCTGTACTAACATGAACCGAGCTTCTTAATGCGCAACTAATCGAGGATAGTTTTTCATCCCAATCCTTCTGTGAAGGTTTAACATAGGCCCTAACTGCAGCCAAAACAGAGCGGATTCGGGAACTCCGAATATATGAAAAATACGTTTCTCCAAAAATTCGACAACAACATTAGCAGTAAACTTTTTAATTGGTTCGAGAAAATTAAATTTAGACAAGTGGTCTAAAACTATTATTATACCAACATTTCCGGAAGATGACCTAGGATACGGACCTAATAAATCTAAATATAATTTTTGAAAAACTCGGACGGACGTAGACTGTTGGCCCATTGGTGGTCTTAAAATTTTGTTGGTGGCTTTTGTTTGCTTACAGACTTCGCAAGATAAAACATATTCTGAAACTTGTTTTGCCATATTAGGCCAAAAGAAAAATGTTTTTAAACGACGTAAAGTCTTTCCTATTCCTCCATGAGCACAAAGTGGGTGATCATGAGATCTTTTTATCAAATCATTTGTCAATGAGTTTGGAACCCAAAGTTTCCAAGACAATTGTTCTTGTATTTCATCACCAGATGCATGTTCGACACGTTTATATATTAAACCGTCCTCAATTTTAATATCAGGCAAAAATTTAAGTTTAGATTGAAATTTTTCCATAAGAGACAAATATTCCGGTGATTTAAATTCTTTTGATTCTAAGTCTATCTCAACCGAAGTGTTTATTTCATTAACCCAAAAATTTTCAAAATTGGTAATGTGAATTTCATTATTATTTTCTGAATAAATACGAGATAACGAGTCTGGCACTATATTTTGACTTCCTTTTCTATGCCTTATCGTGAAGTTAAATCCCTGTAGCTTTAATGCCCATCTGGCAAGTCTACCGTGCAGATCTGTCTGACACATAAGCCATTTGAGCGAAGCGTGGTCAGTAATAATCTCGAATTCGTGACCTTCGACGTAGGCACGAAACTTTTTAATGGACATGACAGCTGCAAGGCACTCTTGTTCTGAAACTGAGTAGTTTCTCTGAGCAGATGTCAATTTATGGCTCATGTAAGCTACCGGCACTTCGTCTCCCTCGTCATTTCTCTGTGCGAGTACTGCCCCCACTCCATATTGACTTGCGTCACATTGAATAGAAAACGGACGTGTAAAATCCGGGTTATGTAACACCGGTGCGGAACAAAGAGAATTTTTAAGTTCTCCAAATGAAGATTTAGCTTCGTCGGACCAGATAAATTTCTTATTTTTCTGTAACATGTCTGTTAGCGGGGATGTTACAGTCGCAAAATTACGGACAAAACGTCTATACCACCCACAAATTCCTAAAAATCTTCTTAATTGACGGACTGACGTTGGTAACGGATAATCTCGGATAGCTTGAACTTTATCCGGGTCTGTCTTAATCGTTCCATGGCCGATTATATGTCCCAAATATTTGACCTGTTTTAGCACAAATTTGCTTTTTTCAATATTTGTTGTTAGATTCGCTTTTCTCATATGTAAAGCTACTTCATGTAAAAGAAAAATATGTTCATCGAATGTTTCTGTTATCAAAAGTAAATCATCTAAATATATAAAGACTTTGGTACGCAAATGCGCCGGAATAACTTTATCCATAAGTCTGGACATCGTCTGTGGTGCGTTGCATAAGCCAAAAGGCATGGTTACGAACTGGTAGAGCGGACGACCTGGTACAGTGAAAGCCGTTTTCTCCTTAGACCCTTCATCTAAGGGAATTTGCCAGAAGGCGTCCTTTAGGTCAAGACTCGTAATGAATCTTGCCTTTGGGAGCCTGCTGAGAATTCCATCAATTAATGGCAAAGGATAAGCGTCTTTCACTGTGACACTGTTCACTTTTCTAGCGTCCAAACACAGTCGAACCTTCCCAGGCTTAAGCACCAGAGCCACAGGTGATGACCAAGGACTTTGGGACTCTTCAATGACCCCCAACTGAATCATTCGATCTATTTCTGCAAATAGCAATTTTTCAACCGCAGGTGATACTGCAAAATGCCTCTGCTTGATGGGTTTATTATCAGAAGTATCTATTACATGGGTAACTAACGATGTTCTTCCCAATCCCTTTCTTGAATACGATGGAAATGACTTTATGGCTTCGTCTAGTCTAATTTTCTCCACTACGCTTAAATCATGAACATTATCACTAAATTCAATTTCACTTAAACATAGACTTTTATTTATACAAACATCATCAGAATACAAATCCCTAGCTAAACCAAAAGTTTTCACAAAATCTGCCCCTAAGTACAGGTTTTGAGTTAAATTTGGTATTATCAAAAAGTTAATAATTTTAGATTTTCCTCTAAAAGTGACATAAGTGCTCACACAACCAACGGCGGAATGCGAACTCCCATCAGCAGTTTTCAAAGCTATTCTAAATTTCCGATAAGGGTGTTTATTTTATTCTAAAAACCTTTTAGCGTAATCAGATGCCAAACAAGACACTGTCGCACCAGTATCTATCATACCAACAACGTTTTCATCAAATAATCGAACTGTGGAAAAAGGTCTAATATCAAAATCATTTTTATTAGAAATAATAGCGGAGCAAAGAGTTTTTTTACTTTTCAAAACATTCTTCCAAAATTCTCTTAGTCTTCTAGTTGATCTTTTTACTTTTCTAACAGTTGTTGCTGTATTTATTTCCTCATTAAAAATTCTCAATTTCACTGCATTATACTCTTTCAATCTTACATGGTATGGCTTTAAATACTTAGCCACAACATTTATTTTTGAACAATTATTTTTAAAATTTTGTTTGCAAAGATTATTTACTGGATCGGTTTGACATTCAACAGATTTTAGAATTGAGTCGCTTTGGACTGAAATTGGCGCTTTGGCCGGTTGCTTTGGTAGTTTTTTGGAAACTTGTTACACTTCGTACAAGTTGGTTTGTAAACATTGGGAGTACCACATCCATAACAAAAAATAGTTCGCTCACCCAAACATTCTTCGAATCTATGACCTGTTTCAGAGCAATTCCAACAAACAAGGTCCTTTATTTCCTCTATAGCGACACTTTCATCCTCTTCTAAGTTTTCCGTGCCTATTTCTGAAACTAATTTTCGTGGTATAAAAGTTCTATTCGACCTATATTTGTTTAATTCTTCATCTAAAATCTCATGTTTTCTAACAAAATCTCTTAATTCCGAAATCGAACTAATTCGGAAATGCAAAATCTCTTTACGAACTTCAGGACGTAGATTACGTTTTAAAATTTCGACTAAATCAGCACTATCAACAGGAGTTTGCAACCTATCTGATATCTGCAAAACAGCATCATAAAAAGTATCAAAGTTTTCTCCTAGTCTTTGTTTTCTACCTCTGATCTGTTCCCTTAAATCGAAATCTGTTCTACTATCTCTAAATTGTTTCCTTAATTCATTACACAGGATTTCCCAAGTGACTCTATTGGTATTACTATGAAAACGCCAATACCAGTCAAGCGCTTTACCAGTAAATAACAAGTGTACATGATTGCATAAAGTGTCGAAATGTCCACTTAAACTCTGAACCGTAAGAGCACGTATGCGATAAATAAAATTATCTACTGATAAGCCTTCTCATTATAGAAGATACTTTATCAGGAGTTAAATTAAAAGTTTGAATATTATTATTTACGGTTTGTCCAATGTTAAGTCTATCAAAAGGATCTCTATTCAAATCATTATCAAAATTTCGATTTCCTAAACTGTTACGATTTCCAAAATTATGAAAAGTATGGTTTGCAAAATTATCAGCATTTCGATTTTCAAAGTTACGATTACTAAAATTATCAATACTGCGATTGCCAAATCCAGCTCGATTTCCACCGCTATTCCTTGGATTATAATTTGGATTAAATTTCCTAGTCTCTATACTGTTTCTAGAGTTAGAACTTTTATTCAAATTTCGAGGTCCTACATTGTTTTCAGCATTCGAATTACTATTCAGATTTATAGAAGCTAATCTGTCTCGAATCGCCTCATCAATTAGCTTCCTAAGTGTACTATCACTAACATTATGAGAATCATGATTTTCATGTAGATTCGGTGAATTTACATTATTTAGAGAATCATTTAACAATTCATCTAATGATTTAGGTTCAGTGTCATTATCAGGGGTTTGGGGCATTGTCCAATCTAACATATTACGTCTAGGTGGTTTCTTCTGATTTTGAACCTTTGGAATAGCACCACGTGTGTTGTTGTTGTTATCTAAAGGGACTGGTGTAACGGAACATGCACCCTCAGTATCCGCTAAAATATTATGTGACTTTAATCTGTTCTGTCTACAGGCTTTACCACAAATGGGACAACCTTGAGTTTCTTTTAAAACTTTTACTATACACTGTTTATGAAACACATGATTACATGGAGTAGAAACGATTATATCATCTACTTCATAATCTGCCTTACAAATTGAGCAATGTGGTAAACTTGCATTGTTCTCCAGATCTGGCATGTTCTCATTACTATAAGTAATCGACATAATAACAAAAAAATATATAATCAAAACATAATAATAGGTAAAACTTCTTTTGGTCTTTAGAAAAGGTTGTGTATTAAACTAAAATTAAACTCAATAAGATTTTAAGGTATGTGTGCAATAAAATTGGATTTTGATTACTCTCATTCTAATGAATAAACATCGATAAATAACGAATCAAAATGTGGTCGATTAGAGCAAACTTGTCAATGCCTCATAACCGCAATTCCAACAATTTTCATCGAAAATATCATTTACTTAATCATTACACTGAAACCAATCCTGGGGTAAAATTTTAAGAAATTATCTAACGAAACAATAAGGAATGAATAGTCTAATCGTACATAGAGGACTGTAAAAATTTTTTTTTTTTTTATTTTAACTACAATATTTCCTACTCTGACTAAAAGGTATTTCATTCTTGGTCTAAAACCATAAATAAAGACAACACCATTGTTAGATAATATATTAAAAGATTTCCCCATAAATTTTTGCTAATAAAAAAAACTATATGTTAAAATTGGTGATCCCAAAAACTACCGAAATTATACCTAGATGTTATGGTACTAATATTGTTATTTATAACAAAATTATTAATCTGAAAATCCGAAGCTTTTGGGCCCCACGTTGGGCGCCATTTAATTGTAACGTCGCTTTTCTGGGAGTTATTAGGGTCGCTGTTATCTAGACGATTGCACGGGCAAATATTCGAAACTTAAACGCAAAGAAAATATACCCTTAAAACATTATATAAAAAGAAGTAAATTATAACACCTTTTAAACTCCGTGGTTGCAGTTTGGAACGGTACGCACGTGCTCGGCAAGCTAGCTAGTTCGGGAGATATGGGCTGGGATCTTGTTCCACTGACTGAACGTAAGCCATACAAAAAAAAATCACGTGCGCTTTCAATGCCCTTAATATTTAAAATACAAAAAGGTAACACCCATTTTCTACTGCACATACCTTAATGTGAGCAAAGGTGATATTGCTCACTGCCTCATAACCCTCCCATCCTAAGATTTTCCTAGTGGCAAATCGATTATGGAAAACCCCTAATACACTTTACCTTCTCCGCAGACCTCGAAGTTTCACATTAAGAAAAGGCTTAAATCATTTTCAATTCCATATCTGATTTATTACAAATAACTTCCATTCATGTTATATATTAAAATTAAAAAAAATAAAACAAAAAAATAAAAAAAAATTACTATTTTATTACCTACGGCATATAAAGGGTTAATATCTTATACAAAAGAAATGTATAATTTAGTGATTGAGACATAAAGAGATTTGATTGCATACCAAACAAAATTGAACTCTTAAGAGAGTGGTTAATCATAAAAATATATCATGCAATAATATTTCTTTATATTAAAATCACTAACTTTAATATTGTTAAGTATTAATAATTGTAATTGCAGTAAATTTTAAGGGTAAAATGTAAAAGTTAAGAAAATGAGACTGACTTACATTCTTGTTGAATCCAACGCTGCATGAAGGCCTTTTGCTTTGTTGTGGACAACTTAATCGTGACGTTCAGCCGCAGATGATGATAATGAAGTTTTAATTAGTTTTAGTAATTTATCAAATAGGGTTAGCCGAATAATTAAAAAAAAAGACACTTATAAGTTGTGAATTTATAGAAAAGTTGAAGAAAATGCGTTTATGACAGTTTTAGTGTTTAAGTATTATATATTAACTTATTATAAAGAAATGTTATAAGTTCTAGTTAATGATGATCAAGTTTAGGGTTAGTTGAGGAGTAATTGTAATTAAGTACAGGTAAAGATTGAATAATTTTAGAATAAAAAAAAAATTATACGACTGAGTTAATTTGGGCCATTTGTCGGTTTTAAAAATTAGCACACTCAGAGAACTTCGACGGTAATTGCATGGCCGTAATGGGTATAAACGAAATATTAAAACTATTAACATTGTTTTTTTTTTATTTTTTTTTTTTTTTTTATAATTTCATGTTGATGTTACCACGAAGTTCTTTGAGTGCAAGATCAGTTTAATTAGTCATATAATATTAGTACGTTAGAAAATTCAATATATTATAATTTTAGAAATTTATATATTTTTTTTTCTCTTTTGTTAAGCTAGTTTCTAGATTAGTTATAAGGGAAACGGTTTAAGCCGTAAAGGCAAAATCCAACGATTTGATCTGGCGTTCAGAAGTCCAATTTTTCATCCCTGGATTTAAGGGGCTTTTTTTTTTGAATGTGTCTGCCTTAAAGCGTTTATTTAGATGCACAACTACGGTGAAGCACTGAATAGGTTCCTTGGCAATTTCCTTAAAAAGTACGTCTCTCATGTGACCTAATTCTTTTATAAGGATCACGTGGTTAATCTTAATTGGGCCGAATGATGCCACACCCGAGAGACGAAGACAGTAGATTTATTTGAAAAAAACTAATATGTCTAATTAAGTAGTTCCCAAAGTCCTATTAATAAAACAAAAAAACAGGGCTGTTGTAGAGTTTAAAGGACATTTTGACTCAAATTTAACTTTACCTTTTTTTTCGATTTGGATGCACCAAATTTTGGCAAAAATTACTTCCTTGTAATTAAATTTCCGGAAAAATGGCCAGAAAATATTTTCAATAGGATGTGTGACCAAAATTATTTTAAATAGATTTTACATTAATTTTTAAGTTAATTTTAAGATCACAGACTTAAAGAAAAAAAATCAATTATTTGAAAACCACGTTTTTACTAAGAAAAATATTCACACTGTACTTTTAACAACTTTGAAAATTCACTGTATTCTTTACGCAGCACAAGTTTAAAAAGGCAGGCTTTATTGAAATGGCTTCGCATTAAACCTCCGTTTTCGTTTATTCTTTTTGATAATGATATGAGGAGAAAAGGTAATATAAACGCTCTAATAAAAAAAAATAAAGTAACTCACTCACTCAATCACCATGTCAAACAGCATAGGTAAAATATACACAATGTACGGTATCAAAACAAAGAAAATATATAAAAAAAATTCTGGAAGACAGTGTAACAAAAAAACTATAAAAATATGACAAGGGATGGACCCAAAAGTCCGTGATAGGTTTACTAAGATTTAATTGTTTGAAAAGTAAAGTATTTAAATAATAATTTTTTTTTTATTTTATTAATATTTTGCAAAAACAAAATCATGGCAAAAAATTTAAATTCGAAAAAAAAAATATTGAACATTACAAACAGATTGCCATATGCACGAAATTTTCAATTTTTTTTGTGCCAGACTACTTCGTTGGTATTGTTTATCAATTCTAAGCCAAACAAAAGAAGACCTGATCACTATTAAGTCCTTAGAAAGGTAATTTACGAAAATTGGAAATTATTTACAAATTTTAAAGAGCATCGAAAGTTAAAGTTTGTTTTTTGGGATTTTTCAAAAGTAGACGTGGTTAGCTAACTAAAGGCATCAATGTTTTTATTTTAACATTTATAGTTTTTAATTGTCAGACGTTGAAAAAAGTTTTTGGTAATCTTAATTCTACTTAATTCTTAAAATAGTCTAAAAATACCAAAAAAAAATCATGATGATGCAAAATAAGATTAAAATGCATTTAATATTTTAAATGTCTTACTTATTTGATAATAAAATTAACAAACAAGAGTTATTTGATCGTTTTCGCTTTTATTTTATCATTTATAATCCGGGTGCTTCGACTTAGGAATATAGTAAAACCGTACACATAATTTACGTGGTCTTGAAATTTAAAATTACAAGTCGTAGAATAAATCTCTAAATGTCATTATGTAGCTAAATACTTCTACTTTTAAAAACTGTCAACTAATAATTGCAATGTGAATTAAAAACCCACAATAAACAAAATCAATTTTGCGATCCTCCGATTTTCGATAGGAAATCAGCTTTCTAAGGACTTAATAGTGATCAGGTCTTCTTTTGTTTAGCTTAGAATTGATAAACAATACCAACGAAGTAGTCTGGCACAAAAAAAATTTGAAAATTTCATGCTTATGACAATCTGTTCCGATTTTCTATATCCCATACCTTTTTCACCCTTGGCTCCATACTTGGTACACTTATTTACATAAATAAGATACAGAAATGTTTTTATCTATTAGATACAATGACCACTATTATATTTTAATCAAAAAAATATAAAATACTAATAATATTTCAAACCATTTTCTTAGTGTCCATATTTCAAACCATTTTCTTAGTGAAATTATAATACTTTTCAATGTTGTTTTTTTCAATTGCAACAACAAAGTTTGAATTGTTGCTTAAAATGAAGATTTGTACTATAATCTAAAAATAATATTGTTAGTTTCTTTCCAAAATGTATGTGTGTTTTTTTACTTCAAATTTGTTGCATGCAAGTGTCCCTATTTTTTCGCACCAACAAAAAGTAGGGGACTCGATTTTAACGATAGAGGTATGGTTCCTTCGGCAAATTTTCATGGAATAACCCATAGAATACGGAAATCACAGGGAAATTGTCGAAAAATAAATCGACCGGCCCTAGTATGCAGGCTCCTTCTCCACATAAGACGTGATTTTTGATAAATCAAACGGGGAGGGGCAGAAAAGGGTGAAATTCAAAAATCCACCTTAACGGCCTGCCCTCACCGAAAAAGTAAAATACCTGAAATTTTTAACATGTATTACCTGGAGTATGGAATAACTCACTGACAAGCTAAATTTTAGCCAGGGAAATGGTAAAAATGGGGCTTAAAAGGATGAAATGTCGTGCCTTTAACAGTTTGGCGAAACCGCTGGGCCTAGGAAGTTGAAATTTGGTATGCAGGCTCCTTCTCCAGTTTAGATAATAGCTAAGATGTCAATTTTGGAAAATCCAACGGGGAGGCAAAAAAGGAGAAAATTGTCCCCCTTGACGACTTGCCAAAACCGCTAGAGCTGGGCAGTTAATATTTGGTACATAGGTTCCCACTCCATCGTAGACATGCAACCAAGTTGGATTTTCGGAAATTCCTACTGGGGGGTGCAATAAGGGGAAAAGTCTTCCCCCCTCCCCCGAAACGGCCTGAACAAACCACTGAAACTAGAAAGTTAAAATTTGTTATGCAGATTCCTTCTTCAGTAGATAACAGATAAGACTTGACTTTTGGAAAATCTAACGCGGAGGGGCAAAAAAGCAACTGCAATGTAAATGTGCAAATTTGCACAAGTGAAAAGTGCAAATTTGCAAAAGTGGAAAAGTTCAAATGTAAAAATATGCAAATTGGGAAGAGTGCAAAAGTGAACATTTGATTGCTTGATGGTTTGATTGATTGATGCTTTGATAGATTGATGATTTGATGGATCGATGGTTTGATGGTAATGTAAATGTGCAAATGTGTAAATATGCACATGTGCAAATGTGTAAATAAGAAAATGTGTAAAAATTATTTCATTCAAAATTTCCCGACCCAAACCGCGGGAGGTAGGACGCTAAAATTTGGTATGTGAACTGGAGTATGTTCCAAAAAGTATATAATTTTCTATAGAGTATTTTTCCCGATCTACCAGAAATTCAACATGGTACAGAGTTCAGCGGCAACATTTTAAAATGAGAGGGCAACATTATCAAAGTTGCTAAAGTGTTGAAAAACATTAAATTTAGTGTATGCAGTGCTGCCACATAAACAGTGTAATTTTTTATCCCAGTTTTTGGGATTCTTAACTGTTTACCAGTTGTTTCATAAAAACATTTTTTTTTTCAAATGATTGCATTTTTTATAGGTTTTTAGTTATATGTTGCAACAATTAATAGCATATTTATTCTCTTTATTATATATTTTTACCATAGAAATGGGAAATAATGGATATGAATAGACATAGTTGGTCAATGTGTGTGTACACACTTTAATACTTTTCATGTCACAATGTTATGTTTGAATTCGTAACTATTTTTTAACACAATTGCAAATTTTTGTTGTATTTTTTTACTTTATTAGACATGTCTAATTTTAGTAAAAATAATTAGTATATTGAACAAATATTATATTTTTATATGAAAAATATGAAAAAATACATGAATAAAAAAAAAACATTTTTTTTATGAAATAATCTGAAAAATCTCTAGCATCCGAAAAAATCTCTAGCATCCCAAAGCACTACTTAAAGTTGCCGACCAAAACTCACCTTTGTTGCCGCCAAACTATTTTCGTGTTCTAAGAGAGTACTAAAAAGTTCGTGAGAGAGAAACATACTATATACAAAATTATATACTTTTTGTATGTTTTAACTCACTGTTCAGCTACATTTTAGAATTTTAGCCAGGTACATGGTAAAAAGGGAAAAACCTTAAATTTTAAATATGTGTTGCTTTAGAATTTTGGTCAGTGGCATGGTAAAAATTGAGGGCTCCGGGTAATTATCTGTTAACTCAGTATATTCCCGGGCGTTAGTCCAAGCAATCCCGGGCTTTACCCGGTCAGCCATTTTCTACGCTAACAACGTGGCGGGCTTTGCCCGCTAGTGTCTACATAAAATGTTCATAATTAAAATAAGTGTACATCAATTTGAAAGACCTGTCTTGGTTGTATCAGGATATTGTTTCCCATAATCTGCCACAATTTGCATTATCAATTGCTTCTATTCATCGTCTCGTGACAACACTTGTTTATAGTCTTCCAAGAGCTTTACTCCCCCTTCTGCTGAGTCATTAACAATTTTCAATTTTCTAACTATGCCCAAACCAATATTATTACAGAAGTCATTTTTCCATTCCTTAGGATCTTTCTGTAGAAATTCCGTTGAAATAGAAAATCTTTTAAAAAAGTTTAGTACTTTTTGAGATATAAAATCCTCAATGTTTTTATCGGCGTTCTGGCTAATTTGATGGGGAAGAATTGTGAATTTTTTGTTGTCACTATCATTAGATTGATTTAAAGCTGCTACCATAAGTTTTTTTGATGCATAAGAAATTTTATGAGTATCATTGAAAAAAGCCAGACCTGCAGACCGGTTCCGAAAAAACATATCATGAGATAGGTGAAAAGAGCACCGGTTCCTAAAGTACCTATCACATTACCGGTTAAAAAGTCACGACATGTCCTTTTAGACCAGTCCTGTGACATGTTCCAGAGGGCAATTGACCCCCTCCTAGGACAAGCCCATGTTAAAGTGATCAGTCTCGTGACCGGTCCCTATCGCAATGAACCGGTCATGTGACGTGTCCTGGAATAGGTCCTTTTCCCACAGGGTAGGCTTAAAGTTATGTTTATTAATTTTACTCCAACCATCTTTAAATCTATTAAATAGTGTATCCGGAAGTTTTTGTCCTGTTTCTTATCAAACTTGTGTGCGGCATCGGCGAATTAAAGTTTCATTTATCACTAAATCATTTACGTCGTGTTTTAAAGTTTCAGCAGTTGTTATAAGGATTCGTACTGCTTCACGATTACTTATTTTGTATTTATCTAATACTTGTATTAGTTTTGGTGTAGTATAATGATGTTGACTTCTTTTTTTTTTTTGTTGAATAGCTTCGGCCTGGTTCATTCTTTGGGTCTTCAATACCATCCAGCTCAAGATGTTCTTCATCGCTTGATACGGAGTTCAAATTTTCGTACTCTTCTGTAAAATTTGTTTTAAAAGTAAAGCAATTAAATATAAGATAATTTCACATTTATAAAATGTAAAGAATAACACTTTTATGAATTCTTTATATCCCATCAAAATTTTAAAAATGCCTTCCAAAGACCCGTAACCTGTTAACTGGTTTTGAATTTTTTTTAAACGTATAAAGCAGTTAACAGGTCAAGTAGTCACTACCTAGTTTTAAATACCAAACTTTTTTTTTTAAGCACTATACAATTGATGGTAATGATATATCCTTAAAGGGTATGACATGGTAATGGGTAATACATCATTAGTGATTAAAAAGTTTAATTTTATTTAGCAAGTGACAAACTTTTTCGAGTGTTTACCAAGGCTTTGCTGGGAATTTGATAACCCACAGTAATTCTGTTACATACCTTCCCAAACGGATGCATATTTCTCATGCGACGTTCTTTTTCTCGTCGAAGTGTTTTTCTTTCTTCTCCTTTTGCGAAATCACTACCTAGCATTGAACCAGGTCTTCCTTTTTTTCATTGATTTTCTAAAAAACATCTTATCTTCCTCGATCGGCATTAGCAACGTCAATCAAATCATCAAATTTGTCTAAGAATACTTTCCCTTGTTTTTCCTGTATTAATATCAGCGTTTGTAATTTTTCTGCAATTTCCTCAACTCAAAGTATAAACTCTCAACTTTTGTGACACATTTGTCAAAAGCTCTTATTGGAATTCGTGCTTTATTCCATAAAACCTCTATTTCTTTCACGACAAGGAAAGCACTTGCTTTAGTTTGCGCATATTGTACAATCTTGGGATGGTAATTTATCACGGATAAATTCACTTTCGTCATGATCGAGCAGATATAACTTTCTCGTCCTCTTGCACTCATTTTTTCTTTTATTTCTTTAACTTTATTTATTTCTTTAACTTTCTTACTTTAATATTCGCTTTAATATTCTCTTTATTTTTTTGATTTATTTTCTATATAAAACTTTTACTTCAGAAAACTGCTGTTTTTGCTGACTTTGTAAACAAAAGATTTTAGCTCTGGGGATTACGAACCAAAAAAACTACCACGATCATTAGGTAGAATTTTATGGGGCAAATAATAAGCTTCATTAAATGGTAATAGTGAATAATTTCATAATTTCTTATGAAATTATTTTATTTTGATTGGAACCTAACTGTGAAAATCTGAATATTACCAAAAATGGTTTAACTTAGTTACATTTCGTACTATAATTTTGTATGCTATTGAAAGCCGTCAAAAAGATATAATTTTTATGAAATATAACATAACGGAAAAAGTTGACGTGCTATGATAATTTAATTAACAGTTTTGGATTCAGTGTAATATTTTACATCATGATCCATCTTAAAATATTTCAATTTGTGGCATAGGCGTAGCGCAAAATTAATATATGTGCAAATTTTATTAAAATTTTACACATTCAGTGTATATGGTTCTAGGCTTATTAATATAGACTTTTTCTTTTAAATAAACCCAAAGAAAACAATCTGGAGTGGTTAAATCTGCTGAACGCGGAGGCCAATTAAAATCGCAGACATCGTGCGGCGACACCGTGTTCATTTTCAAAAAAGTATGGGCCAATTATCCTTTCCGACGAAACATCGCACCAAATAGTACACTTAAGTTGGTGTAATTGTCGCTGTTGAACTACCCATATCCTGCAGTTTTGCCTATTAACGATCTCATTTAATTGGAAATGTGCTTCGTCGCTCATAAATAAATTATGAATAAAATCATGATTTTCTTCTGATTTTTGCCGGAAATAAATTGCATAATCATGTCGTTGCTGGTAATATGTTGATTTCAATTCTTGGACATGCTGAATTTTGTATGGAAACATTCTTATTGTATGCAAAATTCTCTGCAGCGACCCTCGTGAAATGCCATGTTATGTCGTACGTCTCCTAGTTGATGTTTCTCCATCTTCCCGAATACTCTCCTGTACCCGTTCAATATTGTGTGCACCGTTGGTCGTCTGCCAGCACCAAGCAGGTTCTTTACTGCCAATAACAACAATAAACCACACGGTTTATTGTTGACTCTATGGGTCCAACCCATACATTAAAATAACGACGATATGCAGGCTGAGTCAAAACAATGGAACGTTGATTTGAAAATAAAGTTCAACGATTTGAGCAAGTTGTTCAATTTTGAACTGAACAACATGCTTCAAAAGAATGGAACGTTGATTTGAAAATAAAGTTCAACGATTTGAGCATGGTGTTCAATTTTGAACTGTTCCATTTTAAATTCCCCAAGTCTCCTTTACAAAATACCGAAAAGAAATAAAAAAATATTATAATAAAAAAGTTGAAAGGAATTCAAACTATTTCGGTAATATTGGGCCACCCTGTAGTAGATAATTTCAATAAATTTAAAGTGGTTTGTGACGCATTAACTGTCGGGGGAAGTTGTCTCGTTTTTAACCGATTTTTGTTTTTATTGGCTTATTAAAAAGATAATTTCAATTCATTAAACATTTTAATCAAAACTCGTTTTTAAGAAAATTTATAAATGTCACATTTTCCCCTTGTAATCCCTTTTTCAAACTTAAGGGCCGCTGTGGCAACTCTTCCCGATGTCCTATTATTCTAATTTTTTCCAAGACGTGGTCTTCCAACCAAATTAACATTTCTAGGGGCGGGAATGGTCAATAGCTCACAATTGTTTTTTTTTTGGAGCAACATAAAACTAAAAGTATATATTTAATTAAAAAAATATTTATTACAATTTTAATTATTTTCAATGTTGACAACAAAATCTCTTTGATAAGCACTTGGGCAGCAGGAGTTTTTTTTTAATAATATCTCCTGCGGCACTAGTACTTAGAAAAGTGATTATGGTTAGCAGCTTCAAACAACGCAGTATAATATTATAAATAAACACAAAAAAGTATCAAATAATTTTAAATGATTAAAAATACTTTTATAAATTCATATTCGATTCTTTTCAATTTTTTATTTGAAATGGGAAGTTAAAAAATAACAAAAAGGTGTTTGTATATACAAATTCCATTGTTGGTAAATGTTGGCTGTGTATATGTACATTGTTAAATAAATTATATACATACTTACCAAAAATTTTGGTCTAACAAATTCTGTTATTCCAACCACGCAGGCAAAAATTGCCAAACCGTACAAACAATGTAGTACTGGCAAACTACTGTCTTTCTTCTGAAACCTACCTTTTAAGAAATAACCAAAAGCACAACTATTTTAGTAGCAAAGCATTGTTTTGTTTGCTAAACAACGCCATTTCAAGACACATGTCGGCATATATCACATTAATTTCGGACAGAAAAACTCTTGTTCAGCTAATATCAAAGCAATATCTTTAAAGTAAATCTAAATGAGACAAACTTTTAATAAATCAGAAGTTATAACCGACATTAAGAAAGCGTCAAGTGTCTTTTGTAATAGAAAAATGGATTAATGAATTCTGAATTTTTACTGTAAAAGTCAATGTGAAAGGTCAACAGTGAAATTAATTTCGGTGTTTTTAATGGTAATAACATTTGAATATATATACTCTAACATGCAAATCAGCCCATATAAACCTCAAATTGTCTACAATACATTACATTAGCCATAAATACTTTCCAATATTCGAAAAAAACGATGTTAGGCCGAAAAAACTGACTTTTGACAAATATAACATCCAAATCTGCAGTAACATGTAAATTAGATGAATTTTTTATTGCTTTATGCAGTAAAGAATTTATTTAATGTCCGACACAAACTTAAAAACAATTTATATATGTATGAAATATATTTTTAAGTCTGGTTCGAGATCATGAAAAATTTTTTTCTAATAAAAAATTTTCTTTAATTTATTTTAGTTATCATGGGGAATACACAAAAACGTTATTAAGATTCTAGCTGAACTCACAACTCAAAGAAAAAACAGTTGATTTTGTTGGGTAGATGAAATTTACTTACAACTTTTGTATATTTTTATATTCTCCTTTATTACTGTATGCCCAATTCAGCAATTAGCTAATATTAAAGCCATGTGTTAATAATGAGATGTCTACTCTGCGCAAAATTGAAGCTAGTATACCTCAGGGGAGTGTACTGGGACCAGTGTTATATACAATTTTCACCTCTGACATGCCTTGTATTACTTGAATAACAGTTGCAACCCATGCCGACGATACAGCATTTATATCATCACACACCTTCAAGTTTGGTTCACAAGAAATAGATACGTAGTTAACTACTTGGAATATCAAAGTAAATGAACAAAAATCTACGCACGTAACTATTACTCTAAGACGAGGCGATTGCCCAAAAATCAACTTTAATGGTGCTGAAATTCCACAAAATAACAAAGTTATTTTACTTTGGGTACGTGTTTAGACAGAATAACCTTCTGTAAAGAGCATGTTAAAGCCAAAGAACGCAAGTTGACAACAAATTGAAAAAATGTACTGGTTGCTCGGTCGAAAATCAGAATTAAGTTTGGAAAATAAAATTATGCTTTATTTTTGAAGCCTGTATGGACGGAATTCAATTTTGGGGAACAACGAGTAATTCAAATATTAAAATTATTCAGAGATTTTAATCAAAAACTTTAAGAATCATTGCGAATGCTCCTTGGTTTGTTACTAACAATACTATACACAATGACTTTGATATCCCAAACGTAAAAACTGAAATAAATAAATTTAGCAACCGATATCTACAAAGATTAAGCGATCATGTTAATCCTTTAGCCATAACCTTATTAGATGAAAGCGAAGAAGTCAGAAGATAAAAGAGGCACCACGTACTTGTACATTCAGAAGTTGATTTTATTAAAATAAATTTGTTGTATCAACATGTACATACTGTAAATACTTAGTCAATAATCTAATTATAGTAATATTAAGAAACTACAATCTCTATTATTTATAGTGTTATTGGTCTTATTGTAGATTAATAAATTATGTTAAGTTTTTTTTTTATTTTTTTTTCTCATTTGCTTAATATTGGAAAATAGATTGCAAATAAAGAATAAAAAAAAATATGTTTAAATTGTTTTTTACCTATGTTCAAACAATTCATGATCTCGAACCAGACTAAAAATATATTATTTCACACATATACATATGAGAAGCTATAAAAAGATCGACTATAAAATAAAAACTTCAATAATTTATATATTCATGGATTTACATAATAAATTAAATTATTGGGCGGGAAACACAGGTTATTGGGTAAAAAATCATTTTATTTTTCAACATAGTCTCCTTTAAGGTGTAGAGCTTTGTCCAAAGTTTCTCCAATTATGTTAACCCTTATAAAAAAAACAATATTTGTCGAGGTCATCAAAATAGGTTTGTTTGTGAGATGATTTCATCGTTGGAGTCAAATCTCTTTCCGTCGGGCCATTTCTTCAGGTTTGGAAACAAGATATAGTCACTTTAGGCTAAGTCCAGATAATAGGAATCAGTGGCGTGGGGCAAAATATTTTTTCTATAAACTTTTTTAAAGAAGATAATTTTTATTTTTCGACCTCTGAAGCATTTAAAACAAAATTTACAGATTTTAATAGTTGTAGAACAAATATAATTCTTAACAGGTAGATCATATTTGGGGTCATTTTTTATTTCTTCAAAATGGTGTTATTTTTCCTCAATCTAATAAATAAATGAAAATATGCTAATATTTATTTGGTTGGGGTAATTTTTATTATATTTTAATGTTAATTTTCATTATGAAATTATACCCCAAAAAAATCGGGCTTAATTACATTTTAAGTTGGGGTCATATTTCTTGAGGCCATTTTGCACACAAAATTTTTAAAAATATAAAACAGCACAGATATCATGGGAACGTGGAATAGCCACGTGTAAATTTTTACTCATATTCAAAATCATTGCGAAAACGATTAGATTGTTTCCAAAACTTTTGGAATGACTCCAAATGTAATTTAAAAAGTATCAATTGAAATTCAAAAACGCCAAATAAATTAAATATTAGTTGAATTTCAATAAGTTTTACAATTGCGTTTGGTATTTTTTAATTTTAATTTATGTATTGATTGCGAATTTTCGAACCTTATTTGCAATTTTTTGAATCTAAATTGTATTCTTTTATTTCTGATTTTTTTTTTAATTTCAATTGCCATTTTTAGCAATTTTGTGTTTTTTATTAAAAAGCTTTATTTTTATATCGCTATATACAGTTATGTGCAAAAAAAATAGGGACACTTGTATGCAACAAATTAAGATTATAGTACAACAACAACTCTTCATTTTAAGCAGCAATTCAAACTTTGTTGTTGCAATTGAAAAAAAACAACATTAAAAAGTATTATAATTTCCTATAGTCGAATGTGAATAAAAATAGGGACAGTAAGAAAATTGTTTGAAATATTATTAGTATTTTATATTTTTTTAATGGAAATATAATAGTGGTCATTGTATCTAATAGATGTACTCATTTCTGTATCATATTTATGTAAATAAATGTACCAAGTAAATCGGAACAGATTGTCATATGCATTGAATTTTAAAATTTTGTTTGTGCCAGACTACTTCGTTGATATTGTTTATCAGTTGTAAGCTAAACAAAAGAAGACCTGACCAATATTAAGTCCTTAGAAAACTGATTTACTATCGAGAATCGGAAATTATTTACAAATTTTAAAGAGGACCGCAAAATTAATTTTGTTTATTGTGGGTTTTTAATACACAACTATAGGAAATTATAATACTTTTTAATGTTCTTTTTTTCAATTGCAACAACAAAGTTTAAATTGTTGCTTAAAATGAAGAGTTGTTGTTGTACAATAATCTAAAAATAATATTGTTAGTTTCTTTCCAAAATGTAAGTGTGTTTTTTTACTTTTAATTTGTTGCATGCAAGTGTCCCTATTTTTTCGCACATAACTGTATATAACTACTTGATTTCATATAACAACACTCTAATAAATTTCTATTGAAATTTACCCAACTTATAGTAGGAAACTGTACTCCTAGTATAAGTTGGATAAATATACTCTATGTGCGTAATTTAAAAAAAAAAACACACATTATGCGTAAGATTGTGAACACAAAATGAGTACTTTCAATGTAATAGTGCGTAAAAATGTAATGAAATTTTGAAATTAAGGAGTAAATTTACCAAATGTGTGCGTAAAGATACACGTTTCACATGTAAATGTACAAAAAAAAAATGCTTAAACTCCCCCAATTTTTATTTTTGTTAAAAAACAATAATTTATTTTTAAAAACAATCAAAATTTTGAGAACTTGTTTATAAAATATAATAAATTATAAAAAATCTTATCCTAATTAAATGAAAATGATTTGGATGGAATCGTCATGAACATTTTCTTACTAACGTGATCTTCACTTTTTTGCACGATATATAATCTATTTTTCTTTTGGTTTAGGGGTGTTAGAAGAGACTTTGGCCCACGAGTTCAGGCACGAATAGTTTAAAATGTTTAAAAATACTTCGTGCGTGTACTATTGTACATGATATTGTGCGCAAAAAAGCCTTACGCATATGGTGTTTATATTTACAGAATTTTCGTAATATTGCATATAACTTTACCTATTTTATTGTAGTAAATTTACAAACAATTTTTAGAGTGTACTTTAAAAGTAAATTTATTATTACTATTATTCCAAATGGCACTACGCACCGCGATCATAATAGGTCTTTTTGTGCTGCCCAGAACCACCCTAAAGATTCAAGATATTGATGAAGCCAAAAACCTTTCCGGGTGAAGTGTTCCAAATGTCGGAAGGCGGCAAGAAACAGTCACCCAAAAACCTGATCCTCCTGACACAAAGCCCAGGAAAATCGCAGAGGACATGCTCTAACGTCTTGACCCGATTGACCCTTCTTGTGCCTATTGTACTTAAGGTCGCAATGCCCAGTAAAGTATCCAGTCAGGGTCCTTAGATCCAAGGGCTAATAATCGCCCAGACTCACCACTGAGCATAGATGTACATCTCTTGGCCTGTCGTAAGCCACGAGATGTTTGCCAATAATCGAAAAATGTTGACTCTCTCCACATCCTGAGCCTGTCCCTAGTATAGGCACCCCGCAAAGGTTCAGGGCCTATGAAGAGTCGACGGGCACAGACAATCACAATGGGGGCAATGCTGGGAATTCCCAGCATGGCCCTGATGGCATCCGTAGGACACGTCCCGCTGGCGCCCGCTATACCAATGCACGTCAGACGGTAGATCCTCTTGAGAGTATCCATCGTTTTTAACTGTTCGACCTTTGGCCACCATGCAATAGCCGCATAGGTGATCATAGATCTGACAATAGTATTGAATGTCCAATACACCATCCGCGGTGTCAGACCCCATGTCCTCCCAAAGAGCCTCTGGCAGGCATAGAAAGCCCTGGTGGACTTTTTGGACAGCGAGTCATTCCAGGTTAGAGATTTGCCGAGAGTAACCCCCAAATACCTAACCTTATCAGAGTAATCTATCACCATGCCCCCCACAACAGGCCGTGATAGAATGACCTTCCTTATGCTCGTAAATGGTACCAGTATCGTTTTCGACGGGTTGATGGATAAGCCCTTTCCCTGGAACTTTGAAAGAGTAAAGTTCAGAGCCTCTTGCATGCGCTCTGAGATCTTCCTGTCATCCCATCCGACAACGGATATGACAATATCATCAGCGTAGCCGTTGGTTCTGAAGCCCTGGTTGTTTAGATCCCCCTCAACCATATTGACAACGTGATGAACTGAACTGAAGACCGTGTATCGGTCTCCGTACGAGGTACGTGTCCTTAATGCCCAGTTTTTAACTTCGCATTTAAATATCCAATTAGTTAATTGCCATTTAAATTTAAGTAGTATTTAAATACAGTTTCAGTTTTTCAGTCGTAAATGATAATTGTTATTTATTTGCGACAAAAGTATGATAGCACCATGACATGTCAAAAAATGAATACCCATTACTCAAAAAAAAACAGCTGTGGAAAGAACTAAAAAAGTTAAATTTGATTCATTCGTTGCAGTTAATCAAATTAAAATATTTATAAAATATAGACAAAATAAATAAAAAAAAGTTTAAAAAATGAAAAGAAGTGAAAATTTTAGTGGAAGTGAGGTTGAATTTTTATTGGCTGCTGTAAAAAAGTACAGCAGCATAATTGAAAATAAAAAAAACGGACAGAGTAAGTGCAGAGGAAAAATTAAATGAATGGAAAGATGTGGAGCGTGAATTTAATAGTAAATTCACCAATACCTTCCGAAGCCATAAGGTTTTAAAAACCAAATATGGAAACATAAAATCAACCGCCAAGCAAAATTTTGCGTTTGACAAAAGACAAACGTATGGTACAGGTGGTGGGCCTCCACAGAAAAAAGCAACGACGAAGACAGTTGAGACAATTTTGGAGATATGCCAAGAGGCACAAATTTTAGGAAGACCATCGAGTAATGACTGCGATGCTGATGAAAATGGTAAGTTTTACTGGTTATTATAATTTGTAACATTTGAGCATTTATTTTCTTTTTTTAGGAAACATCATTGAGTTCATCGTTAAAGACCCAAGTGAAGAGGATGGTGCAGTTGGTGGAAAAGTTGAAGATAGTGAAACAAGTAAGTTACATTTTTGACTATTATTTATGTTAGTTACTTATCATTTATGTTATTTGTTATTTATTTATTAATTTTTTTTATTTATTTATTTATTTTATTTATTTATTTATTTATTTATTTATTTATTTATTTATTTATTTATTTATTACACAGCATGACACAGAAAATTTAATGTGTGTGAAGTTATCCATAAAAAAGTTATCCATAGATTTTTGATGCGTGAAACTTAAGTGGAACATAGATTTTTATTAGAAAAAGTGTTTTAGAGTCGTCAGACGACATACTTTGAACTTAGCCACATATGAACCTTTGACCATTCCTTGTTTCTCCTTGAAAGTATATTCTATTTATCACTTTGTCAAAATTATGGCTAAATTCCTATTGCCAGTTGTAGGACTCTAGAACATTTCACCAACATAGCACGTATAGCAGCAACTCTTAGGAACAAGTAAAGTCTTTTGGTATATGCCCCAATCCCAAATCATCGGAGGAGCTGAGAAAAAAATAAACTTTTTTTAATTTTGGAGTTCTGTCCGCACATACATCAGTAGTAATAAATTTTGAAACGTGCACCCGATATCAAAAGATTGTTTTTGTCTACAGACCATGCACTTGATTTTAAAATATATCTTATAGTTTGAACATTCCTAATTGAACCAGAGCTGGCCATTCCAAAAAAAAAAACAAGTTTCCACAATACAAGGTTGAAACGCATAAATCGAGTTTATTTCTAAACCAATCACTCGATTTTTATTAGAAAAAGTGTTTTAGAATCGTCAGACGACATACTTTGAACTAAGTCACATATGAACCTCTGACCATTCCTTGTTTCTCCTAGAAAGTGTATTCTATTTATGAGTTTGTCAAAATTATGGCTAAATTTATATTGCCGGTTGTAGGCCACTAGGATATTTCGCCAACATGGCACGCATAGCAGCAACTCTTAAGAACAAGTAGAGTCTTTTGGTATGTGCCCCATATTCCAAATCATCGGAGGAGCTGAGAAAATAATGTTGCACCATCTTGAAAATTTTTTTATGGATGAATTTGTTAAACTGATTTGAAGCACTTAAAAACGATTCGCCAATATGCGACATACCTTAAAATGATCTAGGAATCATGAAATTCCATTGGTATGTGTCCCATCTTCCTAATCATCGGAGGAGCTTAGAAAATTCCATTTAATTTTTTTTCTCAAAGTAAATGAAAAATCATATATGGACATTAGACCGTACCTCAAAAAAAAAGTTTACCGTACACCCTCCAATATGAAGTATATTAACAAGAAAATTTCGAAAAAGTTTTTTTTTTTTTTTTGGCCGAACGTAGGGGTCGCCATTTTATATTTTTCGTTATATCTTCGCCATTTACCGTCGGATCTTAAAGTATTGTATATCAATGTTTTTTGTCTCGCGGAGACCGATGTTTTCCTCGAAGGAGCCATTGACCTCAAGTAACCCGTTCTAGTATTAACCCACCAGATCTCAGTTGCTACCACCTTAATGAACTACCCTAATATTTTAAAATGAAAGCTCGCAAAAAAGCAATAAACTTTTGCTAGGAAAGTATTCCAATAATTCCAGCGGAACTATTATTTTATTTTTTTTTTAATTTTTTTTGTTGCCGAATGTAGGGCATTTTTAATAATACCGTTACTACTATCTCACTTTGTTTTGCTATTCGTTTTACCCATGTAGTAACTGTCATTATTTTCTATAATAATTAATCGTGTTTTGTTTATTTTAATTAAAAACGATAAAAACTTAAAAAAATTATTAGTGAATTTACTGTTAGTGATTTAAACAATACCAAATTACCTACGAAGTGCGATGTTATTAATTTCTTCTTGTATCTGCGGCATAACACTGACCGAAATCGAAAGTTGGGTGCATTTAAACAAGAAGCGTTGAGAAGTATAAGCCATTTGTGGAAGCACACAGACATTGCAATTATATCGGTAACAGCTCTTCGATGAAGTTTGGATAAGCTTCTAAATGATTATTATAACATGCTTAAATATCAGTTGAAGTACAATGTAAATGAGTGGAATAGATTGTTCTTGATTTCACGTTGTAAGTGCGGTATCGAAAGAAAAAATAAATGCATTTGCACCGACTCTGATAAAATCTCAGATAATGCGAAAGCTTTCTTCATCGATCAGTGCGGTGCACGATTGATGACTTTAGATGATGTTGTTGATGCGATGCCGATGATAAGTGGCAATGATGTAGAAATGTCATCAATTGCTACAACATCGAATGAGGTGTATAGCGTTGGATATGAACCAGACAGCGATGAAGATCAGGAGTTTGAAGAAAGTTTTAGCGATTTTTCACATAAGTTGAAACACAAATATACAGTGGCGGACATTTCATTGCGTAATTTTAGTTCGGCTTTGGATCGCAGCGACACCTCAGTTCGCTACGGTGCCTTGCTTGCCACCATGTAAAAGATTTGAAATTGTCGATTACCGCAAAAGCCAAAGAAAGGTTATCTGCAGAAACAACCGAAAATATATGTCAGTTCTTTGACGGGCTGATCATCAACAAAAACAAGATATTTAGAGAACGAGTGAAGTTTCGTAAGGAAGCAAAAGCCGCGGCAAAAAGTAATGAGTTATTAACGTGTATCTCTTTCGATGGCAAGAAAGAGCAAACTTTGAAAAGAGTAACGGAGGCAAATGTGACCCGAAATGTTGTTTTGAATGAAGAACATATCACCATTGTGAAAAAGCCAGATTCAAAATTCATTGGCTATGCTACGCCCACTGACAGCACTGCTTTGGGAATCCAGATGAGCATCGTGGATTATTTGAGTCAAGAAAACTTCAATATGGACTTCTTAATAGCTATTAGTTGCGATGGAACTCCTACCAACACTGGCTACAAAAATGGAGTCATTGTAAGAATGGAACGCCATTTACAGAGACGTTTGCAATGGTTCGTATGCCTATTCCACTTCAACGAGTTACCATTAAATGCGCTATTACGATCATTACTTGGCAAACAGAAAGGACCTGGAATTTGGCCAGGAAGTATCGGAGAAGGTATTCAGAATTGCATACACTATTCTGTAAGTTTAATATATTTTTAATTTTACCCACACCTTAAGGTGTTCCGTGTACTATAATACGTCAATGTAATTGTAAACATTATTCCGTTTGGTTAGGTCAATAAAGATTTTGAACGCATTCCAATGGGAGAAATGCCAGCAAACATAGAAGGCTGGAATGTTCGAGGAGATCAGCTTTATTTGTATCGTATGGTTCTAGCCGTTCATACCGGAGAATGCGATGAGAGATTAGCCAGCGAGAAGCCTGGTGCTATTAGCACAGCGCGCTGGCTAACAACAGCCTCTCGAATCCTCCGCTATTATGTGACGTGCACGAAACCCTCGATGATATTGAAAAATCTGGCTCAGTTCGTTGTAAAAATTTATGCGCCATTCTGGTTTCTTGTAAAAACCCAACCGCTGGCAGTTCACGGAAGTCGCAATATTTTTCAATACATATCTTGGATTCGTCAGTTGCCGGAAGATGTTCAACAGGTCCTTCGTCCAGTCATCGAAAATAATGCGTACTTTTTACACCCCGAGAATGTTTTGTTATCGATGATAAAAGACCAAGATCCACTAGTACGTTCAGATGGCTATGCCAAGATTTTGTCAGCCCGCAATGAATCAACGGGATACATTCGTCAAATGTTTGGTCCACAAGTGAATAATTTTATAAACTTCGAGAGTGACTCCTACTTCGATATGATTAATTGGTCAAAATTCGAATTGACTGAGCCGCCATGCTTGCAGTTTTATACGCAAGACCACCTGGAAGCATTACAGTGTTCAAAAGAAATAATTAAATTACCAGGTTGGCACATGAAAAATAACTTAACTTTATAGTTTTCGTTGCTTAACTTAATTATTTTCACAGCTTATCCGTGCCATTCTCAAAACACCGAGCGTTTTGTTCATGTAGTACATGAATCTTCTATGGCGGTCACCGATGAGCAACGAATGGGGCACATTTTTTCTAAACTTCACAGCCGCCAAAGATACAGCCAACTTGAATCACGTCAAAATATGATTGATTAAAATTTGTGTTATTTTACAAGTGATCCACGGCACTCAGCATAATTTAACCAATTTTAGGTGGATCGCTCTGAAACATACACTTTATATAGAAAACTAAATTATCTAAAGAAAAGCGTATGAGTTTTTGGGTATATTAATTTTTGACAAAACAGCGAAGTGTTAAAGTCAAAATATCTATTTTTTATACTCGTAAAGAAAAAGCTCTAAGTCAAAAAGTATTTGAGAAAACCAATCTTTGTTAATACAGAAGATATGACAAAAAAAATTAAAAATGCCCTACATTCGGCAACAAAAAAAATTTAAAAAAAAATAAAATAATAGTTCCGCTGGAATTATTGGAATACTTTCCTAGCAAAAGTTTATTGCTTTTTTGCGAGCTTTCATTTTAAAATATTAGGGTAGTTCATTAAGGTGGTAGCAACTGAGATCTGGTGGGTTAATACTAGAACGGGTTACTTGAGGTCAATGGCTCCTTCGAGGATAACATCGGTCTCCGCGAGACAAAAAACATTGATATACAACACTTTAAGATCCGACGGTAAATGGCAAAGATATAACGAAAAATATAAAATGGCGACCCCTACGTTCGGCCAAAAAAAAAAAAAATACTTTTTTGAAATTTTCTTGTTAATATACTTCATATTGGAGGGTGTACGGTGAACTTTTTTTTTTGCCTGTAAGGTGGTACGGTCTAATGGACATGGTTGCTAATTCTTGTATTGTATTAAAATTAAAAATAAATGCATTAAACCAAAATTCACGTGTTTTCTTATTAATTTAAATGATTTTATTATTAAAAACATCTGACTTTTTTATGTATTTTGTTAATTGCGATCCACACAAAAAACTATGGATGACTTTTTTATGGATAATTTCACACAAAAAATCTATGGATGTGTTTTTATGGATAACTTTACTTTTAATAGAGTTCTCACCATTTGTCCTACAGTGTTATTTTAAAAAATTATTCTTTTTATTTTTGTAGTCGGTGTTACATCTTGGGCGAAGTACACTCCAAAAAAGCTTCAACAGCCTTTAAATAAAGCTTTGAAAAAAGTGGAAAGTCAGGATATGTGGGCAAAAGTTGCTTAGGCAAAATTGGATCGACAAAATTTAGAGATGCAATTATTGAAAGAAAGGCACATCCTTGAAGTCGAAAAGCTTCGTCTGGAAATAGATTTTATTCGGCTGAAGATAGAAAAGTTAAAAACAGAATAGGGAAGTTTTATGTTTTCATGTTTGGTTTTTAAAACCTTTTTAATCGAAAGTACAAATCATTTTAAATGAATTTTTTTTTATTATATTTTTTATTAAATGAAATATTATTTGTTTTGTTTTTTTTTTTTTTTTTTTGTTGTTATTAAATTAATTAAATATGTACATATGTGAATAAAAATCTTACTTCTTTTCAAAAATACATTTTTTTAAGTTATAATAAATTTTTGAAATAATTATTTATTAAGTTGCGTCTTGTAGTGTTATTTGTATTGGAGTACATTGTTGACGAAATTTACAGCTGTTTCTAAATCTTCTGGTAAAGATGGAAGTTCGTGTTCCTTATTTAGGCAGCATACATTGTGTAAAACAGCAGAGGCTACAATAATAGCTTCTACTTTTTTAATATTCAAGCGAATGCCTAGGGACAAAATAGGAAATCTTCTTTTCCAAACACCATAACTTCTTTCAACACAGTTCCGTGTTCGTATTTGCGATTTGTTATAAAAGTTTTCCTCTGCTTTTTGTACGTTTAATAATGGAGTCATAATAAAATTTTTGTTGGGATATCCACTGTCAGCTACAATAAGGCTGTTCCCAAATTCACCATTAGAAAATCTGGAAAATATTTTTGAATTTTGTAGAATATTTGAATCATGTGAGGATCCAGGCCATCTACTAACAATATCCACAATTTTAAAGTTCGCATCACACATCGTTTGTACATTCATAGAGAAAAACCCTTTTCGATTCCTATACAATTCAGCGTCTTCTCCACCTAAAAAATAAAAACCATTATTAACACAGATACTTCTCCAGAACTATAATTATTCAAAGATTATTTACCTGGTGATAATATTCTAACATGCGTGCAATCAAGAGCCGCCACAACGTGAGGAAATTTTGCAATGTCGTAAACAACTTGCTTATTTTTTGAAAGCTCTTCTTTAGTTTTAGGAAACACAATAAAACGACTTCTCAGTTTAGCTATATAATGCGTAAATTTAGCAACCACGTTGGAGACTGTCGTCGTTGAGACACCATAAACATCGCCAATTGTTCTCAACATTCCACCGGTTGCGTAAACTCTTAACGTTATTAGAAGCATATGCTCCTCGCTAACAGAATGGTTCCTGAAATGAATTGGTGTTTAGAAACAACTATTTTCCTACATAAATAAGTATATATGTACATGTGCATTTAACTAGTTATTACACTTACCAAGTGGTTCGGTTTTTTATATGAGGTCCAATAAGCCCCAGAATACAGTACGCAGATTTCTTCGACATGCGAAATCTTTGGTAAAACTCCATATCCCCAAAAATATTAAAATGATTGGGTCGTGTTCTTATTGTACGTGGTTTCCGTACAACTGCTGCGTTAATTGACACTTCAGCGTCACTCATATCTTCTTCATCGGAACTCATTTTAATTTCTTTTCTATTTTTTATTTTTTTATTAAATTTATTATGTTTTTTTTATATTAATTAAACTGGTCATGCGGGAAAAAACAAACTGTCAAAAGCATATGTTAAATTTTTGCAATTTAAATAGACTTTAAATGCCCAAGATTGGCCACTTAAATATGATTTCATTTTAAAGTTAAAAACTGACGTTTGTATTAAATTGGAACTTAAAGTCCAAATGGCATTTAAATACGAAGTTAAAAACTGGGCATAAGTCTATATAAGTTAAGTTGTCAATTAAATATTTTCAATTTTAAATACATATCTTTTGACATAAAAATAAACTTATAATTCTTAAATTTTGGGGATTCCAGTTAAGACTTAATGTTGTATTTGAATCTTAGGTTTTTAATAAAAAAAATGAAAACAATGGGAAACACGAATTTTTTGTTTTAAAAGAAAATATACAAATTAAGTAATTCCACTTAAGACGTGTGTGAGGTAGCTAAATAAATTCTAAACTAAATACTAATTGGCAAAAGATTATACAATTTCTTTGACAAAATATTTGAACAATTTTTAAAATTTCAGGGAATTTCGGATACCTGAATTTAGTTTAGATTTTATTTAGCCAGCTCAAGCCAACACAAAAAACAACATTTAAAAACAATAAACTACATACATATATTTTATAACGTTCTTATTATTTTGTTGTTTTGCTGATTTTTGAACCCAATACTGAATAATATCAAATAAGGATAGTCGACGTGTAAATCAACCTTTAATTACTCCTTAAATAAAAAAGGGCGTTAAATTAAATAAAAAATGCAATTGATTGGTTTTTAAAAACTTAAGTGTATTTTTGGTTGTTTTTCACAAATAATACTACTAGTGTGGAATCAATTAATAATACACTCAGAAAAAAAAGTTAGTAGAAAAATTTGTTAATGGTTTTCAATCCCACTCTACTATTTTTGTACTGATTTTTAGTAAAAAATTATTATTTAGCAAATCTTTTTGCTATTTACATTTTACAAATTACAGAATTTTTACAGAATATTTACAAATTTTTGTTGCCTGAAAGAATACTTTTATTGCAGGAACAATCGTTTTCGTATTGCGGAAGATACCCAATTTGTTATAAAACGTGTCTATTCTAGAAAATAAATTGGCGATATTGCTTAATAAACCTCTGGAAGATAAAAAAGGTAAAGCAAATATCGCCGATATATTGTCTGGAAGTTAGAAAGAAGATATCCCCAGATAACCACGCAGAATATACAAATAAGTATTTATATATTTTATTTCACTTTATTAAAATTACACAAATGTCATAAAATAGACAAATTCCAAAAATACACAAATTCTCTTATAGTGTAACGGTTTAAAATAAATTATTTCCATCAACCGGTCTTTCGTGGATTTTAATATATTTTTCCTAATTTATAATACTTAATTATTTCCCAATACAATATGTTTTTTTTTCTAAAAAAAATTAAATATAATTTCAGCTTAGCTTGTTATTTGTAAAATTAATCGCAAATCTGGCTATTTTTCCAATAATATTCTTGTCGTATTTTCTTTTTAAAACAAACGAAAAATGTATTTTCTTGAGATTTTGTTCGCCTATTTATCCTTGCAACTGATAAAAAGTAGAAAATCCCAAAATACTACTTTGATTGTCTTCTAAAAGATTATTTGATAATATCGCCTTAATATCTTCTGTTTGATAAATTATCTTCAAAATGCTTGTTGGACAGACATAGAAAATCAAAATAACGTTTTGTCAGTTAAAAATTTATAATTATTTTAAACGACAACAAATTTGGCTGGATATAATGAAAAATCTGTAGTCTTCTTTTTGATTGTATTTTCGATTAATTTAATATTTATTTTAGATTGTTTTTAACAAAATAATATTGTGAGTGGACGAGCGAAAAAATCAATTGGTCTTACAAAGAAAAAATAAAAACAAAAAAATACAAGCTATATTGTATATACATACATATATATACTAAACATGGTAAAAAAAAATTGTATTTTGGAAATAATTTCGGGGGGTCCGCACCCCATGGAGGGTTTTATTATTTTAAAAAATCAATGCGTATATATAGCTGGAGGGTTTTGTTTTATAATAAAACACAAGTATTTAAATATTTTATGACTTCAATCAATTTTTAACTGCAACATAAGATGTAAAATAATAATTTAAATATTTAAAAAGGATACATAGGCTTTTTACTTTTTTAAGTTTATTTTGGATTTGCCTTTTGTAAATTATAATAGAATAAATAGTATTCTGGTGGATTTATACTTTTAAATTCTTTAAGTTCCTCCATCTCATTAAGAGTTGGCGGAATTGTTGAAGCTTTTTAAGTTTATAGCCCTGTTTTGTTATTTTATTTCGGTGGGATTAAATGCTATGGGACTACCGAAGGAGGACGTTGCGTTATGTATGAGTGTAAAAAACTCACACATAACATTTTTCTAAATTGATGTTGTCGTCGAAATCTTCGGTGTAACAGTCAAACGCGCTAAACATTACGCCACAACCTTACCTGAATAAGGTTTAATACGAACTGGTAGTTCAATATGAACATTTGAAAATTCTTCTTTTATTTTACTGTCCCATCCGGAATATACAAGAGTGATCTTAATTGCCATACTGTAGGATCCGTCTTCACACGACCTGGTCGTATTGAATAGAAGCGTATAATGTTATCATCATAATAGTTTATAAAAAGAATCGTAATTTAAATATAATTCATCAAATGGCTTTTTTACGATCTAGTTTTTTATTTTAACAGTTTTTCTGGCTTCCTTTGTAACATTCACGTATGCATTTGGCAAGTATATTGACTGATTTTTAAATTTTATCTCAATTTTTGGATGTGCACTATCGCACTCCATTTGTATATGTCCTTTTTTCAAGAATTTTTGTTCAATAACTTTATAATTTTCTGCGGCAAAGTTGGACAAAGCATTCGATAAATAACGATTACGACATCCGAGTAAATTGTGATAGGCATCGAATCAGATAAGCAATATGTTTTTAAATAATAAATTATACAAGAGATAAATGTGGAGGTGGACAAATCTCCATTAATTTCACTTCACCATTAATTTGTGCATTGTTGGGTACCTATATTGTAAATAGTGCAGTTTTAAACCTGAAGACGTTGTTTATAATATATAGCAGATGCATTGATATCGGGACAAAGTTTGACAGCCTGGGCATCTATCGTAAAAACCTGAGGTTGTGCATTCTGAGCTAAAATTTTATCCTCTCTTGCTGGGCACAATCTTTTTTTGGAAATATGTGCACTATACTCTTCAGGTTTTATCTGGCTGGCCTTAAACCCAACACATATATGACACTGATCCTTTCAAGGCTTGAATAATTCAAACTTCGACTCCTCAAAGGATTTGGAAAAAGTAAAAATTGAGAAAGGTTGAACTTTCATTACTAAACAGTATTTGGAGTAATCTTTGTATATTTCTGTTTTCGTTTTAAAGGTCGCTGCAATGTATATTTTATTGGTAGGCTTTCTGCAATGGTGACTTTCCATTTTGTCTAATTATTGAAAGTATTCTTTTTTTCTTTCTTTCTGATCTTTTAACATTTAATGATGAAATTGGTAGTTTTTGGCATTTAACCAACCTTTTACCATATCAACATTTATTGATAGAGTGGAAAGAAAGATGAAACGACATACCTGAAGAGATTTCTGGTTGTACGCAAAGTGAAACAGAAGCTTTTCTGTCTCATTGAGTTCTGAACTGTACAATTTGCTCTAGTTTCCTTCGTAACGTGGCTCTTTACAAACTCTTGTTTAGCCAAGGATCCTTCAAACCAGGATGAACAAACTACAAAATTTTTAGCCACCCATGATGCCATGATGCCAAATGGTGCGACTACAAAAAATTCTTAGCCGACAACATGAAATTCTAAGCCGATTTTCAGAAAAATTTAGCCTCTAGCAAGGGTTGTACCACAAGTATAGTGATTGTGTTGTGAATGTATACATGTTTGAATTTTTTTTCTAACATACAACAAACAAATTATTAATGATTATAAAAACAAATGTATATTTGAATTTTTTTTTGCCTATGACAACAGACAAAACAAAGCTTAACGTGAGTATGAAAGAGACAAAAACAAAACATCGGTAAACATAAGTAAGCAAGGGACAAAAAACACGAAACAACAATTTGTTTTTAAATAACTCATTATAATAAACAAAACCATACTTGGGAATTTTTCATTACCATTGAAATTTCATTACCACTAGTTGACACTAATGCAAATGAAAAAAATGTCATTACCACTTAATGGTAATGAAATAGCACAAAAAAAAACTAATTATAATTGATTGAAAAATCATTTGTTTTTAAAAAAGTTTATACGCTTTGAAAATAATCAAAGTAGCTTTATACAGAAAATAATAAAATAAAAATATCAAATATACATTTGTTTTTATAATTATTATACCCTCCACCATATATGGTGAGGGTATATATCAGTTTGTCATTCCGTTTGTAATATGTCGAAATATAGGTTTAAGACCCCATAAAGTATATATATTCGTGATCCTTATGCAATTTTAAGTCGATTTAGCGATGTCCGTCTGTCTGTCCGTCTGTCTGTCTGTCTGTTGAAATCATGATCACGACGCGAAGACGCAAGCGGGGGTGCCTATTTTTACCCAGATTATTGAACATCCTCCCGAGCAGTTTGGTATTAAAAATGAGCAAAATCGGTCAAGCGGTTCAAAAGTTATGAGTGAAAATGTGAAGGTACCTCTAAATTTTCCATACAAATTTGTACAATTTTTCTGTATCTATTTTTTTTTTTCTGTTAAGTAAGTAAAAATGTTATTAAGTCTTCTTATTGTTCGATTACATTTATTGTCTTACATACTATGATAACTAAGTTAACGTAAAAATGAACAATGTTAAAGTCGCTAACAGAGCAGACCTCTGTAAAAAACATTGCTAAATCTAAATAACAAAAGTTCGTTACATAAATTGACAAAACATATTCATATTACAGTTCATGCAAAATTTAGTATATACGTATATCATCTTCATCCCTTTTGGTGGAGGGTATTCAAAGATTCGGCACAGCCGAATTTAGCCCTTTTTTACTTGTTAATAATTTGTTTGTTATAATAATCAATAATGTTGTTTGTTGTATGTTAGGAAAAAAATCAAACATGTATACATTCACAACACAATCACTGTACTTGTGATACAACCCTTGCTAGAGGCTAAATGTTTCTGTAAATCAGCTTGGAACTTCATGGTATCGGCTAAGAATTTTTTGTACTCGCACCATTTGGCAGCATTGGGTGGCTAAAAAAATTTGTAGTTTGTTCATCCTGGGACCGAATTACCGCATACGTGATCGAATAAAATTGTTCTTAAATTTTCTTTTTGGGATTATGGCATTCGTTATCGAACAAGTTCTATCGAAATTTCTGATTATAGCATTCGATAACGAGTACATAATCGAGTACCAGCTGTTTAAAATTAACTCGTTAGCTCTGTGTCAATCGAAATTAATATTTTTTAAGTTTTGTGTGCAAAAAAGGCGAAAATGTAAGTTTATAAATGCATATTTTATACAATAAAACTATTTAATACAGCTATATTCGTTTTAGGACATATATAAACAAAATAAATGGTAAACAAAAAGATGTTTTGGCTGAGTATATGTTGGAGCACCCAAACTTAGCCAAAAATATATTACCAAATTGCAGCCAAGGAAAGGCAACAGCCAAGCGTTTATGGGATGAAATTTCCTTGAAGCTGAATTCGCATGGGCCACCAACTAAGGACGCAAAATCGTGGAGAAAGGTAGGACAAAAAAGTTCGAAAATACATACATACATACTTATGTCCACATTATTTTGTACTTATGTCTGTACATTAAAAAATATTTTAATTATAGGTTTTTGCTGACCAAAAGTTCAACGCGAAAAAAAAAAGTTCTTTCAACAAGGCATCCAAACAAAAAACTGGAGGTGGTCCTTACCAGGAAATGATTTTAACTTCTGCACAAGAACAAATTATTCAAGCCACTGGAGTAGATCTTCATGTGGAGGGACTGTCAGTTAAAACCCATGGTAAACCAAGGTCGCCCAGCAAATGTGAGGTAGATGAATTGGTGAATGAAAGTATGCAGTCAATTTTAGAGAATGAAGAAAGCGATGACGTTGTAAATGAATATGTGCGGAAAGAACAACCAAGGCGATTTGTAAAAAAAGAGAAAATTACAAAACAGTGTATTGTGTCATCACATGTAGAAAAAACAGAAGCAACGCGAGCTTCTTTTAAAGACTGATTGTGTATTGGCACTTCTTACTTCACATACTAAAAAAATGGAGGAATATAAACAGGAAGAAAATGCAAAATTACAACGACTGCTTCTAATCAAAGAAAGATCTCTAAATATTAAAGAGGAGGAACACAGAGCTAATATGGCAATTAAGCAAGTAGAATTGCAAAAAAAACGCTTGAACTAGAGGTGCTTAAACAAAATAGATCATAATTTTTTTGATCCAGTCCTACTGAATTTTAGTGATAGCCGCAGAAGTACAAATGAACTGAAATGTAATTTTTTTATTTTATCTACCAAAACTGAAATGTGATTTTTTAAATTTTTTTACTTTATTTTATATTTTTAAGTAAGTTATCAAATGTGATATAAATGAATTCAAATTTAACAATACGTTATTTTAATTTTTATGTTGTAAGTGATAGTTTTATTTGATCTCTTATTTTTTGACCAATTCGTGTTAATTGCGTGTCATTTCCAATGATAGGGTTTATAATTGAGTTGTGAGACTGAGAAGTATTTTGCGTATATGATGGAACTTTGAAATAAATGCACAAGTTTTGCAGTGCAGCACAAACATTTCCAAATTGCGCAACTTTTTCCGGCTTATAGCGACTTCTTTTGTCATTGCATAGGATTTTCCATCGAGCTTTAAGAATTCCTATTGCCCTTTCAATAATACATCGACCTTTGGAATGTATATCATTAAAATGGGACTCCGCAGAGCCTTCTTCAGGATTTCTGTAAGGTGTAATCAACCAAGGTTCCAGGGGATATCCGGAATCGCCTGCAAGAAGAAATTTTATATAAAAATTATACATATGAATGTACATGTATATATGTACATAAAAATACAATTTTATATAAATAGTTTCATTAATATTTACCTAAAAGCCAAACATTTTTTACTTTATTAGTAGTATAAAGCTCCTCCAGAAATCATCTTTCCTCAGACTGCTTCCAAACAAAAGAGTCGTGCGATGCCCCTCCATATTTAGAATTAATTGACAAAATTCTATACTCATGATCGCAAATCTAAAAAATTAAAATATGTACATATATATGCAACTATAAAACTACTCGTATATGTATATTCGTAAATAAACTATGAACTCTACATACTATCATTGAGTTGAGGCTATGGTATCCTTTTCTGTTAAAGAACATATGCTCATTTTCTGTGGGTTTTTGCAATCCAAAATGAGTCCCATCTATACATCCGATCACTAACATATTCAGAGTCATATTTAGAAAAGATTATAAATTTTAATGTATGTAAGAATGTACATTTACCTCCTGGGAGCTTAAATTTGTCCATGAATGATTCCATACACGAAGTAGATTCATTAGGCACAAATTTAATGAACCTTGGACAAATTTTTTCTTCAATTTGATTTATGATTCGGTTAGCTGTTTTGCTAACCGCACTCTGACACATACCCATCAAGTAATCATTTCCAACAGTATGTTGGAATCCTCCACATGCTAAAAGAGATATGGCTGCAGCCAATTGTAGCTTTGGTGGAAGTGCGGTAGACATATGTCCTTCGAAACACAGCTCGGAAAGAAGAAAATTAAACGCCTCTTTTGAAAGCCGGAAACGTTTAATAAATCTAAAACATATAAAGAAATAAAAAAGGATAATAGAATATTGCAATTTACTTACGCATTTGGCGGCAATGACATTGGATCACTTTTGTCTCGCATTTCTCTTCTAATACGTACTGTATTATAATTGTCTTCAGAATCAGAAGACGATAAACACAACAAGAGGAATGTAGATATTTTTTTTTAACAATTATATTTGCTTTTGCACAATATGTATTTTATTTCACAAAAATTTATTTAAAAAACCCACCAAAATTTTTTTATTTTCTTTTATTAGCTTGAATTGCAATAAACATTTGACAGCTTTGTTTTCATTCCATTTCAATATAAAAAACAATCTAGTACAGTTTATAAAAATTTCGATACGTTAGCTTTCGAGTGCAATAATCCATCCATTCGATACGTTTCGAAATTTTATTCGATACGAAAGCCTACTCGATCACGAATGCCGTAATTCGGCCCCTGGTTTGAAGGGTTCTTGGTTTAGCTTTCCAGGTCATTCCCCAAAACTCTTAAAAATTATTATTTCTATATCAAAATTTTCGGCTTTTAAAACAATATCCTTTTCATCATTGTAGATACATACATGTTAAATGTTACTTTTACTCTTTATATATACATATTTTGTTTTCCTTCATTTCCCCAGTAATTTAAGACAATATGGGTTTCGCCTGAACTCAAAACTATATATTAAAACCGATAGCTTTGTACTCAACATGCAAGAATTACTAAAAAAAACTAGAAACATATTGCAAAAGAGGGTTATTCAAAAAAATTATATTTCTAAAATATTTGAAAAGAAAGGGAGTTTTGCCTTCAGAAAAATTTACTGTGTAAGATAAAGAATTAAAAAATGTCTATAAAATTGCAAAAAAAAAAATATTTCAATTGTATACCATGGATGCGTTTTATATAAAATTTTCCCATCAAAAACTCCTTTTCGTCAAAATCTAAGACAGAAGGTTTGTAATATAAGCCATCGATATTATTAATTTTTACTAAAATTGGACAAATTTAATATAATTGCAATTGTTTTAAAAAATATTACGAATTCAAACAATACTATGATATGAAAAGTATTAAGGTGTATACACACATTAACCATATCTGTCTTTTCATATCCATTGTTTCCTTTTCTATAGTAAAAATATATAAAAAAGAGAACAAATATGCTATTAATTGTCTAATAAAAGAAAAACTATAAAAAATGCATGAATTTTAAAAACAGTTGTTTTCATGGAAAAACTAGAAAATTGTTAAGAATCACAAAAACTGGGATAAACAATAAAACTGCTTATATGGCAACACTGCATTAACCAAATTTAATGTTTTTCAACACATTAGCAACTTTTAAAATGTTGCCCTCTTACATAAACATGATGCCGCTGAACTCTGTAGCATGTTGAATTTCTGGAAGATTAGCTCTGACACTATACCTTTGTATGCTCAACGGAAATTGCACGCAATAATTGCATGCAACAAAGTCACCGTCTAAATTGGCTCTAACACACACAGAGCTCTGTATCAGAGTACGGTTTTAGTGCCTTATTTAATGCTTTTGAATGCAATCACAAAAAATATTGCATATTGTTGGCAATACACATCATTTCAGTAAAGCAACACACGATATTAATTGTAAAATGTGATCATGCATTGCATTGCATGTCTTTTGTTAATCTTACGTAACACTCACAAAAGAAACGAATATTGAACGATTGGTACGAATTGTCTCAATGGCTGAATGCATGCCAAAAGCAATGAATGTTTGATTGCAAAAAAAAACGAATGCTTTCATTCTGTTCTCTGATTCATTCCTAAAAATATTTGGCAGCGAAGCTTACGTGTACATTAGGGTGGGTCGAAAAAAAACTTGCACCGGTCACCCCCACCCCTTAAGCCACTGTAACTTTTTTTTGATGTATAAAAATATATACTGCAATAGACAAAATTTCATGGAATTTAAAAGGTCGAAACCGAGATTCCAGAAGTCTCTTCTAACGTCGGAGTGAAAACTGATCAAAGTAGAAAATGTAGCTGTAGTTATTCTAAGAACAATGATAAATCACACGTTACGATCGCACTATAAATAGAGGCACAGGAAACAAAAAACCAAAAGCGCGGGGTCAAGGGACGTGGCAAAAACAAAAAATTTTAAGATCGTCTTCACAATATCTTTAATTCTAGGGGGTATGGAGTGCGACCCACTCTAGTTTACATACCAAAACACCAACGCACAAAATTAGATAAAAATGCAACAAAAGGAATAATGATTGGGTACAAAAATATTTGGTAAGAAAATATTTATGTTAAAAGAAGAGATGCTATATTTAATGAAAATTAACAAAAACTTCAATAACAGGTCCGTTTGTGTACTTTTTTAGTAAAGTTATGAAAAATTACTTAGTAACACTATTACAGAGAATAATAAAAAATTTACTCCCAAAAAGAAAAATATACAAAAAAGTACTCAAACGGAAAATTTGTAAGAATAAGGCTCATTATTATAACTTGCCGATAGCTAAAGTTAGGATGTTAACGGACGGATTATTAGTTTTTCGTTATTATAAGAATACTTTAACACTTTAATACTTTAAAAGTTCATCTTACCTTTAACTTTTAGCCTAAGGTTTAAGCATTTGAAGTTGCCATATTTTCTGCTCTGTAGTGTAGTTGCCGTGTAGTTTTTTATCCGTTTCCATGCTGTTTGATTTATTTCTGTGTTCGGCGTCGACAATGTAAATTTTTTACAACAAACATTTTTTTACACAATTCGAAGATATTTTGTTTTTCGTATGTATTTTTTGTTTGTTGTAAGTAAGTAAATAAATAGATAAAAGTACGTCGTTGCCACTACGTATTTTTAAGAACTATTTTAATTTGTCAAAAGTAATCGGTTTTTGCTCTGGTTATGCCATATTTTCAAAAAATTTTATTTTATAAGGAAGTCGTAATTACCAAAAATAGTTAAAGTTTACTTTATTCCTCACTTTAGCTAAAGTTACCTTTTACTAACACGCACCTTAAAGACAAGTTATAATAATGGGCCTTAGAAAGATAACTTAAGCAGCTGATTGTAAATATCAAACAACAAAAAATTCAACTAGTCAATATGGAAAATATGAATAAAAAATGGAAATTCGATGGATGTTGTGTTCTCCAGGAACATTCCGGACTTCCATCTTACGGATATTAACATATTGTTTTTACTTTTATAAAAAATATTTATTGTGTTTTTACAAATTTCAAAAAAAATTTTACTGGTGAAAATTTATCCAGTAAAAACAAGGAAGTTCTCTTCCATCAAACTGTCACTTTTTTCTCTATTTTTACTCTCTCCTTACTGAGTATTTGTTTAAACAAACACCTTCCAGTAAAAACTTTTACAAATTTTTTCAAATTTTTAAGTTCCCAAACACACTTAACGTCATGACGTTATTGAAGTAAAAGAGAAAATAAATAATAAACAACATCAATTAATAAAAATATTAATGAAAGTCTCTAAGTTTATAAAAATTCAAGGCATCCAATTTCACGGAACCCATACAGAACAAGCGTAAACATTAAAACCGATAAACGTGATGAAATCGATGCTGATTTGTGTATAGCTGAATTGGAACCAGCATCTTTATAAGCAGCCTTAAATGATTTAGATTCTAAGAAATTGTTAGCAGCAATACATGATGAAATTAATTCTCTAATCAAACACACAACCTGGAATTTAGTACCAAAAGCAACAAATATTGTAATATCAATAGATTTTCAAACGTAAGTACAAAGCAAATGGAGAATTTGAAAAATATATATCTAGATTAGTAGTTCGTGGAGGTTTTCAAAAAAGAGACATTGAGATTATACAGTATCATATGAAGACTGCATTTTTACACGGCCATATCGCAGAAAATATTTTTATGCAGCAACTGTATAGTTTTAAAAAAGATGATATGGTTTGCCACCTACAAAAGGACTTGTATGGTCTAAAACAAGCTTCTCACTAGTGGGACAAGAGAAGAGTTGACTTTCTTACAAATTTTGGTTTTAAACAATCATGTGCTATACTTTTTATCAGAGACACCGAACTTTAATTTTTCAAATTCTTTGAAAAAAAGCTTAAGTAAATACATTTGTAAATATTAATGGGACTAACCACACATTACCAAATAATGGGTAAAGTAATGTATATCCATAGGGGCCGATGGATTACTGCATACCTTACTTTATTGATGAATTTTACAGGCGATGAGTCTCAAAGTAATGGGTTCATTATTATAATTATGTTTATTAAAAACTGATAGGTAATGGGTTACCTTTTTGCAGATAGGGGTAAAAAAATAATTAGTTACCCAAATGATTACGAAGAGGTAAACAATAATTGGTTGCTTTGACTTATCATTTTTTAACTTTAACTTTCCACTTAAAATCTTTAATTTTTCAAACAAAATTAGGCTTTTCTACAGAAACGCAAACTAATAAAAATACGAATGCTAGATGGCAGTACATTTTAGATTTTACAGTAGTGTGCAATATAAATAAATACACATCCCGTAGTCTAGAATGGAGACAAATATGTAGATATACATTGCAGAAAATACATTACAGACCACTCGATTTCGTAAGTATTTATTGCCGGCAATTTATTTTGCAATAATTCTCCGGCAATATTCGTTATCAATGATTGCTATTATGTAAAACTCAGCTGTCATTTGGTTTGACAATTATAAAAAAGACGAGACAAAAGAAAAAATAAAAAAAAAATGGTAAGATTTAAAAGAATTAAATAAATTTTAACAAATTATGAGAAAAACCAAAAAAATTTAACGTGAGCTCGGCGATGAGCAATTTTGTGCCGTTATTGTGCCGACGCTTTGTACTTATTGCTAAGATTTTTTCTCTAATATAGATGGGATGGGATACAAATAATTTATCAAATATTAGGCATGTTTTCTTTGTACACTTAAGCTAGCAAGTTATTTTTTTATATGGAGAAATAAGCGAGTACTAAGCGACTAGTTCTTAGCTCGCTTAAAAAATAAGCGAGCACTGTTCAAGTGCTGCCAAGTTCCATTTCGTAATTTTCATGTGTTTTTATCGAAAAACTACCATCTCTAAACGTCAAAGTAATAAATTTTAAATGGCGGACACAGAAAAGAGGTAAATTTTTGAGAATTGTTTTTTATTTATTTAATTAACCTATTTTATTTATTAGCAAACGGAAAGTGTGGGCCAAGGATGAAACACTGCTATTCCTGTCGTGCTACAGGGCGCGAAAGGAGGAGTTTGCACACCCAAGAAAAAATAGAGGTGCGTACGCAAATGTCTTGAAAGACAAGATTTGGCTGGGATTTGGTGTAAGTTTAAATTAAGTTTGTATGTTAGGATAAATTATAATTATTATATTTCAGAATACTAACGTAACTGCTGATGCCTTGGAAGGTTAGATGCAGACTCTTTTGTCTTCTTATAAGTGCGCCAAAGACAACACTAAAGGTACTGGTGCTGGTTCTTGTTTTGTTCCGTATATCACTGAAATGGACTTAATTTATGGTGACAAACCAAAAATTTCTAATGCTCACTGAAAATAAACTTTTGTACGTATCGTGGGCGCGAATGTTTTTTTTTTGTAATAATTAAATTAAAATCAAACAATTTCAGAACAAAACGATGTCCTGGAGCACCTCCCAACGAATTCTCCAGATCTGTCACCAATTCCTTCTTCAGGACTGCATGCGAGCGCAGCGCTAGTAAGGTGCAACAACCTGACTCAACTCATTTGTCTTCACGCAAACGAAAAACTGCAAAGGAGAAGTATTATGAGGGGAAACTGGAGTGCAAAAGGAAGCAAATAGAAGTTCGCGTAGAATATTACAACAAAAAATTAAAGTTGCAAGAAGAGAAGGGTAAGGAGATCCTAAAGTGTTTTGAAAAGTTATTGAAATAAACGTAAATGGCTCCTTCTCCTTCCAATAAGTACATGTAAAACGTTTGCAATGCCTAATTTAAAAAAAAAAAAAAATGTAAATGAATTTTATAATTTTGTTAATTTTAATTTATTGTTTTTTTTTTTAAGATGCATAATGAAATGCTAAAAACTATGTTATTTAATTTATATATTTTTCTTTATCTTAAGTTAAATTGCAGTAATTTTTCAAGTCAAGACTTTTATTATACTTGAATTACATTTGAATTCAATAGTATTATTTGGTAAAATGTATGCGACAAATGCTTGTTATTTAATGCATGAAATTAAGTACCAATTATACTGGAGTATGCTATTTAGTGAAAGTTTAATGAAGTATTATTAAAGTCTCGACTTGAAAAAATTACTATAATTTAACTTGATTTATACTTAACTATTTGCATTGCCTAATTTTCCAAAAATTTTTTTTATTTTAAATGAATTTTATGATTTTGATAGTTTTAATTTATTATTTTTTAAGTATTTTAAGATGCATATGAAATGCAAAGATCTTGATTGTATTTAATTTAATAAACTGTGGAATAATTAGTTATTTTGTTTAAAATGTGTTTATTGTTATAAATATAGGAACATTAAGGCACACCCTAAAAAATGACTTTAAATTTACTACAATAAAGTGTGTAACATTTTGTTAAAAATAACACAGAATGCATACATTTACGCACAAAATGCTTTTTATTTTTTTTTCAAACACTTTTGTTTGTTGGTAAACATTTCTAAAAAATTATAAACATTAGTATTTTCAAAGCAACACGTTATGTGTGTAAAATTATTTTTTTTGTGTCTAAATTTTAATTTTAGGCATTAAATGCGCAATCATACGTACAAGAATTGTCAAAAAATAATTATTGAAAATAACAAAATATTTAAAAAGCAAACTAAAAAGGATCATCTAACATAAAAGTTTCTAAATTAAAAAAAAAATAGTGTAAGTGACGTAATGTATAAGTGCAATATTTGCAGCGTAACATTAAAAATGCGGGATATATATGAAAAAAAAATACAATCGCAATCGAACCGATCACATATTTTAATCAAAATGTTCATCATGAAAATTTATTTCAAAGCTTCAAAATACCTTGGCAGAAAGTTCCCTCAGATATATCTAGAAAACTCGAAAATAAAGAGAAGTTAGGTAAACGCCTTAATGCTTTTGCTAACCTGATTGTGGATGACATGAGGGAAATTGCCACATGTATTCCTATGACGGCATTAGGAAATGTAGCACAACAAGCAGTCAACATTTACTCCAATTCATTTTTTGAATTTGATAAAAATGGTAATATTATATCCTCTTCAACAATTCCATTTCTGGCGATTATGCGAAATCGCAATAACTTCTTAAATATAGCTGCTAATAGAGAAAATCAGTTTGATCCCAACATACCTTTTAAGTGTAGTAGAAGATTAAATTTATTCTAACGAACATGTGCTAATTGGCAGCCTAAAAACATACAACCATCAGAGATAATGTTGTCATTAGAGTACAAAAGAAATTAAATTTTAAAATATAGGAATGCAATAATCAGCCAAGAAGCCAATGCTCTTATTATTCAATAATCAGAGATTATGTTTCAATAACATGAATCCAGTGCCAACGATGATTTATATAAAATCCACATAGCCGTTTATTTTTGAAACAGAGTTCCTGAATGACCACTTTCCAAAACTTATGAATTTGGATCCATTTAATTTTTAAAATAATTTCACAGCATCCATAGAAAATATAATAGGGTTTTTTAAAAAACTTTCGAAAAAGAACATTTTAGAAATAATTGATAAACAACCTTCTGAGTTAGCTGTACTAGAAGCCATTTTTATATATTTTGGTGAAGATTCTAATTACTTATATGAAAACTTTGAGGTAAGATTAAATTCAACGCTCGAAGACCAAACTTTCAAAAATTCTATGGTATGCATTTTTCACGATTCCATCCATTGCTTTTGTTTTGTATTGTCAATCAAATCAAAATCAAAATTTTTAATATACATATGTTTTTTAGCATTTAATAATTAATATTTGTCTAATTGCAGTTTGGGATAACACTAGATGACGTTAAAGAACAAATTTAAACAAATACTTCATTAATTGCAATTGTTCGTAAGTTTTCAATTTAAAGTAATGAATTTTTAGATTCGACATTAATTTAAATTTTTTTAGAACTTGAAGATATGAAGAAAGCATATATCTTTATAGAAATGGTAGCAGATGAAGTGGTCGATATGGTAAAACTTGTGCAAAAAGTTATACATTATTACTACGTTTTTAATATAATATATCCACATGAAATTTCATAATCAATGGAATTTATTTTTAGATATTTTTATCAATATTACCCTCCAAATTTGCTTCGAAAGAAAAAAATATAAATAACATCCAAAAAATTAATTCACTTATAAGAAAACTTTCAATGAAATAATTTGTTAACGCGTTTATCTTATTTAATGTAATTAAACATTTAATTAATCACTGTTTAGTTTTTTGTTAATTTCCTAAGTTTGTACTTTATAATTTCACTATTTTAAACCTTTTTTAAATTTAATTTACAGTTTTTCTGAATTATATTGTTCATATAACAGGTCTAATTTTATTAATTAATAACTTAACCCATTTTCGGCCGCTGTTCGTACTTGCGAACAGTAAATTTACTCGTTTTTATCGCCTTTTGCATTTATTTATTAAAACTTAATGACTCCATTATTTAATATATAGTCTAGATTTTAATTAACCGTAAAAAAAATTTAAAATTTATCTTATATTTTACGTGAAGGGGTATTTAGTGGGACGTGTTTTCAGAAAATTTTTTTTATAATTGCACAAAAATATTAATTGTTCAAAAATGTTAAATCTAGATATAGGGTATTTATGCTAGCAATTGAAATGACAAAAAAAAAATAAATCACAACATTGCTATCATATTATAGCTGTTAATATATAGTGTTCGCAAGCGCGAACATTGGCTGCTATTTGGAGAATATGCTTCTTTGATATTGTTGTTCTTTGTTTTTTTCTAAATATGACAAACAAAACAACACATGCAAGCAAACCAGATAACGGTAAATGCAAGATGCTTTTTTAGGTCAAATACAGATTTTTTGTAATTGTGTAAATATATTTTGAATATATACAAGCAGTTGCGTGACATTTGCTGTGTTGTAAAGCTCTCTTTTGTTTAAATATTCTAAGTGAAGTGAATTATTGAAAAATGGCTTTTCGACGTGTGCTCACTATGAAAGAAATTAAAAGAATGTTAGAAAGTGATGAAGAGCTTGAAAACCCAATTGAGTCTGTGACTGTGTTACCTCCGGACTAAGTTGGTTATGTCACAGATGAAGAAATGATTGATGAAGACCTTATTCCCATCAATGACATGGTAACTTGAGTAATTATTACATTTCTTATTGTCATTTTAATGCTATAATTTCCAGGAACCTTCTACGTGCGAACTTGCAGGAACATTTGAAATAATGAACGTAAATGATGAAGAGCTTGAAGATTTGGAATTGCAAAAGCCATCAATAGCTTCCTGTGGACCACCACTACCGAAGCATGCAAGGGCAACCTACAAATGGTCGGACTCTTTTGGCAAACCAAAATGGACAAAAAAATGTAACGCCAACAAGCAGTTCGATTTTCAACTGAAACCTAATGCACAACCGTTGAAAGTTATTCAAAAAAAGCTGCATGATGAAATCAGTGGTTTCTCACCAGTTCAATTGTTTGAAAAATTTTTTGATAAAGAAATGTTTGATTTTATTTTCACACAATCAAACACGTATGCACAACAAAAATCCGCAAATATTGTTTTTAATGAGGTGATCTTAAGGCATTTTTTTGGGATATTGATTTTGTCAGGATTTAACACATTGCCATCCATTGATGACTACTGGTCAAGAGATCCTTGCCTTGGAAATTCAATTGTCAAGCAAACTATGTCAAGGAACAAATTCAAAGAGATTAAACGCATCCTTCATTTTAACAACAATGATAACCTGGATACAAATGATAAGCTGTCAAAGGTAAAGAACGTTATTTCTTCTTTTTATTTGAATTTTAATTAGGTTCGTCCGTTGTTTGACCTTGCCAACAAAAAATATATACAATTTGGTGTATGGAGTGAACTGATATCGATCGATGAACAAATGGTCCCATACTTTGGTCGTCAGTCATGCAAAATGTATATCCGGAACAAACCAATTCGTTTTGGGTACAAAATTTGGTGTTTGTGTTCTTCTGGCGGTTATTTGTTTAATTGTATACCATATTCTGGTTCGAGTGACAACTATGATCGTCAAATTGTTTTGGGTGCAGACGTGGTTTTAAGATTGTTGGAATGTGTTTGAAGGATCCCATTCTATATCAAATATATTTTGATAACTTTTTTACGTCATATTGTTTAATGTGCCTTTTAAGTGAAAAAAGGTTTTGCGCCACGGGAACCGTTCGTCCAAATCGTATTGCAAAAGCACCACTATGCACAGGAAAGCAGCTGAAGCGAGGAGATAGTGATTATCAATTTGATATAACAAATTCGGTATTGGTTTGTCGTTGGGCAGACAACAAAGAGGTGACGGTTCTCACCAACTTCGAACAAATTGAGCCGATGCGCAGCTTAAAGCGATGGAAAAAGGACTTGAAAAAATATGAGAATGTGCCACAACCATTGCTTCTCAGCTCATACAACAATGGGATGGGGAGAGTAGACCTTCACGACAATGCTATTTCAAATTACAGAATAAATATTAGATCAAAGAAATGGTATTGGCCTTTATTTATTTCTGTTCTTAGTTCATCAGTCACTAATGCGTGGAAACTACATTGCTTTTTGGAAAAAGCCGAAAAAAAATATGTTATCTCAAAAAGATTTCAGAGTGAGCGTAAGCAAAGCTTTGCTATTAAGTTCGCAGTCAGATGCTGAATCCACTCAAGAAAGATCAGACAGAAGCGTTACATACCAATTGCCACGTATTGTAGGGGAACACATTCCAATAGTTCATCCACAAGGAAAACCTCGAAGATGCCAACTTAAAGGGTGTGGCAAACCAATCAAGTGGATGTGCCAAAAATGCAATGTACATTTGCATCCACAATGCTTTGAAAAGTTTCATTTAAAATAAATCTTGTTACTTTAATATGTTAATAAATATATTTTGAAATATTTCTCATTAGTTATTATTTTGATTTTTACAAATTTATAAACATTTTTATAAATGCACATGAATTTTTTCATATGGGAAATTCATGTCAAATTGAAGCCAGTGTTCGCACTTGCGAACACCTATTTCCAGGACCCACGGACAAGGTAGCGCCAAACCAACAACGGATTTGGATTCAGAAGACGCAAATTACTATAAACAGGGTAGATTTTTTTAAAAAGCTCGCGTTTGAATTTTCTTGGCCGAATATGGGTTAAATGTACCTTCGCTTTGTTTATAACTTATATGTGCGTATACTAATAAAAATGCAAAATCAAACATTTGTTGGTTTCCTTTTTTAAATTTAGATTAGATTCCACGTATTTAATAGAAAACATTTTCAAATCATATAAAAGCATTTGCTTTTTAGTTATAAACATTCAAAAATATATTCGTATTCATGTTTTTGTGTTTTTTTAGGCACATACATTCTATTTTTACACACATCAGTTGTTTTTCTACAATAATTTAAAATGTTTAACTACCAATTTTTGTATCTATAATTTTTAGACACAATGTGTCTACATATTTGAATTTTATACACTTTTAGTATTTTTAAGGTTTAAAAGGTAGGCATAAAGTTACCTACCATTATGGTAGTAAATTTAAATGAAAATTCATTAGAGTGCATCTCATTACAACGGGATTGAATAGACCTCCATGAAATGCTTATAAACTTGTTTTGGTTTTCGTTTCGATTTCGCTCATTTGGGTTGTTTTTTAAAAGTATATCTACAGCAGTGTTGCCGCGAACAAAAATTTTTTGTAACCAAAATTTTAAAAAAAGTTACCAAATGAGAAAAAGTATAACCAAAACTTAAAATTTTATGTTGTTATTTAAATACTCGTATATTAATTCATTAAATTTATACTGGAAATATTATTTTATAACAAAAATTTATAAAAAAAAAATGAATTACCTGCTTTCATTGTCGCATTCAAGTAATAAATCTTCGGATTCACTATTTGCATTGACTGCAGTCTTTTTCAATAAAAACTCAAAACAACCCAACAAAAAATTTCCGCTTACGTACCGTTTTCAGTACGTTATAAACGGAATCCAACTCCGGTTACTTGCCGTTTTCTGCATCCGTAAACGTACCAGAAAACGGATTTAAATGAACATCTAAACTTATTCGAATTTGTGTCTTTGTCTGGCGGTTACGGACAGTTGTGTCGTGAAAAAACAGTCTTGAGTTTTTGGTCCTATTATGTTTTTTTTAGATTTCTTAAAAAAAAACACAACACAAAGAAAATATTCGAAAAAAGCAACTACCATCCATTACCACGTTTTAATTTTGGCCTTTTATAAAGTTTAATACCTGATTACAATGTAAAAAGTACTTTTCGATTAGCCGCATAAAAGTACTTCAAGTCACTAGTTCTGCACCTTAGTTTGCATTCATGCAATTTTAAATTTAACAGAAGGGTTGTAGATATATATTCTATTCTGATAAATAGATAAAAGCAATAAACATCACCGTTTGTTACGAAATCAAGACTGATGAAGAACTGTGAAGTCCGTTTTAATGGCACAGAAACGGAGTAAAAACGTAGAGTTTTCGAAAACCCGATTATGCGTTCCGTTAATATTCCGTTTACGTACAAGCTTTGACGGATGCGTGTTTTACGGACGTAAACGTCTCGAAAAATCCGTATTCATGATTCCCTACTTATGTGTTGGAGAGTTCGTAAAAATGTTTCTTGTGAAGTTAAAAAATGTTCTTGAATTCACATACATTCAAACATGTAAAATTCAAATACTTATCCATTCCGCATTTATTTAATGTTTTTTGCTTTTTTTTACCACCAACACATAAGTTTACTTAGCTACTGTTCAATTCAGAATCCTTGTTCTCATTGGTAGAATACCGCCAATTAAAACAGTCATTCATATTCTGGTAATCCAGAGCTAATTAACATATTTTGTACAACGAACTACATACTTTTATAAAAAAAGTAATAAAAACGCGTATATAAAAATCTTTGCTTTTAAATAAAATTTAAAAACACAGAAAAAACAATTTATATTTTTGAAAGTTACCAAAATGAAAAAAAGTTCACATCTCCACATTGAAAAAAAAAAAACAAATTTGGTTAAAAATAACCAAAAATTGTTAAATTTCGTTGATGTTAGTCTAATTGTGTTGTTGTTTACAAGTTTGTTAATTTGTTTCTTTACACTCAATATAAAATAGACAATTATCAACAAGCAATGACCGCAAGGGGAGAAGAAGAGCATGGATATTGACAAGGTTGGGTAGCGCCAACCGAAAATACTAAGTATTCTATCCTGCTGGCTCTGTGGAATTTCTCAATTTTTATTCTCTATAACTTACTAATAAAAATTTTCATGTTTCTTTACAATAAAAATAATTAATAAAAAGAATATGATATGATATTAAATCCTACTATACTATTCACTTATCTTAAATATTAAAATATCCTTAATATGTTGGATTTCTTATGTTATTCTGTTAAAAAAATTCAATTTTCGGAAGGAAAAACAAATACATTTGATCGGAATAAATTAATGAACCATCGGACTCGAATTTTTCAAAACCTTTCAACTTTTATTTTAAAAAAATGTGTTTTTTTTTATTTAGTCTATTAAAGATTTTTATAGATCTTGTAGTATCACAAAATATTTATCGTACATTGTTATTAATTTTTTTCAGTGCATTGAAAAAAAATCAGCATACATCCGCTACACATGTTCACTCGTCGCTGTTTCAGCAAAAAGTATATAATTTTCTATTGAGTATGTTTCTCTCTCACGAACTTTTTAGTACTCTCTTAGAACACGAACATAGGTTGGCGGCAACAAAGGTAAGTTTTGGTCGGCAACTTTTAGTAGTGTTTAGCAGTGCTGCCATATAACCAATTTTAACTATTTTTTTTGCCGTTTTTTGGGATGCTAGAGATTTTTCAGGTTATTTAATAAAAAAATGTTTTTTTATTTTATTCATGTATTTTTTCAGATTTTTCATATAAAAATATAATATTTGTTCAATAAACTATTTATTTTTACTAAAATTAGACATGTCTAATAAAGAAAAAAAAAATACAACAAAAATTTGCAATCGTGTTAAACAATAGTTACGAATTCAAACATAACATTGTGACATGAAAAGTATTAAAGTGTGTACATACACATTGACCAACTATGTCTATTCATATCCATTATTTCCCATTTCTATGGTAAAAATATACAATAAAGAGAATAAATAGTTATATGTTGCAACAATTAATGTTGCAACATATAACTAAAAACCTATACAAAATGCAATAATTTGAAAAAAAAAATTGTTTTCATGAAAAAACTGGTAAACAGATAAGAATCCCAAAAACTGGGATAAAAAAATACACTGTTTATGTGGCAGCACTGCATACACCAAATTTAATGTTTTTCAACACTTTAGCAACTTTGAAAATGTTGCGCTCTCATATAAAAATGTTGCCGCTGAACTCTGTACCATGTTGAATACTCTATAGTAAATTATATACTTTTTGGTTTCAGTGACGACTAAAAGCAAGAGCGTAAGAATACATGTGAGTTGAGCAGGGGACAATTGTCCCATCAAATGAACAGCACTGGTATAGATCAGCGGTCGGCAGAAAGAGAGAATATGAATGTATTGGTGTTTTACACCATAAGCAATTATTTTATCTTTCTAGATAAAAGAATGAATAAATAAATGAATGAATTTATCGATAAGAGGATATCTGTATTCACTGAATTAAAATAGTTCATGTTTTTGTTTTCTCTAGTAAAAAAAATTAAAATAATTCATAATAATGATAATAATAATTTTTTGATTGCATACAAGGCACACTGCCTCATTTAAAATATTTCAAGAAAATAAAAAAAATCTTCCCACTCAACGTTCCACATTTTTAATTTCAAATGTAAACAAAAAAAAAATAAATACCTACAATAAAAGAAATACCTATAATAAAAAAATACTAATGTTTAGAGTGTACTTTATTTCTTCAACAAAGCGATGTATAATTGCTCAGTTGAAAGTTAGCGTACTACTGAATGAAATAATTGTATTTTTTGTTCTCTTTGCTGTGAGATTTTTTGACATTCGTGTAGTGTACGTGTAAATTTCCGATTGTGTTCGGCCCCTGAGGGCTATGAGTGCCGATCACTGGTATAGATGGTTTCTTGTTTTCGTTATGTGAAATAACTGCTTTGAAACTTTCTTTACTACTATCAACAAATAGTCGCCATTTAATTGCATTGTAAGGCTCTCCAAGCTCCTCGAACAGTCGTCGATTGACATTCAAAGCACTCGGACGTGTAAATATAAACCAGCTGATTTGCACGTGAATAAAATATATAATTTTTTTTACAAATTTAATAGTTTTTGAACACGTTTTGTTATTATGACTTCAAAACGTAAACAGTTTTGGGGAAATAGCCCCAAGTATAAGCAAACTAAAACCTCTAATGATCAATCTGCTAAAAGATTTCAAGCGCTGTCTGATATGGATGAGTCAGATTTAAGTTCGGAAGAAGGCGAGATTAAAGAGTACTCTGTAAAAATCCCACCAATTGTTGTGGACTCCTGTCATAATTTTTCAAATGTGATCAAATTGCTAGGAGCTAACTGCAGATATAAAAGAATGTCTGTAGGTACCAAAGTTATGCCTAACACGATAGCAATTTATGAGGAAACTTTAAAACTCTTGAAAGAAAAAGATGTAACATTTTACACTCACCCATTAAAGGATCAAAAAAAGTTTAAACTGATTTTATTTGGCCTACCACAATTAAGTTCCAAAACCATACTTGAAGAATTTAAGCAAACTTTCAATATTTACATAATCAATGTTAAAGAGATTAAAACAACAAGATCTACTCCAGATGACGCTATTTTTATGTTGTAAATTGACAGAAATCAAATTTCCAAACGAGAAGTTATAAAAATGAGATTAGTTTTTAGTATTACAGTACACTGGAGAAATCCATTACGTCGTTCAAAGGGTCCCACTCAATGCTCGAAGTATGCCATGTTTGGCCACTAGTCAGCAAATTGTTATAGGAAAAATAACTGTATTGGGTGCGGCGGTCCACTTGATTATTCGATCTGCCCTGTTAATAAAACCCAAATTGAAGGTCCAGTGGTATATAAATGCTACAATTGTGTTAAAAAGAATCTTAAAAACGTAAATCACCGGGCCAATGATGCTAGCTGTCCTTCTAGACGAGAATATCTGGAAATTCTTCAAAGAGTTTCCAGAAACCGTAGACAAGTAAGATTTAACATCAACACACCAGAATTTAATTTTTCTACAGACGACTTTCCTCCTATGAATAGTAACGTTCAAAGATCTTTTAATCCGTGGCCTAACAATTCTAATGATAGTGAAGTACTTCGACCATTCACGTCGAAAGCTACTTGCCGCAGTTTTCCAAATGAAACTTTGTCGGCAAACGAGTCTCGTCACAAAAAGGAAGATGATTTAACAAACGAAAAAAAAATTTGATATCTACTTAGAAGCGATTGATGCTCTAGAAAAATGCAAAACAAAATGAGATTTCTCGGTAATATACTAAAATGTGTCATATAGTCAAAAAACAATAAACATGATTCGTGTTATGCAATTTAATGCCCAAGGCATAACAAGTGGTACTGCTATTAACCAATTAGAATATATATTAAAGAAAAAAAAATTGATATTATATTTATTAACGAAACATTCCTAAAGCCATACAACAAATTTTAATTATTAAATTATATAGTATGTAGAGAAGATAGGTTAACACATGGAGGGGGTGTTGTAATAGCTATCAGAAATTCAATTCCACACAAACGTATTTCAAAAATTTCCAACCTCGACAATATAAAATGTCTCAATTATAGTATAAATAAATGGTCTCCCGATCAGATTTACAGCAGCTTTTAATCCGAAATATACTCCAAATCTTTGGGATGATCTAAGTAAAATCACAAACTCCTCTTCAGATTTTTTATCTTCGGCGACCTAAATGCTCATCATACTACCTGGAACTGTTTTAATAATAATTCAGCAGGTACATGTTTATACAACCACCAGTTACAAAGTAATTATTACGTTTGTTATCCTAATGGTTTTACTTGCTTTGCCAAGGTGTTCGACAATGAGTAATCGATATTCTTCTTACTTACTCCCCACGTTATATATGTCATCTGCTTAACTCTGACCATGTTCCAATTATTTGTGAAATTTACGGCTCCGTTTTTGAAAATAAAATTTTAGTACCTTCGTACAATTTAGCAAACTGGAGTCTAATAAGCAATTGGGTTGACAATAAGATTAGATCTCTGGAAGCTGTAGATATTCCGGCATTAAATATTGTACATGTTTTGACAGATATTACAAACATAATGATTGAAGCTTCCAATAAAGTTCCTGTCGGGGAGAGACGAGTATGGCAAAGAAAACTCTCTCACATAAGTTTATACTTGATTGGGCAGCACTCAACCTTCTGAAAGGCCAGTTTTCCTAAGTATTTTAAAGCAACTTAATTTACTCATTCACCAAAATGTCGCTAATGACAGAAACAAAAACTGGAATAATTTTCTACAAAGCTTGCCTACTGGTAAGAAAAAATTTTGGAATATTGCAAAAGCAATCAAAGGAAAGAGACAAGCCGTTAGTAACTTAATTGTGAGTGGTGTAGAAGTTCATGACAATGTTGGTAAAGCAAACCTCATTGCAGATGTTTTCGAAAACTCTCACCAAATAACTAACAATTTAGTTTCATCAGCTGATCGATGTGTAAACATACATGCTAGGTGGTTAGATTTACAACAAATACACAACATTACAGACGAATTAACGCAAAGAGGTAAAATGTTATGTCAAATCCATGCAAAACAAAAAAGCTCCTGGAAAAGATCGGATCAAACCGATAATATTTAAAAGGGTGCCTTTGCTAAGGTTTTTAATTGTTGTTTGTGTAGTGGATATTTTCCAAAGCAATTTAAAGTAGCTAAAGTAATTCCGATTTTTAAACCTGGTAAAGATAAAAAATTACCCAAAAACTATCGGCATAAAAGCATGTTAAATTTTATCGTTTAAATATTTGAAAATATTATATTGAGCAAGTTAAAAGAATTCACAGAAAGACATCATATTTTATATAAGGAGCAATTTGGTACACCAGCTGAAAAGGGTTGTTAATATAATTTCAAATAACAAAATCAACCGAAAAACATCGGAATAATTTTCTTAGATATTAAAAAGGCCTTTAATTCCATATGTCATTCTGAATTAATTTTTAAACTCAACGAATTTAATTATTCAATATATTTGCAAAAGATAATAAAAAGTTTTTTGTCAGATAGATCTTTTAAGGTCTACGTAGACGGAGGAGTTTCCACTCAAAGAATTATCCCTACTGGAGTGCCTTAGGGGTCAGTTTTGTCACCAACATTGCACTCTATTTTTACGTCCGATTTTAAAACACCTAGAGATCAATCCGTTGCGTTTTATGCTGATGACCCTGCTATTATAGCAAGTGGAAAAGTTTCTAATGCCATTTTTAGAAAACTGAAGAAAGGCCTAATGGATTCAGAAAAATATTTTAATAAATGGGAAATAAAAATTAACCAAGAGAAAACGCAGGCAATAATATTTCCCTTTAATATGTCACCAAAGAGAATACCCAGTAACACGCTTACTATTAATGGAACAACAATACCAATCAATACAAGACTCAATAAAGTATTTGGGATTGATACTAGATAAAAAGTTAACTTTTAAGGAGCATATTCTCCAGACTTGTTAAAAAGCTTTATTTTATGGACGGACGCTTTTACCACTTCTTAATAGAAAATCAGGACTTAATGGATATAATAAATTGTTACTTTATAAAATGTGCATTCGTCCCATAATGACATACGGTTTGGTTTCCAAGAAGTGCCAATACGTACCTTAAAAACTTCAAGTGATCCAAAACAAAAATTAAAAAACTGTTTTTTGTTTACCACGAAGATATTCAACCAACATCTTATATAAAGGGTGTCCCAAGAAGAAAGCAATTTTAAAATCTGGCAACATTCGAAGTGTCATTGTTTGACATTTGAACAATTGTTATTGTTTGCTAGTAGAAGGTACGAGGTTAGTAAAAATGGAGCGCTACACGAATGAACAACGCATTCTCATTCTGAAATTGTTTTACCAAAATGGTGAAAGTTTTGCGGCTACAGTTCGCAAATTGCGATCAATTTGGGGTCACAATAATGCTCCAAAAGAGTCAACTGTAAAGAGATTAATGGATAAATTTGCCGAAACTGGGTCTGTTAGTGATGTAAAGACAACAACGCGCCATGGACCAGGTCGATCGACCGAAAATGTCGCAGCTGTACGTGATGATGTCGCTCAAACTCCATCCACCTCAATTCGACACCGAGCTCAGCAAATTGGTGTCTCCAAATCCACTTTGCAGCGAATTTTGACGAAAGATTTGCATCTTCATGCATACAAAGTTCAATTGACTCAGGAACTGAAGCCAGCTGACCATGGACAGCGAAGGGAGTTCGTTAATTGGGTATTGGAGAGACAACATGAAAATGCTGATTTTGCCGATAAAATCATCTTCAGTGAGGAGGCCCATTTTCATCTTGATGGCTTCGTCAATAGGCAGAATTGTCGCATTTGGGGTGAGGAAAATCCTCGAGTGATTCACGAGAAGCAAATGCATCCTCAACGTGTCACTGTGTGGTGTGGTTTTTGGGCTGGAGGAATCATTGGACCTTTTTTTTTGAAAATGAGGCAGGTCAAGCGCAAACAGTCAATGGTGTTCGGTATCGTGAAATGATAACCAGTTTTTTCTTGCCTAGAATTGAAGAAATGAATGTGGAGGGCATGTGGTTCCAACAAGACGGCGCCACATGTCATACAGCCAGAGAAACAATTCAATTGCTGCATCAGTCATTTCCCGGTCGTGTTATTTCGCGTTTTGGAGATCAGAATTGGCCGCCTAGATCGTGCGATTTAACACCATTAGATTTTTTTCTTTGGGGTTTTTTGAAGTCGATGGTTTACGCGAATAAGCCGACGACGACTCAAGCCTTAAAAGAGGAAATTGGACGCTGCATTAATGAAATACCGCAGCATTCATGCAAAACGGTCATTGAAAATTTCATTAAAAGATCGCGTGCATGCCAGCAAAGCCGCGGCGGCCATCTGCACTTTATATTGTTCCATACATAACCTCATTCTGTCTACTTTACGATATAATAAAGTTTCACGATTTTTTTTTAAATATCTGTGTTTTATTTAAAATTTAAAAATTGCCATCTTCTTGGGACACCCTTTAGTAATTTTAATCAGACTAAGCTTAACACCCTATAGATAGATGAAAATCTTTAAGTTTTGATACTATAAGAAGTTTGTTAGATTAATCAACTTCACAACTTCTGAAAAAGAGGTTACTGTGAGGGTTAATATAGAATTTCTTTAAAATTTAATAATTTTTCCTATATTTTTACCTTAGTTTGTAACATTTGCATTATTAGATATTTTGTTGTTCTTAATATTTAAGTTTTAAATTGTTGTAATACTTTTAAGTAAACTCTCATTGTTAATATTATAATTTTAAAGAGACTGATGATAATAAATAATAAAAAAAAGTACCTCGAACAAACCGGGAATGTCGCTGCAGAATAATATCTCATCTTCGGTTGAATAATAATTCGCATAAGGAGATTCGCGGATTCTGTAGTATGTTACTTTTACATTTTACTCCAAAAAGTTGTATTATTGTAAACGAGATGTAAGTACTTAATTGAGCCTGAGTAAGTAAGCGGCTCTCTCCACTTGTGTTATAATTCTCTTCAGATGAGTTTTGATTTACAAATGATGAGTCGGATCTTGGTTGGTGTTAGTTGATTTTGGATATTTAGGAATGGGCAATACATCCGATTGAGGAACTGGAAAACTGACAGAGTCTACATTAACATAAAACCACCTTTTTTTAGCTCCAAATACAGAACCCTTGCATTGACAAAAATAGCAATCGTCGATATGATTAGATGGTTTTCTCCAAATCATTGGTACTCCGAATTTCATGCATCGGCTAATAAAAACAAATTTTAATACAAATCACTAAAAAATAATTTCAATTCCGTGCCAGAAGCCCATCTTGTAAGATTTATATAGCACGGAAGACAAATGATACTTAGTGTCCATCTTTCTTGCAAATTTGCGACAGGCATTCCAAAGTATTTCTGATAAATATCTTTGAGTAAATTGCATACCACCAACACATTCTTATTTTTTGGGTAACATAACTAATACATTTTCATTTTAAGACTTCCCTTTTTGGCATTTTTGTCATTTTTATTTACGAGGGCACTTGCTTTCTTGTCTAGATAATTTGTAAATAAAATAAAAAGCGGTTCTCAGTACCTGATAAGAAGTACAACAATTTCACAATTTTTCCTCCCAAAATAGTTCTGTTAAAAATAGTAATATAAAACAAAAAACAGAAAAATTTTAAATTTGAGTGTACCTTTACATAAATTATCATAACTTTGGTATTTATCCACAGATTTTCTTTTGAAATGGCTTATTTTCTTTGTAGAAGTACAAAATTATTTTATATTTTACCATGTAAGACGAATATCTTTTATACTTTTTTGAAATTTCAAAATTTGTGTTATTATCCAAAAAATGTATTTTTTCGCGAAATTTTGACACATATCTTCTAAACTAATTTACCGATTTAAAAACCATAGTCAGAAAACATGTTGTGCTTTAACTGGTTTTTCGTTTTCAATTTGATTGATAATAAACTTTTGAGCCAAACTCGAGATATAGTGAAAATGGTAAATTCACTAATAAATTAAAATAAAAAAATTTCAAAAACTAGCCCAGAAAATTTTCGGCTTTAGGAGGCCTTAATACATAAAAAAATAGTCGCATGCTTGTCGCATTTTGGCTGTAAACTAGTGTAATCAAATGTTACTCTGAGCGCCCCGGTAGATTAGTCGGTAGCGTGCTAGCTTGCCAGTGCCAGGGTCGTGGGTTCGATTCCCACCAGAGGCTCTGGTCTGTTTACGATACAATTAGCCCATAGCCTTTGTTGCTAATGCTCGGTTAGGGTATTAGGACATAATTTGCAATTATATGATTAATATAACAAAAAAAAAATTTTATCAGACTCGAGATCATAATTAAATGTTACGACTGGTAAACTGGTAAAATATTCAGGGATTATATTTGAAATTGATTGAGCTAACCGAATTACTGGTTGGTACAAATAAAGTACACATTTCAATTTAGTTGGCATTTTATTTTTCTGTGTGTAGGACAAATTTATACTCAACTAATATATTTTATATAAAAGTATACGTTACTTGAAAAAAAAAATTACTTGATCGACACAGTGGCGTGCCCAGGATTTTGTTGTTTACAGCTTTTAAATTCATAAACAATTTTTATTTAAAACTTATTACATTGACTGAGATCGAATGTATACGTTTAATATTAAGTACATAAGCTTTTAGATAATTTTGATAAAAAATATATTATGCTACAAAATTCTTTTGACGTAATGTCAAAGACTCGGCTTGATGCAATATATTGTAAATTTTTTGCCACATTACCATGATCGTAAAATCTATTTGTCATTTTGTTTTTTGTATATTAATAGATGTAGCTGGCGCCGCAGGCGAAAATTTTGTTTTTCATACATTAGGAACAAATACAATTCTTAACAAGTATCAGCATTGCCAAGCTCTAAGACGCAATGTCATAGAAAACTTTTCGATCTAAAATGTATAAGATCGTCGGATGCTGCTAAAACCGCACACATTGAATTTCTTCAAACTGGTGTTATTTTACATTATGAATAAAATCCTCAATCTATTAAGTGAAAATATGCTCCAAACTTAATTTCGGGGCTAATTTTCATTTGGTTGGGGTAATTTTACATTATATTTTTAGTGTTGATTTTCATTATAAAATTATGCCCCAAAAATGTAATTAAACATTTTAAGTTGGGGTAATATTTCATGGAGCCATTTTGCACAATGTTACCGTGAACTAACCCGAATTTTTAAAAATAAAAAAGCACAGATATCAGGGGAACGTGGAATAGCCACGTTCAAATTTTTACTCAAATTCAAAGACCATTTCAAAAACAATTAGATTGTTTCAAAAACTTTTGAAAGACTCCAAATGTAACTTATAAAGCATCAATTGAAATTCAAAAACAACAAATTAAATAGAAAAAATATTTCTTGAATTTCAATAACTTTTTTAATTGCGTTTGGTATTTTTTAATTTTAATTGATCTTTATAAGTATCGATTGCGAATTTTTTAATTTTGTTTTTAAATTTTTGAATTTAAATTGTGTTCTTTTAATGCGGTTTTTCTTTTTTAATTCTATTGTCATATTTGGGCAATTTTGTCTTTTTTTATAAAAAGCTTTATTTGTTATCTACTTGTTTTCATATATGGACTTCAACGGAACACGAAATATTGCAATTATATTGTTTTTAATATTTAATATTTTTATGACAAATATTTTTGTTTACATTTTAAATAGAAAAGCCAAGAATTGCCAAGACTTGGCAGCATTTTTATAAAATCTTACTTTTTAACTACTATAAATACTTTGAAAGTCTATAAAAGTGTTGTTAATTAAATATTTTCAATTTTAAATTTAAAACATGATATAAAAATAAACTCATAATTCTGAACTTTTGGGGATTCCAGTTAACACTCAATATGTTATTTAAATCTCAGATTTTTAATAAAAAAAGTAATAGAAGTTGAATCGCAAATTTTTTTGTTTTAAAAGAAAATATACAAGTTAAATAATTCCATAAATAATATCTAAACTAAATTGACAAAAGATTTTAAAATTTCTTTGACAAAATATTTGAAGAATTATTAAAATTTTACAGAAATTTTATAGAATTTTTATTAAAATTTTATAGAAATTTTTTTTGGTTGTGACCGAAACAAAATACAACATTTAAAAATAACAAACTACATATATTTTTTCTAAGGTTTTATTATTTTATTGTTTTGCTGGTTTTTAAACCCGATACTGAGTAATAGCAGATAAGGATAGTGGACGTGTAAATCAATCTTTAATTACTCCTTTTGTATAAAACGTTCGAAAAAAGATAAAAGGCGTTAAATTAAATAAAAAAGACAATTGATCGGTTTTTAAACATGTGTATTTTTGGTTGTTTTTACCCAAGTAATATTACGAGTGTGGTAATAATTAATAATAGAGAAAGTATAAGTATAGAGATTTCATCGAAAGAAGCGGCCAAATAAAATATTGTACATATTACAAGGTTCGGTAACTGAGAGAAAGTTTCCAGATTTCAAAGCAAATTTTTCTCATTTCTGCACAAATTTCAGCAAAATCTGGTGAAAACCCAATTGGACTTGCAAAAAAGTTAATTAATTGGTCTTGCAAAGAAAATCAGTTGGAAACAAAAAAATACAAGCCATTTTGTAAATGTAGGGCACGCCACTGGAACCACATATACACTCTAACTAATTTTTGTTGAAATTTACCCAATTTTAATTTGACATTTGGAAATTGGAAATGAGCCTAAAATTTGTATATTTTGTTAAATTAAAATTTTACGCAATAATTTTGTAAATATACTAACTTTGAATAGTAATAAATAATTTGACATTTGGAAACTGGAAAATATTAAAAAAATAAAAAAATCTAAAAACGAAAATTAATGATTCAAAAATTTATAAATATATTTGTGAATATTGTGAATTTAAATTCAAGATGAAAATCATCACAGCAAATACCCATTCGAAATATATTGTGCGTTATATTTATAATTAATTATTATTATTAAAACATACATACATAAAATAAATTTATTATTTCAAAAAAATATTTTTTCTGTAGTTTAATTTAAACCATGCGTTGGTAAATATAAGCATTTTTTATATAATTACGAATATAGAAATGCATTTTTAGGCATTTTATGCGTATATTTACTCTTCAAATAGGTCTTTTACGCACAATTTTAGTAAATTTTCGAATTACTTTTAAAATTTCATTTAATTTTTTCGCACTTTCAATGTGAAATTACCAATTATGTGTGTACCAAATTACGCATAATGTGCGTACTTTTGTTATTTACGCACACAGTAGGAGTACAGTTTCCTACTATAAGTTGGATAAATTTCAACAGAAATTTATTAGAGTGTATATACAAATAATATTAAAAAAATTTGAAGTAAAATTATGTGGGTGAAAAAATTTTTGAGGTGAAAAACTTTTTTAGATGTGAAAAGAACTTTTTTGGTGGAAAAAAAAAAATTAGAGGTGAAAAAATTTTTGAGGAGAAAAAATTTTTTGTGGTGAAAAAAATTTAAGTGGTGAAAAAATGTTTGAGGTGAATACAAAATATTTACTGCTAAGCGACTGGTGAAAAAATATGAGAAAATATATTAGTTATCAGTCGCTACTATGAAATTGTACTAAGCCTGTATGGGCAATTTAGAGGCACCTTTACATTTTCACTAGTTTTTTTAACCATGGACTGCAAATAAAACACATTTTAAAACATAGTTTTTGTCAAATAATCAATTTTGTTACTGGCTAATTGGGACTAGCTTTGCAGCAGAATATGCCTAATGGAGAGAATGCACTTTATGATGCGCCACGTATTGATAGTTGCAACGAATGTTCTTTCTTTAAAAAATTAAAGTGTGTTTGTAGGACAATATGCCTAATAGAGAGAATACAGCAAAGAAATTAATTTGTTAAAGAAGGAACATGAGTTGTAACTATTTGTCAATAGATGGCCCATCAGAAGGTACATTCTCTCCATTAGGCATATTTTGCAGCAGAGCTAGTCTCCATTAGCCATATTGTGCTACAATATGCAGTAGAGTAATATTGATTTTCTATTTTCTTCGTAACATAAAGGAATATTTGCCAAAATCAATATTCATTTAGTTGTTTAAGAGCACAATATTTCACTTTATTCATGTGTATTTTTTGTGAAAGAAAAAATTAACATATACATTTGCCAATCCCTCAATTCTCAAAAATACAAATACAAACGGAATATAATCATCTGAATGCATTCGAATTTAAAGTATGTAGTTAATTTAATATTTTTGGTAAATAAATTAATTGAAAGCCTAGTCCAAGGTTATGTCGACCTAGCCATGGGGCGACGTATTGTTTTTGTTAATTCAGCGCATTTTCAATACCAAACTGCTGGGGAGGATGTTCAATAATCTGGGTAAAAATAGGCACCCCTGCTTGCGTCTTCGGGTCGTGATCGCCATTTCAACAGACGGACATCGCTAAATCGACCTTAAATTGCATAAGGATCACGAATATACATATATACTTTATGGGGTCTTTAACTTATATTTCGACATGTTACAAACGGAATGACAAACTAATATATATCCTCAACATATATGGTGGAGGGTATAAAAATTTTTGAAAAGGCACCAACAATGGAATTTGTAAGAACAAAAAACTTTGTTATTTTTTTTGTAAATTCAATTTTTATTTTTAAAGAATTTTTATATGAAAAATAACAATTCACACACAAATCAAAAAAAAAAAAATTGTTGGAAATCGAACTTGAATTTTAACAAATATTTTTAATTACTTAAAATTTTATGATACTTTTTTGTGTTCGATTATTTGTTTCCAACTTGTTTCGAGTATTTGTTTCCAACTTTTTAGGAAATAAACGTAGTGAAAAGTATTGTTTATGATTTACTTATAAACTGCACTCTAAAAAGCGCTTGTAAATTTACTACTATAAAATGGGTAAGGTTTTATGTAATATTACGAAAATTCGGTAAATATAAACACCAAATGCGTAAAACTTTTTTGCGCACACTTTCACATAGTCTATGGATACAAAATTATCCTTACAGACTAGCAACTTATTACAAAAGTAAATAACTTAAAGTAATTTATTTAATAAAGCTTTAAACTAAGAGTGAGGTAAACTAATATCTAATTGATTACAATAATTATTAAATAATCTCAAAGCTTTAGTTAGAGGTTCATTTAATGCATAATTAGTTCTATGAGTATCAATAAAAAATAATTTATCTATGTTCCTTAAAGATCTAGGGGGAACATATATTTTTATTAAGTGTAATAAATCAGATGAATCAATTACACCACAAATAATGCCATGCACAAATGATAATGCAGAAATATTCCTACGAGTTTCCAGAGTTTTTAAATATATAAAATCACATTTATCAACATATGTGGGAATACTAAATGTTAGAACAGAAGTTGGAGTATTCGAAGTTAAAACATTCAAGAAAGGAAGAGCAAACTTAACAAATCTATTTTGAGTTCTCTAAATACGGTTTATATGAGTATCCGCATTAGGACTCCAAATAAAGGATGCATATTAGATATAAAATATAGAGATAAAATTCGAAAAAAACAAACCTTTAATTAAATAAGGGCAATCAATATTTTTAGGAATTTCTTTATAAATTATAAAAATCTTACAATAATAAAATGAAAATGATGTTGATGCAGTTGCGTCCAACTCATATGCACAATGTGCAAGCTTTTACAAAAGAGCTTTTTCACCAACAGCGAGCTTTGACGAGAACTTTTACATATATGCGGGCACAATACAAGGATGGAAATTTTGAATTTCGAAATGTTATAAGTTGAATAATTTATTTAAGCCAAAAAACTTTAATAATTCTTTTGAAAGATATTTAAAAAAAAAGGCCATTTTCAAAAGGCTTGCTGTGCTTTGCTAAGGATAGAGCAACAAGAAAAGGAATCTTTTCTTTTTTTTTTCATGTTGAAATTGGTCGATTGGCAAATTTTTATTTTTGAAACTTTCATCTACTAATTTGGCCCTATCTAAATTTTTATTCCAAAATCTCTTTTGGCATGTATTATAATGCCTTTCAATGGTATGTTTGTGGTTGCGTTTAGCATTATAACCACAAACCAAACATACGGAATTGCCGTCATTGTTTTCAATAAACAAAAACAACTGTTCCCACGCTTTGTTAAATGTATTTTTTTTAGTGAACATAGACTGATCGTTGTGTTTTTGAAAAGTTATTTTCAAGTTGATGAAAAAGTACTAACGTACTGAATTTTTCGTCACTGTTTTGAATTTTTATATGAAAAAAAACAATTTACACACAAATCAAACAAAAAATTGCTGGAAATCGAACTGAATTTTAACAAATATTGTGTTCATAAATTTACGCATAATGTGTGTACTTTTTTTCGCTTACGCACACAGAGTAAATTTACTTTTATAGTAGGAGACTTCTCGAAGCTGTGTTTAGGAAAGAAACCCTTTTGAATTGCACTTTGTCTGGACAACCTCCAAAATCTCAAGGAGAAGAACGAAGAAAAAGAGTGTATGAATGCCTAAATAGTGAGGCAAAGACGGCAATTATTGGTAATTTTTATCAATTGAAAATAAATTAAAAGATTTTATAACTTATTGTTTTTTAGAGTTTGCAATTGAACGTGGTGAAAAAAGGATGCCCCCACAGAATGTGTATGAAATTAATAGAGCCCTGACTCAAAAAATAGGGGAACTAAAACGTCACTATAAACGAAATAATTAAAAAGAATTTCGTTGCTTTATGTCTATATGTATTTATAATTTTGTATATATAATGTATATATATATGTATAAATTTGTGTATATATAGATATATATATATATGTATAATTTTTTACTTTATTTGATTTAAATTTAATAAAAAAGAACTGAAAAAAATATATAATTTAAGTTTTGTTTAATAAAAGCAGAACCTTTTTTAATATATGAGCATATATGAAAAATATACAAAAGATTAACATATGAACATATATGATCTAAAATATATGGTCATATATGAGCATGTATGACCATATACCCTCAATTTTCGGACCCGAACATACATGAATGATAATATATGAACATTTTCACATGGGAAATGAAAAAAAGCTAAAATTCACTTAAAATGCAAACGAGAAAACTTTTTTTAAACTAAATTAAGTATGTTTATTATGTAATATTTCGATGTGCTGAATCCGAATCTACATTATAAAATAATATAATACAAAAATAATTTTCTCGCTTGCATAACTGCATTTTTTTTTGCAAATTTTAGCTTTTGTAATTTTGCTATTTTGAGCAATTTACTCAAAATTTTGGAGGTGTAAAAAAGGACGTTTACAAATCGTTCAACTTTATTACGAAAATTCACGTTCTGTGAGGAATGTGTTTTGTTCACTTCGCTCAACTTATGGTCAACATAATCGGCCTACTGAGCGTACTATTCGCAACACCATTACCCATTTTGAGATCCAGCATTCATTATTGGATAATATTCGACCGAATAGACCACGTCCAGCACGCTGTGAAGAAAATATAACGGCCGTAGCTGAGAGTGAACACGAAGACCGTGGAGAGTCGATTCGGCGCTATCGTGCCATGATAACCGACTATTTGATGCCTGAAATTGTAGCAACGGCCAACATTTGATAGACATACTCTTCAAAAAATAAATGCCAAAGAATGTTTTTTCAAATAATAATAAACATTCCCCATTAAATTTGAATTTTTTGTGTTTTTTTCTTTAAAAAAGTAGGGAACCTCGAAATGGATCACCCATTACTAATAACAATATTAAAATATAAATAAATATAAATTTAAATGCATATAATTAGTTAGAATATTGTTCTGCCTTAAGTCCAAAAATCTAATATTATATTGTCATATAGAATTTAATTCTTTATTGCCTTAAGCAAAAAGTATATAATTTTCTATAGAGTATTTTTCCCGCTCTACCAGAAATTCAACATGGTCAGAGTTCAGTGGCAAGATTTTTAAATGAGAGGGCAACATTTTCAAAATTGCTAAAGTGTTGAAAAACATTAAATTTGGTGTATGCAGTGCTGCCACATAAACAGTGTAATTTTGTATCCCAGTTTTTGGGATTCTTAACTGTTTACCAGTTTTTCATGCAAACAATTTTTTTTTTTTCAAATTATTGCATTTTTTTTTTGGTTTTTAGTTATATGTTGCAACAATTTATAGCATATTTATTCTCTTTATTATATATTTTTACCACAGAAATGGGAAATAATGGATATGAATAGACATAGTTGGTCAATGTGTGTGTACACACTTTAATACTTTTCATGTCACAATGTTTTGTTTGAATTCGTAACTATTTTTTAACACAATTGCAAATTTTTGTTGTATTTTTTTACTTTATTAGACATGTCTAATTTTAGTAAAAATAAATAGTATATTGAACAAATATAATATTTTTATATGAAAAATCTGAAAAATACATGAATAAAACAAAAAAACATTTTGTTTATGAAATAATCTGAAAAATCTCTAGCATCCCAAAAAACGGCAAAAAAAAAATAGTTAAAATTGGTTATATGGCAGCACCGCTAAACACTACTAAACTATGTTCGTGTTCTAAGAGAGTACTAAAAAGTTCATGAGAGAGAAACATACTCTACAGAAAATTATATACTTTTTGCCTTAAGGTAGAACAATATTCTAACTAAATATATGCAGATAGAGAAAGTCCAAAAATAAATATTGATTGTATTTTTAAATACAAAAATTACAATATATAAAAATGTTTTGACAATTTTAGGTACCTTAGCTAAAATGTGAATAAAATCATTATTTATCCATTGAGTTTCACGATCTATATCTTATTTTTTTTTAATGTACCTTTAAGATAAAGTAATAATAATGACAAGCTTTAACTTTCTTTTATGAATGAATTTTTGGAAAAAAAAAACAGTTTTTCATAAAAAAAAAATATTTTTTGATCGGTTTCCCGAATAACTCCAAAATTTTTCAGAATATCAAAATACAATGAAAGGACGAATTAAAGATTATTGAAATTATTGATATATTACACAACAAAATTGGACAGGGCATTCTTAAGTTATTCTTAGAGTATTCAAAAAACCGGCCTTTTGAAAAACCTGGTTTCGGTTTTCTTCGAAAAATCGAACTTTATAAAAACCGATTTCGGTTTCGGTTTTAGCAGAAAAAACCGGTCAACCGGTTTTTTCGTTTTTTTTATTTGAATAAAAAGCTTATATAATTTGTTAATTGTTTTCATTACAAAAAAAACAGAAATTTTATATATAAAGTAATAAAAATAAAAAAATACATTCTTTGAAATATATATACATATATATATATTAATATATATACATATATATATATATATATATATATATATATATATATATATATATATATATTCATTGCCAAAATGAATACATATATATATATATATATATATATATATATATATATATATATATATATATATATATATATATATATATATATATATATATATATATATATATGTGCACAGCGCATGTTGCGGGGACGGTTTTTCGTTCCACAAGTTATATATATATATATATATATATATATTCATTTAAATTTGATTTTTTATTGTATTTCATTTCAACAAAAAATTAACTTAAAGCCAATATTTTTTAATATAATATCTTTAAAATTAATATTATAAAACTATATTCATATCAAATGAATAGAGATCATTAAGTTGAAATTGGTAAAATTAGGTACGTTAGTAATTTGAACGTTTAAAACGTTTGGCGTTAAAAAGTTTTTTTAATATTACATTTTAAATATGATCCCATGATCTCGAGTCAAACTATGATCTCGAGTCAAACTAAAAATACATTTTCATACATATAAGTATTAAAAAAAAAAAGATCAACTATAAAATATAAACTTCAATATTAAAATATAACTTGGCACGGTTAAAATAATTGTTTAAACATATGTAAAAACAATTTAAAAAAAACACATGTCTTTAGTATTAGCTAATTTGGACATACGGTAAACAAAGGAGAATATAAATAACACAAAAATAGTTAGTAAATTTCATCTGTACTCAATAATAAAAATCAACTGTATGTTAGCATAAAATAGCTTTTTCCGTTGATTTGTGAGTTAAATAGAGATATTTACAATTGGTATTTCGGCACAAAGAATGTTGATGAAAGTCGTAGCTGACCAGAAAATGCATTCCATTCGGCTGGTGTCTAATAACTTTTTCTGTGTATTCTCCATGTTTACTAAAATTAAAAAATAAAAAATAAGGAAAAAATTTTTCATTTGAAAAAAACTTTTCCAATGATCTCGAGTCAAACTAAAAATACATTTTCATACATAAAAAGAAAATCTATTTTTCACTTCTAAAATAATATTTTAGAAATAATATGCAATTTAAATGTTTCGTTTTAAGACAATTTTTTTGTTTGCTATTGATAAAGCTAGAAGTGGAAAATACTCTAATAGTAGACGTTGGGCAAATAGTCAAAAGACAATTATATAAATTTTCCAACTTTTCAGTTCTTTTGTCGCATTTATCAAGGTAAATGAAATCATCATATAATGATGAATGATTTTGTAGTCTCTTTTTTAGGATTTTGAATACTGTTTATTTTGTTATTTAGATCAGAAATTAAACTATTTGAATATGGAATATCCAAAGTTAAGTCTTCATCGGAATCTTACATCTAAATCTTCATAACCAAACAAACGATTACACAGTTCAACACAAAAAAAATTACGGGGTTCCGACGATTGACTCTTGTTAAGGAGACCAACAAAAATATACGTGTGTCGGCGTTTTGATAGTGTACATCGGGATTTCATTTTAGAGGCGGTTTAAGTTTCCCAGCTCTGGCCTGTTCTTGCAGCATATCGGTATATAAAAATATGTTTTATTTTCATCTGAGGTGTAGGGTATGTTCAGCAATTTTGTAGATACGGTATGCCAAATATTTTTGAAGAATATATTAACCCTCTAACTCCCTCTCATAACGGCATTTTTTGGCTTTATTCTAACAAATTGTAAAAACCATCCCGAAAAGGGGAAGGGCGGGGATGAAATGTTCTACAAAAATGTTGGCCATTAAATTCTACTACATATGTCATATTACACCAAAACCGTAAACTTAACACAAACACCAAACACCAGACAAATTCAAGATTGCTCATCAAATTTCTAGTCAGATTTTGGGATGACCTAAATATTATGTAGGTGATCCCAAAATCTGACTTATAATATGTTGGTTATCCCAAAATCTGACTAGAAATTTGATGTGTATCTTTCATACACAATCGATCAACGCGTTAAAGTTATTCAGGCTTATTATGAAAATGGGCGTTCAAATCAAAATGCATTTCGAGCACTTCGTGATTTTTTTTGGTCAGCATAATCGACCAAATGTGTCCACAATCAGGAGAATTGTGGGCAAATTTCAGCAAACCGGGTCTGTGAAAACACATGTGCATGCTCGCCCAGTTCGTTCTGGGGAAAACATTGCTATTGTTCGAGATAGTGTGTCATGAGGTTGGCCAAGCATATACCGTGAATGGTGTTCGCTATCGCGAGATGATAACGAACTTATTGTGGCCAGGAATGAGGATATGACTCTGGACGATATGTGGTTTCAACAGGACGGTGCCACTTGCCACACAGCTAACGGAACAATGGCTCTTTTGTGCGACAAATTCAATGGCCGTGTTATCTCACGTGGTGGCGATGACAATTGGCCGCCAAGATCATGTTTTTTGACACCGTTGGACTTCTTTCTTTGGAGTTATTTGAAAGAAAAGGTGTACGTCGATAAGCCAGCAACAATTCAAAAGCTAAAGGATGAGATAATTCGGCACATTAAAGGCATAGAACCTCAATTATGCCTCAGCGTCATCGAAAATTTGGACCATCGGATGGAGGTGTGCCGCCGAGGTCGCGGCGGCCATTTCGCCGCCATTTCATATTATCCATTCCATATTTTCATAATAAAAAGAAATGACAATAATTTCCTAAATAATTTGTGTTCTATTCAAAATCAATATCGGCCCTTAAAATTTAACCACCCTTTATATTTACATATACTTTGTACTTTAGGATAAATTGTTTTAAAAATTCAAAAAAGTTTTTTATTAACTTTTTTGTATGAACATATATTATATAGATACATATTTGAGTTTCACATTTTTATTAAAGAGCAATTCCATATGAAAGCGATCACCTTTTGGACGACCCCTCTCCGATTTTAAAATAAATAGTCTCAATCGATTACCCAGCAAAAAATAATGCACCTACATATTTTTTTTTTATTGTGACTGGTTTAGTGGTGGTGTACACCACTGTCATGTGACAAAATTGAAGAATTCTTCATAAGGGACCTCATTGAAAGTTGTTTAAAAAAAAACTACCAAAGCGATCGCAACGAGTGATAGCTCGTTGGAAAGGTATTGAATCAGGCTTTAATTGAAAAATAAAATTTTCCTAATTTTTCTCAGAAATTTACCTTTTTTCCCATGAAAATTAAATTTTCCCGTGAAAATTAAATTTTCCGATTTTCCACAGAAGCTCCTAAATTTTCCGGCTAATTTTATTTTTTTTGGATTCCTCATAATTTTTGCTTTAAGAATCAGCAATAAAAAAATGGGCCCCGACTCCTTGTTTGGACAGGAGAAGAGCATTTAAGAGAGACCACCTTGTTCTCATTGTTTTTATATTTTTTATAATTAAATTATCTTTAATTATTTATCATTATTTTATTTTATTATTAAAAATACATTTTAAAAATTATTTTACAGTTAAAAATACATTTATGAAGAAAAAATCAATTTTTTTTTAAGAGCCCCAAGTTGAGTGTGTAGTGAATATGGTCTGCCTGCCTTCACAAGATCGGCCATAATCCATGGATAATAGCAGCAGTATCGCTTATTTTTTTTACCTATTTTTTACCAAAAAATAAATAAACTTCACACACTCTGAGTCAAATTTCATTGAATACTAAACGTGAAAGTGTTAAAGTGTTTTTTTTTTTGTAAAGTAAATTTTGCTGCAATCCGTTTAACAAGAGTGGGCATCGTTCGAAAAAGATAAAAGTATTAAAATTAACTGGTGTTTCGAAGCGATACATGAATGAATTAAATATACAATACGGTGAAGAAGCAGAATTCATTTGCCCCAAGTGTAAAATCGATTTTTCTCAACAAGCAAATGCATTGAAACAAATGCAACCACAATCCGAGAGTGAAATGACAATTGAACAAAATGTTTCATCTGATAGTGAGGCAGACATTCCGATGGTCAATATGTCTTTGAGTCCTTTGAATGAGGCTATTACCACTTTAGGTGAAACGCCTATTAGAAAAAGAAAGTTGCGAAGTGAAAAATACAGGAAAGATAAAAAAGGCAAGGTTATGAGTGCAATCGCGACAATATTTGATGAAGGCTCTGATAACGAATGCAGTCAAGCAGATGACGTTGATGACGGCAAACAAATGATTGAGCAGTTGAAAAGAAAATTCAATTTAGCGACCACTTTTCCGGAGAAATATCTCATTTTATCTGTGCTGCCTCAATCATGGTCTATACGCAAGATTTCTGAACAGTTTCAAACATCTTTTTACATCGCGAGAAGAAGCAAAGAATTAGTTCGACAGAAGGGCATATTGGCGACTCCCACCAAGAAATTTGGCTCAAGGACCCTCAGCGAAGCAACGGTGAAATTGATTCAAGATTTTTACTGCAATGATGACAACAGCCGCGCCTGCCCAGGTACACGTGACTATGTTATCACACGTGAAGATGGAGAAAAAGTACACAAGCAGCGCAGATTATTATTATGTAATCTATCCGAAGCATACCATCAGTTCAAAGAGAAATACGCAGCAGAAAAAGTGGGATTTTCTAAGTTTGCCATCCTACTGTCCAAATGCGACAATTGTCCGAAGATTGACGAGCTAGAGCAATATTTGGCGGAAAAGTTTGAACAGCTGTTAATTCAGGAGGTGCATTTCAAACAGTGGATAATTAGCAGCGGCAGATGTTCCCTTGAGACCGTGGTAAAGCAGATTCCGAAATTCATCGAGGAATTCGGATTCAAGTTGAATGAACTGAAGGCGCACCATTTCATATCCGAGATGCAATCGAAATTTCTAAAGGAAAGTAAGGAGAAATTAGCCCAAAATGAATTCATTGTGATAAGCGACTTTGCCGAGAATTACACTTTTCTCGTTCAGGATGAAATTCAGGCTTATCACTGGGCAAACGACCAGTGCACGGTGCATCCTTTTTGCATTTATTTCAAAAACGAAGATAACGAACTACAGACCGTAAGCCTTGTTGTTGTCTCGGAGAGTTTAGCTCATAATTATGTGTCCGTTTATTTATTTCAAATGAAACTGTTTGAATTCTTAAAATCAAAATTCGATGCAATCGACAAAGTAACGTTTTTCTCAGACGGCGGCGCGGCTTCTCAGTACAAGAATAAAAAAAATTTTTACAATCTTTGCATAATTGAAGAAGAACAAAACTGCAAGGTCGAGTGGCACTTTTTTGCGACGTCCCACGGTAAGGGCCCATGCGATGCGTTAGGGGGAACCCTAAAACGCATGGCGACTAAGGCAAGTTTGCAAAGGCCATATACTGACCAGATCTTAAATGTACAACATTTGTTTTCGTGGATTCAAAGCAAGGAAATTGCCATTAACACAGTTTTATGCACTCAAAAAGAACACGATGCCATGGAGCGACGACTTCAAAACAGATATAATAATGTCAAAACTATAACTGGAACGCAAAAGTTTCATTGCTTCATACCAAATATTTCTGATATGTCAATTAATGTAAAGCGGTACTCTTCGTCTGCCGACGTGCTAAATTTAAAGTTACTTTAATTTTATAATGATGCCAAGACAATTGAAATTTTTAATAAATATTGTAATTAAGTATAAGCAGCAAAATAAGATAGATTTTTTCTTCATAAATGTATTTTTAACTGTAAAATAATTTTTAAAATGTATTTTTAATAATAAAATAAAATAATGTTAAAGATTTAAAAATAATTCAATTATAAAAAATATAAAAACAATGAGAACAAGGTGGTCTCTTAAATGCTCTTCTCCTGTCCAAACAAGGAGTCGGGGCCCATATTTTTATTGCTGATTCTTAAAGCAAAAATTATGAGGAATCCAAAAAAAATAAAATTAGCCGGAAAATTTAGGAGCTTCTGTGGAAAATCGGAAAATTTAATTTTCATGGGAAAATTTAATTTTCATGGGAAAAAGGTAAATTTCTGAGAAAAATTAGGAAAATTTTATTTTTCAATTAAAGCCTGATTCAATACCTTTCCAACGAGCTATCACTCGTTGCGATCGCTTTAGTAGTTTTTTTTTAAACAACTTTCAATGAGGTCCCTTATGAAGAATTCTTCAATTTTGTCACATGACAGTGGTGTACACCACCACTAAACCAGTCACAATAAAAAAAAAAAAAAATATGTAGGTACATTATTTTTTGCTGGGTAATCGATTGAGACTATTTATTTTAAAATCGGAGAGCGGTCGTCCAAAAATTTGCCAATTTTGATCGTTTTCATATGGAATTGCTCTAAATCCTTTGTTATATCAGCATCATAACAGTTTGAATTATTAAATTTTAAATAATCTTTAGAAAAAATAATTCCTTGTAAAGATTCATTTTCCAGGGAACATCGAAATTTTGTTTTATTTAGGGAGAATGTGGAAGGACCATAATTTGTTGTACAAACTTTGACAGCAGTTTAAATGCTACAGTAGAATCCCCACGTTCTAATCTGAAATTTTTTGCCAAAAAGTTTGTAAATTTATTTCTCTTCCTTCAAAAACTTCTTTATATTTTACAAATTATAACTCTCTGAGTTCAGAGTCTAAAATTTCTTTTTCAGAAATAAAGCTGGGGAATTCTTTTAGAATTTCCATAAATGAATTATTGTCTTTGTTCATAATTTTGTTAGGGTTTATCATATTTAAAGATTTATAAGATTTTTGTCCAAACTCAAAACGTTTTAATATTTGATTTGCAAGTTCTATATTAAAATTAATACAATTATTCACAATTTTTTTAATTTCACTTTTGTTAAGCTTTGATTCTGGTATTAACTCTTTAGCCATTAAACTTAAATATACCTGATCAAATTTCAAAAAGTTGTTAGTGTTCATAAATTCCGTTAAACAAATTTCGTCATTTAAAATATCGTTTTTTAAAAAATTACTTAATACAGTTCTTAAAAGCCTTTCCATTTGGCTGCATAGGCTGTGTATTTCTGTTGACTCACTTTGAAATATTCTGTTAATATTATTAACAATTTCAAGAATATATTTTAAATTTTTTATAATTTTACTTCAAAAGTTTTTTACATTATTTGTATCAAACCCAGCGAAGCACAATTTTTGGGATATTGGTGGAAGGTATTCAAAGATTAGGCACAGTCGAATTTAAGCCTTTTTTTTCAGTGTTACAAGTATTCCAGTGTTGCCCAAAATTGTAAATTATACTAAAACAAACAAAGTTAGCGTGTTTTAAGTATTTAGCAAAAACTCGGCATTTTTGGAGTAAAAATCGGCACTTTGACAATTTTGAGGCAAAAAAAACGGCAAAATGCCAATAAATTGTGAAATATGCAGGCCTGTTTATGGCTCATGAGTTCATGCATGTATAAATGCTATATGTCTTTGTTGAACTATTTTCCTTCTAATTGCTTCTTTACTTAGACATAACCTTTATTAAGCTCGATTGTGTTTTCAGCGATTGAATTCATTAAAATCGTAAATAAACCGTAAAAACCTATATAGAACGCGAAACAGTATTTTTAATATCAGGTTTTGTGCAAAGATTTCGTAACGTAAATATGGCCACAGGTCTTGTGATTGCATTTTAAGAAAATGAATGTATATTTTTTGCATTTTAAAAACTTGGTATGTTAAAAACTAAATATAAAACCGACATACTTTAAAGGCATTTACGGAAAATCTGTACCTTAGATCAAAAAATAAAGTACACCATTGTAATCAGCATGGCCGAAATATATTGAATTGATGGTCAGTACTTTATTAATTTTTAAAAGTTAACAGTTTGTCCCGTAGTGTAATTTATTAAAAAACAATTTTTTAAATATGTAATATTGACTTACGAGTTTGACATTGTAATTGTTTAGTAATCCACAATAACTCACAAATTTAATGGTTTTTATTAGTTTTTTTAATTTTAAAATTATTTTCCGATTTTTTTTTTCAGTTTAAAAATGTCATAATTTTTTTTCCATTATAAGTTAGTATATTTACAAACTTTGTTCGTAAAATTTGCATTCAACAAAAAAATACAAATTTTAGGCATAATGTGTTTAATTGTAAGCACATGGTGTCTAAAAATAATTAATTATTGTATTTTTGAATATGAAAGTGAGCGCAAAAAAGCTTTACGCATTCGGTGTTTATATTTACCAAATTTTCGTAATATTACATTAAATTTTACCCATTTTATAGTAGTAAATTTACAAACATTTTTCAGAGCGCAATGTCAAATTGGGATTTTGCATACTTTGACCTATTTTTTTTTAAAGTTTAAAGTATGACCGAAGTAATAGTTTAGTTTAGCATTCATATTACTAGCCGCTACTTCTACATTTAGACTGAGCAAAATCCACACTGGTGCTATTTAGTTTTTTTTTTATAAATCTTAAAAATTTGTGTAAAATTTTTAGAAAATACAAAAATCTTCTTAAGTATTAATATAAACATTGTAATTCTTGCTAAGCCAAATACTTAAACAATTTGTGTAACCTGCTTTCTATTTATTTTATGTCAAATTCTCTCTGTTGTTCATAAGTTTGTTTTATACACGCAACTCAGCAAAAATTATTATGCTTTTGGCGCAAAATACGGCAATTTATATTTCTGAAATTTTGGTTTCGGGATACTATCATAACATTTTATGCAAAACATTATCTAAAATAGCGTAAAATTTTTAAAGATAGTTTAAATTAATCTCACATGCTCGCAACACCTTTTCAAAAGCAGTACATATCATTATAGGACAAACATTACTTCAGAAGCAATAAAAATTTACTCAAAAAAACAGGAAAATAATAATTTATTTATTAGTAAATTACTGGCTTTATTATGTTTTTAAGGTAAATAATTTTTAAGTATTTTTTACAATTTAATAATGTTCGTAAAATTTTTCAAAGGTAAGTTAGATAGAAATTTAAGACATTAATGGAAAATTGCAGGCCAAAACAAGAGCAACAATTTTTTTTTAGTTTTTTTATAAAATCAGAGAAATCATTATTTTATACTTTTACCCTAATTTATGTATATACAATTTTTAGTTAGTTAGATAGAATTTCGGAGTCAAAATTTCTGGATTGTAAAATCCTTTATTTAAAGCCAGATAAATCATGAGTTTGTGTGAAGTATAAAAATAAATTTAAAATTCGATCTGAAAATATAAAAACCAGTACACATAAATTGTTAAAAACTGCGATAAGAATAAAAGAATGTGTTTCTATTGAAATTAACGAACGTTTTTTTATTTGCTGAATAATTAAAACACCAACTGATAAAATTGGTAGTAAAAAATATACCAATAGCAGGCAAAATAATAATTTGACTTATAGTGTGTTACTTTATTGTTACACTATATTTGAGTTGATTAGTCAAGTATATTAGAACTATTAGAAATTTAAAATCATATTTTGGAAGATAAATATGCTGATTAACAATGCAGTTAAAATTAGCAATATTTGAGTTTTATTAAGACTTTAATAAACTAGTTTATTTAAAGTTAGGGAAATATATTTATAAGTGTCTGCATATTTAGAATTCCAATAATATTTTGTTTATAAACGCCAAAAATTATAATTTTATAATAAGTCGTTAACGATGTATTAAAAACGAAATTATGGCTAGTAAGTGCGCTATAATTTTAAACAGTGCTTTACAAGTTTGTTGATTTGATATTACAGGGTGGCGTATAATGATTACAATGTATTCATAAATTACTCATACGTACGGGCAGTTCCACAATAGTTGTTAAACTATCTGCTAAATGACTAGATTTCTGAAGAGCAGACCCTTTAAGAATTTATTTTACTTGTCTAACACTGCGGCCACACGTACAATATTTTGGATTTAAATTTTTTACACATACTGTATGTCAAAATTACTTAAATTCGAAGCTGTGACTAGGCTGCACGCAATTTGAATACAATTTCGTTTCCAAAATTTATTTACAAGAATTGTGAATTGTGTTAGTAAAAAACTGTGAGTGTATTGCAAATTGAGAGAAATTGAAATCCAAAAATTGAACGTGTAACCCTTAAGTAAGAAATTTCATTCCTTACAGACATTCACCAAAATAATTAACAAATTTTTAAACAATAACTTTACTATGATTTGAGAAAAAAATAATAATTACATTTTTTATTACACTAGGATAAACCGAAAGATCCACAAATATGGTTAAATGTGTTTCACGTTCTACTGTGCGGATCAACATTAGCATAAATTAGCCTTAGACATTTTTTCCCCGATAAAGATATGAAATTACGGAATGCTCGTTGGGGAATATTGAATGAAATTTCATACAGATACATCTGTTGAATTTGAAGTTGAAGAAAATAAATTCACCAAAAAATTGAAAACTGTATAAATTCAACACAACATTCAGCAGGGAAAAATTAATTAATCATTGTACGCTACAATTCAACTGTTTTTAAGTAGGGTTTTAATTTAAATTAACGAAAATTCTATTAATAGAACCCAAATTTAAAAGAAAATAATATATATTTGATAAATTAATAAAATACAGCACTTTTAGTATTTGGAATAAATATTTCATCGTTATCAACTATAAAACTGCAATATGAAATATAAAACAAAACTAAACTTTCTACGAAAACAGAACAAAACAAAGATATTAACACAACACAATCACCCAAATATATAAAAATATCACTGTATTGATATTAATGCAAAACAAAACAAAAAAAAATTACTGTTAAACTCTTCTAATGTACAATTTAAGAATAATAATAATAATAATAAATATTTAAAAAGTAAATAAACAAAAAAGCAGCAGCAACAAAAACATGTTGGGGAGCGATTCTGAATGTGTGAAGCTGTGAAGTGATAAAAATGTTCACTACTTGATTTAATTTTGCGAAAACTATCTGTCAAAATTTAATCATATGAGTTTTTTTCTTCACCAAACAAAAGCTCATGAAAAATGTGAGTGTTGCACTATTTTACAAACATTGTTAGTGACTTTTTTTTAATCGATTATTTTTTAACATTTTATATTTTCTCTAATATAGTTTTTTTAATTTAAATACGCAATTTTTAATTTTAAAAGAAATAGAGAATTTATAAAAACAATAATTACATTTTTATTATAAAAACAAAACACGCTCAAATCGCATTCGATAAATCCATGTATGCATCACTACAAAAAATAAAACATAAAAACCAAAACAAAAATAAACTTACCTCCTGTTTCTCTTCCAGAAGCATAAACGCGTATAAAGACATTTCTTTATATTAAATGTTTGGTTTTTTATAAAAAAAAAGAATTAAGTTTTTAATTAAATTTTGCTTTAAAACTCAGGGAACGGGTGGAATGAAATAAAATTTACAGATAGTCATCATAACAACATTTTTTTCATAACGAGAATGGGAATTGCTCAAAAAGAAAACACGAAGTGAAAAATAACTGTGAAGTGAAAATGATAAATTATTTATCACTTCGCAAAGCAACTTTATTCGGAATTCGCCCCCTGATGATAAAGTAATCCGCATTTATGAGTTTAATCACTTGAATAGATTATTTCGAGCATCGCCCGAACATTTTCTGCCGACTGCCATAATAATAGACTAATTCAAGTACTTTGTCCTAATAACTTTTTAAAATTTTATTTATAATAGGTTTGTTTTTTCGAATTTTATATAAATATTCCATACAAATTTAAGTAGATATAGACTTGCTATTTAGTTATAGATATAGCTACTTAAAAATTAACAGCGGTATTCATAAAAATGTTAAACAGCATTTCAAATCAATTTTAAGCAAAATTTGCTAAAATTGTGTTCATAAACGAATATTAGCTTAAAATACCTTTTTTAAACCTTGTGTAAATAAACGAATTTTAAAATTGGTTCGACCCTATTTTAAAACAATTTTAAAATGACATTTTTGCTTTGTGTTTATTTTCATGTTAAACATTTTTGCAAAAAATTGTCATTTAATCAAAAGAAGTTATTTCTTTTGTTTCATAAATAATAGACATTCTATATTTGATCAAAAGAATTGTAAGAATCATTTTATTTGAAAAATTTTATATATTTAAATGTATTTTGTTTATAATAGTGTATGTTTTTTAAACTATTATTAGGGTAATAGTATGAAACATATAAAAAACAGTGTAGATTTATTATGTGGGAAGATAATAAACTGTTGGGCTGCTTTAGCTGGTGCAGAGGGTAGGGGAAGGGTTTCTTTAAACCAAGGGCGCCAATCTTAAAGGAGATTTAATTATAATTACTCAAATCAGAGTAATTATAATTGGTTGGTGGGTTTGAGGGATAAAAGAAATGCAATACGAATTAGTAATAATTCCCCTTGGTGGTTGGAATTTAAATAAGGCAAACTCTTACCTTCCTCCTTGCAGTTAAATAAAAGGATGAGTATTTTAATTAGTTAAAGGCAATTTATTTCACCGTTGGGAAGTATTCCAATATGATTATATATTCGGGAGATCAGGAGTAAATAATTAAATGTCAAGTGCTCACTATAAAGGTTTACAGGCAAGTGAAGTTATTTTAGAAAATATGACTTTAACGAAGCTTAGCCTTTTAAACAAGTTCATAGTTCGGATAAATTTGACAATTGATTTTTACAGCGAGTACTAAATTTACACTTAGCAAAATATTCAATTTAATAAATAAAATAGCAATAATTCAACTTTTATGTTAATAATTATTAATACAATTAAAAGTAATCCATTTATAGTTCAATTTTGATTAATAATTGTTAATATACAAATTATTAAATATTTTTATATTTGATAAATAATGTGTACAAAGTTTTCATAAATTTTTTATTTTATAAAAACAATATTTTTCTGAAAAACGAAAAAAAATACATAGAAACGAGTACCGTATGGTTTAGTAATCATTGATTTGCATCATTACGATAAATGTGACAAATAAAAACTACAGTGTTGCCATCCTAAAGTTAAAAAAACTTATTAGTTAAAATACTGATTATGAATACGAATTTTTAATAAACCTTTTTTAGGCTTAAAATGTTTTTTAACTAATTTGTATTTGAAACTTGAACTAAGATTTTTTTATGAATACCGCTGTAAGAATGTATAAAAATGGTTTCTTAGAAATTATTAGCTTTTTTCTTATAACCCTTTGACTGTCCAATGTATCACATATGATGCACAGGCGTCATGATTGATACGCTTGGGCATCATATTGTAGTATGTTCAAGATCTCTTTATTATCTATTGTCTTATTTGCTAATTACAAGTATGAGTGGTTAGTATGTATACTAGTACTAAAATGTAGTTATGTTCTAGTGTTGTAAAGAGTTGTAACAATAAAGCTATGTTTACTTTGTATTAGATACAGAGTCATAAATGACTGTAAACATTAATTCATTATCACAACATCTCCTTTTCTTTATATTTTAATTTACATTTACTTCAGATATCTTTTATATTTTAATTTACATTTATTTCAGATATCTTTTTGGTAGTTTGCTGACTCTACCACTTTTAGTAACATATTTGTTTACAATATTTTCATTAATATTTTCATTAACATTCTCATTTAGATTTTCATTTACATTTTCATTAATTTTCTCATTTAGGTTTTCATTAACATTCTCATTTAAATTTTCGTTTACATTTTCATTTAGATTTTCATTAATATTTTCATTTAAATTTTTATTTAGATTTTCATTTAGATTTTCATTTAGATTTTCATTACAATTTTCATTTACATTTTTTCTAATATGTTGCCTATTTCTCCTATATGTTGCACCTTCATGGTCCTGTATGATATAAGATCTAGGCTCTTTGCAATCTTCTAGTACAGTACCCGGGTACCATAAAGATGTTGGTGTTCTCTTAAACATAATCTTTTCACCTACTTCTACCGGTTTTAGAAGATTTGTTGTTTTTTTATTGTAATTTTTAATAATTTTCTTCTTTTGTTCATCTATTTGTTTAACAATTTCTTTTGTATTAATTAGTTTTTGTTTTAAATTGTTCGAAAGACAAGGTAACTTAGTTCTTAAAACCCTACCCATTAACATTTCTGATGGACTTGGAAAATTTCCTTTACGAGTTGTTCTATATTGTAACAGAGCTGTATAAGGGTCAGACGAATCTTCTCGACATTTGTTTAACATCTTTTTGACTGTTTGTATTGCCCGCTCTGCTAGGCCATTCGACCTAGCCAGATACGGACTTGAGGTGATATGTTCTATTCCCCAATCTTTACAAAAATCTGAAAATTATTTGGAATTAAAAGGGGGTCCATTATCGGATATAAAAATAGCTGGTATTCCATGTCTGGCATAAATTGATTTTAGCTTAGTTATAACTTGGTTTCTATTATAACCCGAACTCAAGATTTCAATTTCTACAAATTTAGAATAGTAGTCTATTACTAACAAATACATTGTTTTGTTTATTTCGAAAAGATCACAACCAATTTTGTACCATGGTATTGTTACAATCTCATGAGGTAAATATTCCTCTTTTGCATTAGAATTTTGATATTTTTTACAAATTTCACAATTTGATACCATTACGTTTATATCATGATTGATATTTGGCCAAAAAATTGATTCTTTTGCTAAATTCTGGCAACGTTGCACTCCCATGTGCCCTTCATGTAAATATACCAACATCTCTCTTCTAAGACTTTTTGGTATTAAAATTCGATTATTCATTAGTAAAATACCATTTAATTGTGATATTTCATTTCTTATAGGAAAATATGGAAATAATATTGGATTTGCTTTATTTTTATCATTGGGCCAACCAGTTTTAATACATTCAAGTAAACTTTGAAATACTTCATCTGTTTTTGTTGCTTCTTTAATTTTTTCGACCGCAACGTCAGTTAAACTATTTTGAGACAAAATAAAATTACAATGCAAATCTATTTCTTGATTCATATATAATAACGTGTTTTCTTTAAGTGGAGCTCTTGACAGCGTATCAGCAATATAAAGATATTTACCCGGTTTGTATATTACCTTTATATTGTAAGTTAATAGTCGTAACATGAATCTTTGTAAACGAGCTGGAATTTTATAAAGCGGCTTTTCAAATAAAGTTACCAATGGTTTATGATCAGTTTCTACTGTCACTTGAAAACCATATACATATTGGTGAAAACGAGTACACCCAAACAGAATCGCAAAAAGTTATTTTTCGATTTGAGCATAATTAGATTGACAACTAGTTAATGAAGCTGACGCATAGGCAATTGGATTGTCTCCATGCATAATTGTGGCTCCCACAGCAAATTTAGATGCGTCCACAGACAATTTGATTTGTTTCTTAGGGTCAAAATAGACTAGAACTGGTGAATCAGTTATTTCTTTTTTCAAATTTAAAAATTCATTATCTTGTTCATAATTCCACTGCCATAAAACATCTTTTTTAAGAAGTTCTCTTAAATTTTTAGTCTTAGCCGATAAATTTTTTACAAAAGAACCTAAATAGTTAACCATTCCTAAAAACCTTTGAAGATCTGCAACATTTGTTGGCTTTGGTAACTCTACGATTGCTTTTATCTTCTCATTATCAGGCTTAACACCTTCCCCATTAAAAATGTGTCCAATAAATTTTATTTCCGTTTTCAAAATTTTAGACTTTGATTTGTTAAATTTTAAACCAACATTTTTGGCTCTATTTAAAACTTTTTCTAATATTTCATTATGTTTTTCTATATTTTTAGCATGAATGAGAAAATCATCCATATAGATGATAAGTCCATCTATATCTCCGAATAATCTCACCATTTCCGAATGAAATATTTCTGGGGCAGCGTTAATGCCAAATGGTAAACGTAAAAATCGATACCGACCCATAGGTGTATTAAAAGTACATAGCTTCGATGATGCTTTATCTAACGGAATCATCCAAAACCCCGAACTAGCATCAAGGCTACTAAAGAATTTTGAATTTGTTAACTGAGATCTACACTCATCGATATTTGGAAAACTAAACCTTGGTCTAACGATCACTTTATTTAAATTCCTTGGATCCAGGCACAAACGTAGGCTACCATTAGGTTTGGTTACCAAAACTATTGAATTTACCCACTCAGTAGGTTCATTTTCCCTAGTTATTACGTTTAATTTTTCCATTCTATTCAATTCCTTTTTTAAAGGTTCAAAAATACCTATTGGCACCCGACGTGGTGCTTCTACTATAGGTTCACTATTTTCAATTAATTTTAAACTACATTCCTTTTTCAACTCACCAAGACCATTAAAAATCTCTTCGTATTTTTCAAAAACCGAATCTATATTTATAGAATTAATAGTTTTGATTAAATTCAATCGGATAGCTAAATCTAAACCAATTACATTTCTGCAATCCATTTTTAATACATAAAAGGTTGATAAACATTTTGTTTTATCATAATTAATATTTAAATTAATTTTTCCTATAACTGGGAGTTTTTCCCCACTAAAGGTTAGTATATTACTACAATTATTAGTATAAATTCTATCAATTTTCAAAATACTTAAAGTTTTTTCCGATAGTAGATTGGCTTGCGCCCCGGTGTCCACTTGAAACATCACCATCTTGTTGTTGATTTCTGCTTCCACATTCCAATCACGAGCTGTATTACCAATACTATTTTTAACAGTACCAACAAAAAGATTATCTTCATCCTCATCCTCATTTTCAACAGCCTTTACGTATTTGTTGTTGTTGTAGTTATTATTGTACTTCTTGTTGTTGTAGTTATTATTGTTGTTTTTGTCGTTGTGGTTTTTCGCAAAACACATTTTGGCAAAGTGATTTAACCTACCAAAAAGGTGACATTTTACCCCTTCTGCTGGGCATTTATCATGACGATGTTGACCACATTTTCCACATTTCTGTTGTTGTTGATTATTGTTCGACTTGTTGAATTTTTTCAAACCGCATATATGTGAATGGTTGTTGTTGTTGGTATGAGACACTTCTATTGCTGTAGCATTTTCTCTCGCAGCTTCCATGCTCTGTGCTATTTGGAGAGCCTTTTCCCAAGTAATTTCCCCATCAGCAAGCAATTTTTCTTTTATTTTTAAATAATTTTGTGATAAACCACAAATAAAAATGTCTTTCACAAGACCATCACGTAACATCTCGAACTCACAAGTTTTGCTCATGTTTTGCAACTGTGTCGCATATTGCAAAATGGTTTCTCCCGCCATTTGCTTTCTTGTAAAAAACGCGTGACGCTCCATGGCCGTATTTTTCTTCGGAACAAAATAGTTTTCCAACTTTTTCCACAAATCATCATATTTCACTACATCTATGTCCACATTAAAGGAACTTACGATTTGTATGGTCGATGATCCTAGATGATGTAAAAGTAATGCTACTTTTCGTGACTCCGACTGTGTCTCCAACGCTGATGCTCTCATAAAAATTTTAAAATTTTGGCTCCAATTTTTCCATTCCACGGATAGGTTTGGCGCATAAGTATTAAGTGGCGGTATTGAGGTGGAGATCGACATCGTTTCTTCTACTTCAGTTTTTGGTTGTATTACGGCTTTTGTTTTTGTATCAGAATCAGTCATTACCACAAAAAACTAGATTTTCACTAACACTAGTTTTATTGTTTTTAAGTTTGTTAATTTCCACAACTTATTTTGTTGATTGTTTCTTTTCTTTTTTTTTCAAGAGTTAATTTTATTAATTTCTTTTATATTTTTCTTTTACTAAGGGAACAGGTTTCTAACCTCCAAAATTTTATATATATAATAAAAAATTTATTCCACACCTGACACCATGTAGTATGTTCAAGATCTCTTTATTATCTATTGTCTTATTTGCTAATTACAAGTATGAGTTAGTATGTATACTAGTACTAAAATGTAGTTATGTTCTAGTGTTGTAAAGAGTTGTAACAATAAAGCTATGTTTACTTTGTGTTAGATACAGAGTCATAAATGACTGTAAACATTAATTCATTATCACAACACATATGTGATACACAATTTGTCTTATTTCCTTTAACTCATTTATTTAACGCTCTGGGCTGTAGACAATATTTTTTTTTCATATAAGACCTGAATATTTGTATGGGAGAAAACTGCAAATTTCCAGGATATATAGCGACAAAAATATTTTTTTGCAAAGAAAATAAACTTTATTCTTGTTGAAAAACGTCAAAAATATAACAAAAAAATAATAATAAAACTTAAGATAATTTCATTATACCTTATATAATATAGTTAAAACAATACCGAAAATCAAACAGATAGATAGTAAAGAATAAAAACAGCATGAATCGTATGCGATGCATATAGAACGCTACAATAATAAATAGTTGAATTACTGGTCCGTGTATCATGTGATGCACGTCATTTTTACTAGATTATGTACGTGGACGTACGGCTTAAAAAATTTTTTTGTTTGGGGACAGTCGAAGGGTTTAATGTATTTTTAATTTGATAAAATATTAAAAACTACAAATGCTTACGAATTATGTGTTTGTAAGTAAAGGTAGAGCAGGGAAAACAATATAATTGCTATATTTCCCGATCCCTCGAGGTCTATATACGAAAACAGCTTTCTTACAAAGGCGGCCCCAAATGTTCAAATAGTATTTGTTTACAAAAAATAAAGAAAAGTCAGGTAACTAGGTATAGTCGTTTTCTTTACAAGTAGTTATAGATATAAAATTAAAAAAAAAAAGAACCAAATATAAATTTCAATTTAATGTTTAAATGTCTTATATGGATTTATAATTAAATCATACTAAACTTGTTTGCTTACCTTGCTGTTTGGGTTTTTAAGTTTGTTAGGGTTGGATTGTTCAAGTCGATATATGATAATGTATAATTTAAGTACCCGTCGTGGAAGATAGAGAGATGTAACAATAAACATGGTGAGAATATTGTCCAGGCAAAGAGAAGGCCTTACAGTTTGCCACATAATAGCGCAAAGCCTAAGGAACAAAATTGATTATATTTGAAAATTCCCAGATTGATTAAATTTGTGTATCTGAGACTTGGCTCACTGAAACAACTCTCGATAATTAGATTGTTATAAATGGATACGCAGTAGTTAGATCTAACAGAGGTACACGCAGAGAAAAAACATGGTTGCAACATGATCACTGCTACTATATTGTGCTTGCTGCAATCGGGTATGGTTGTCACAGCCATGTTATTGGCTTTTTAACCATCAACATGGTCGCTACCATCATTATTATAGTAAATATTTTACTATTTTATGATTGACACCTTCTATTTTATAACATGATTGGCTGTAACCATACTGTGGTAACAAAAGTTCCGACTATGAAAAAAATATGATAATTATTCAACCATAAAATGCTGGTAACAATCAATACATAAAATATAACATGATTCTGACATTTACGGTCATAATATTGTATTGTTTTCATAAAAACCAAAATTATATCAGTTCAGGCAGTTTGTTTTTGATACAAAATGTCTTAAAAAAATAATCATATATTGTTTACTAAAACTGGACAAATGCGGGTAGAGAATACCTTTCATGTGGCATTAAAACATTTTATCAATTGATCCATTAAGATCCAGTTAATTTTTTTTTTAACTTTAGAAGATTTTTTAAAGGGTTTTCTTATATATGTATATAATATTATTTACACTAATGAGTTCATTGTCAAAAAGATTCCATGTAAAGATTTTATATTTTTTAATTCGTTTCAATAAAAACAAAAAGAAATATTTCTTAAAAAATATATTTATTAATTAATTTCTTTTAAAAAGTTCTTAATATTAATAAAGTATTTTTTTATAAGAAAAAGTCATATATCAAAAAAGCGTGTAGTCAATAATTTGGTATTTATTTATTTTGTAAAAAAAATTGCACACAAACGATATGCACATGTTTTTCTATTATTTTTTTTTTTTTTTTGTTTATACCAGGGATGGTAAAGTCAAAGTTTTTTTACTTTATACATCACCTTTTATTAAAAATATATAATGAAATACTTTATTTTTTTCTCAAATGATCGAATTTTTCATAGGAAAAAAAGACCCAACACCCATCGAAATCTCAAGTTAATATGATGATTTTCGATTAAATTACTGAAAAATGTATCTAGAAAACATTGAAGACTTGGTACTGTATAGAGTATTCAAAAACCGAAAACCGGTCAACCGGTTTCTTTATTTTTAAAAACCGATCGGTTTCGAATATTTTGTAAATTCGAAGAAAACCGAAAACCGGTCTTTTTGTTCGGTTAACCGGTTTTTTTTAATTACATCACCAACTGGGTTACTTGGTCTCTTTTATTTTTTCCAAACACTTTTATAATCGTTTGTTTGGTTATGAAGATTTAGATGTAAGTCTGATAGATTCCGATGAAGACTTAACTATGGATATTCCAAATACAAATTGTTTAATTTCTGATCTAAATAGCACAACAAACAGTATTCAAAATCCTAAAAAAGAGACTGTACAAAATCATTCATCATTAAATGATGATTTCATATATCTTGATAAATGCGACAAAAGAACTGAAAAGTTGGAAATTTTATATAATTGTTTCTTGACTATTTGTCCAACATCTACTATTAGTGAAAGAGTATTTTCCACTTCCAGCTTTATCAAAAGCAAACAAAAAAATCGTCTTAAGACGAAACATATTATTTCTAAAAAATTATTTTAGAAGTGAAAAATAGATTTTCTTTTACATATTTAAAATGTAATATTAAAAACTTATTTAATGGCAAACGTTTTAAACGTTCAAATTCCTAACGTATCTAATTTTACCCAATTTACAAACTTAATGATCTCTATTCATTTGATATGAATATAGTTTTATAATATTAATTTTTAAGATATTATATTAAAAAATATTAATACCAATGAATGAAATGTTGAAATGAAATACAATAAAAAAATTATTATTTTTTTTCAAAGAATGTATTTTTTTATTTTTATTACTTTATATATTAAATTTCTGTTTTTTTTTGCATAATTAACAAATTATATAAGCTTTTTATTCAAATTAAAAAAAAAACCGAAAAAACCGGTTGACCGGTTTTTTCTGCAAAAACCGAAACCGGTTTTTTTTAAATTCTATTTTTCGAAGAAAACCGAAACCGGTTTTTTCAAAAGGCCGGTTTTTTGAATACTCTAGTACTGTATCAAGGTTTTAAATAATTTATGCAATTAAATCATGGTTACACGCAAAGAAAAACTAGTGTAAAATAACAAAGTTCACTTTATATTTTTTTTTTATAAATTGCAAGGTTGACTTTGATATTCTTACACTAATATTTTTTGCATGTAGTCATAATGTGGAAATTTTTCTTACAAAAATCAAGAGCATGCACAGTTGATTTTAATGGAAAATTGTAGGAATATAATTGTTTAATACATAATTCTGTTTTTTATTTCAACACAGCCAAAAATCCAAGTTTACAAGTAGTACACGTAGTCCCAAGTACTTTTGCCCTACAAAAAATTTTAACTTACCATCTCTGTTTTGATGAAAACAATAGCATTGTTGATGTAGGTGTTGCCACAAACAAGATTTTAATTTCCTAAAATTGTAGATAAAATTACCCAAAAATAATGAAATTATCCATTGCTCGTATTGTATTACAAAAATCATAAATAAAATTACATTGTTTTTACACACTAGCACATGTTAAATATTATGAAAGTTATTGCAAAATAGCACATAGGATTTGTAATCATACTGTGAAAATACATAATATTTTTTTTATGAATTTTAATTAATAAATTATTATTTTGTATATTATTCATACTTTTTATATTTTAAGCAAAAAAGTTTATCATTTAACCGTTGATATCCCTTATAAATGATGCATTTCACGTTTGCAGAAACAAGCGGGATAACTTATCTACAAAATGACTGAGGTTACAAATTAACTACAGATATTTTTAGATTAATTTGACATTCACAACTATGGAGGTGGTAAGCTTTGGTTCTTTAGAGAAAAGTTGGCAGGTCTCATATTATTAAAATTTAATGGACTTATAAATAAGTCAATAACTTAATAAAACAACGGCTAAACTTTAAATTATTATCATTTATAATTTACATTCCTTTTGATTCTGTTTAATATATTGTATAGAATTTAATTATAGGTCGATTCCGTTTTGCAATGTAATTTCGGCACTAAATCGATGTTACGATATAATTATTAAATTGAGAATTTAATTGATTTGTATTATTTGTATTTGTATTGTGATTTGTATTATTGATTTGTATTATTTGTATGTGGTGGAAGTCATATTATAAAAAAAAAAAAATGAAAGGGCTTCAATTAATAAAAACAACATTTCAAAATAAACAACAAATTGTAGGAGTAAATTTTGATGGTGAAACTAACTACAAATTGTTTGTGGAAGAAGGTAAGTCTGAAGTTTACTTTTTCGGGCACCTCTCCGACAAATATATCACCCCCACGGGAATTAAAAAGAAATGTTTTTTCTATATGGTGCTAAGGGGCCGAGCCCCTGGAACCGTCTATGTGCAAAAAAATTGAAATACATCCAAATTTTTTCTCCATTCCAAATAAGCATTTTATTTCAAGATCCGGGTAATAGAATTCGCGGTAGGTATATTTTAGTAAATTTTAGGCGATAAGGTAAAAGTTAAGTTTTTGCTCCAAAAACTGGAATTTATTGTTCGCATTAAGCGGAATGGAATTTCGTAAAAAAATACATTTAAAAAAAAACTATTTCTGTTCTATCACCTCACCGTAATTCCTTGGTAAAACACTAGTATTTTTAATCACCTAAAATATACTAAAATGGACCTAATACAAATTCTGTTCCTCGGATTTTGAAACATATTTGGAATCGTGAGAAAATTGTCTTTAATTTGAGCCGTCACACTTTGGGTTTGTTTAGGTTTTTTTGACCTAGCGGCTCCCAGGGGCCCCTTTCCCCTTAACACCGTATAGAAAAATTTTCTTTTTTAATTTCCGTGGTGGTAATATATTTTTTTGTGGGATGCCCGAAAATATAAACTTTTACTGAATTTCAAATAAGATAATTTTATTTATTTTAATATGTATGTATGTATATATCTTAATTTTAGTGAATGGAATTTGGTGTTGACAAAGTGGAGAAAGACTCATTCTTTTAGACAAAATGAACTAAAAGACTACTTTGCTAAATATAAGGTATAATCAAATGAAAAGAATTACGAACTGGTAAGAACAAATTTTTTGTCTGTTAAATTTGTTTTTAAATTATGTTATTTACTTTTTAGTTCGATATAGATTTTAAAATTTTACATCCTACGTCAAAAAGCATTTACGAGTGGAAATTGTACTACAGTAAAATAATCGCTAAAGCTGAAAAATTAAAAGATCTGAAAGTTAAGGAAATATTAACATATATTAAAAACACGGATGTTGAAGGTGAGTGCTAAAAAATGAACTTCTATACAGTCCTTAATTTGACCGATTATACTTTTTTTGTATTGACTTCTAAGAAACTCTTTTAAAGGTAAATACCTCAATTATTATTCGATTTTACACTGACGTTGCTTTAAAGCAACATCTTCTAAAAATTTTCGATAGGAAAACTATACAATAACAGTAAAAACCATGTAATTTTAAAAAATATAAAACTTATTGTCGCAGGGCTGTCATACAATAGTTTGAAAACAAAAATAATTTTTGAAATTTTGTATAACATTTTTTGGAAAAATTATTTGTATGTTAAACGGAGAAGACAACTTGTAAAAAAAATTAATATGCTACACATAATTCTATTTTCTTTTTTAATTTAAGCAATGAGCTAATTTGTTTATTTTTTTTTTTTTTATTTAAATTGAACAGCCAGCGCTCGTACTACAATTTTAAAAAATTTTCTAAAAATATACAACTTTAAAAAGATTTCTCAAAAATCGTGAATATACAATAGGTCAAATTTTGTACATCACTGTATGTACAAAATTAAAATTTAATTTTTGAAAAAAATTTAACCCTTTAAGTACACACAAGTACAATCATTAAAATTTATTTTTTTTTATGTTTACAACCTGGCTACATCCAAATATAAATAAAAAATTACATTGTCTGCTACCTGCTATAGACATCCATGTATGGCTCCTTCCTACCTGCAGTATTAACCATCTGCTAAAAGTTATGCTGTTTTCTTTTCTGTCAAAAAATGTTGCCTTTTTCTTAAATACAAATTACAAGAAGCTGTTCAAATATACACACAGGCATAGAAAATAAAATTATATGCCTCTATGTGTGTTGTGTTTTGTAATAACATACAAATAAAAAAACTTCTTTAAGTTTATTATTCTGTTTATACGTTGTCATAAATATGCATTAACAATTTTTTAATAATGGTTTTGAGGTTAAGAAGAAGTATAAACGTTTATCTCTAAAAATTCTAAACACTTTTAATTTGAAAAACAATCCACAAAAATCCTTTTTTACTAACGTTTTGTCAGTTAAAAATTGATGATTATTTAAAACGAATTTCGATTGTTTTACTACTTTTGTCGATTATTAAACAATGATTGAAATAAACAAAATGGGCTGAATATAATGAAAAATCAGTACTCCTCTTTTGGATTTATTTAATATGTAGTTTAGATTGTTTTAAAGAAATAATATTTTGTGGTATTTTGTGATTTTAAAAAGGCCAAAAATGTCTATAAATCAATTCGAACAAATGACTTACATGTGTAGGACAATTAAGTAGATTTAAATTAAATTTTATTTTATAGTCCAATATTTGAAAATAAATTCAAACAAACGACTTTGACATTTGCGTGGGACATATAATTTGTGTAAAGCTTGTTTTCTAAATACTCGTACACAGTGTGCAATATTGTTGAAAGAAAGTCAAATTCCACAGTAGTACCAAGGATTAAAAACACTTGTCAAAGGGTACAGGATTTAATATTTTATTTTTTAATTTTTTTTTTTTTTTTTCAGATTCAAAACTAGCTCTGTCATTAATGATAATACCCTATCTTTTACCAAATTGCAGACAAAAGAATAAAGCTGAAATACAAGAGTCTTTATTTTTTATTGCAAGGTATTTAATAATTATTTTTCTTACAATTTAGTTTTCAGTTTATTGTTTTTTAGGACATTCTTGATGCGGACAGCGAAATAAGATCTCGCGTTAAACGTTTAAAAATTGAGAGCCAGCCTAAAATTTATTTTGTTGGTGACACAAAAAATACTGTTTGTATTTCATATGTTAAAATTTGCGGAAAAAGATTAAAATTTGAAAATCCTGTGAAGGCTATAGAAGTCTGCTTTCACTGTTTTATGGGAATGAACATAAAATATCCAAAATACAGTTCACATGTTTGGATATTTATACAAAAGCTCATTTTCGAAATTAATACACCGTGGGATACATAAATACCAGCTATAACCACTCTTATCGACGATCTGCGTTTAGGAATACAGAAATAACTATGCCTTTACTATACCTTTACTAAGTAAAATATTTCGATCTCATTATTAGTTACTTATTGTAAGTATTTATTATTACAACCAATTACGATAGAATCGTATTATTTATTTATTCTCTTTGCAACTTTTTTCATATTATTTCAAAGTTACATAATTTAATCTGACAATAATAGTTCTGTTTTAAAGAACTTTAACATTGCCAGCTTTATTGCTATACATGGAATAATTTTTCAAACATTTTCACGGTTTTCAAATAACTTTTTATAATTTATATAACAATGAATTCAATAAAATGCTTTAATTGCAATAAATCATTTATTAATGTTAATGAATTGATTAGACATATAAGAAATTACCATCCAAAAAGATCATCAATGCCTTGCTGCTTTCGTAAATGTAATAGAACATATAGTCGTCTAGATTCATATAGATATCATTTAAATATACACTACAAAAATGACTAAAGTAACGACACAATGACACCATCATTCAATGAAGATAATTTTGATATTTGTGATACAGTTCAACACTTTAATACCCAAACAAATGACCTTGTTAATACAGGTAACACATTATCAGCTACAGATATACGTTTAGATCTAATAAAGCAGGTTGTAAAGGCTTATTGCAATGATTTAGTTCCACGAAATAAGAGTATTGAGACTATTAAAAATGTAGTAAATTGTTTTAGAAAACATTTATTAACTTTAAAAAGTAAACTTATCAATTGCAATGTTACATCCGATATACTAGTCTTTGTTCAGAAATTATGTAATAGTAGTATTATAGAATCGGAATATAAATTTATTCAAGAACTTAAAAAAACAAATTTTTTTCTAGAAGTCAATTTTATTTCATTACATAAAGAAGTACAAGAAGTTCTTAGTTCAGGCGGACAAACTATTTTGAAAAATATAGATTTTTCGGTTGCAATGTTGCCATTACGCGAAATGTTTTCAGTCCTTTTTCAAAAAACAAATTTTTTGACTGAAATTTTGTCTTACATTAACGTATTAAAGGCCAGAGATAAAGATGTTACTTATAATATCATCCAAAGCTCCTTGTGGAATAATAAAATATCAAACAGTTCTGATAAAGAAATCTTATTTTTACCACTGTTCATATATTTCGATGAATTTGAGCCCCATAATTCCTTAGGTTCACATGCAGGTTTGCAAAAACTAGGTGGTGTTTATATAAAAATTCCTTGCAATCTAAACTTTCGCACATATTTGTAGCAATGTTAATGTTTTCTGAGGATAGAAAAGGATTTGGCAACGCTGCCGTATTTAACTCTTTTATAGAAGAATTGAATTATTTGCAAACAACAGGTATTGAAATAAAAATTCAAATTGGCGGCAGAAATATTAACAAAGTAAAAATTATTCCATCATTAATTCACAACCTTGGATAGAATACGATCCTGGGTTTTTCAGAGAGTTTCTCCAGTAACTTTTTTTGTCGTATCTGCAAACAACATCGAAATATAACGCAAGTTGAGGCAAATGAAAATATTGATATGTTGAGAAACATTGAAAATTATAATAGAGACTTGGCAATAAATGATTTTAAAGTTACTGGCGTAAAAGAAAGTTCTGTTTGGAACAATATTAATAATTTCCATGTGACAAACAACCATAGCGTTGATGTCATGCATGATCTTTTAGAAGGCGTGTGCCACTATGTATTGGTTTTTATTCTTAAACGTTTTATTGTAGACTTTAAATTTTTTTCCATAGAGCAATTAAATTATAGAATGCTTACTTTTGATTACGGTCCCATTTATGGCAGGAACAAACCTCCTATTTTCCATCTAGATTTTCTAAAAAAAAAATTCTAATAAATTGAAGTTATCAGCTTCAGAAATGTTAATTTTTGTTAAGTGTTTTGGATTATTAGTTGGTGATTTAGTTACAAATTGCGAAGAATGGTCTCTATACTTACTTTTAAGACAAATTTTAAATATAACATGTGAATCTGATTCTATTCAAAAAGGTGTAGCTGAGCATTTACATGAATTGGTTCGTGAACACAACACTTTGTACCTTAAACTCACAAAATCCACTTTAAAACCAAAGTTTCATAACATGCTACACTATTCTTATATTATGGATCAAATAGGTCCTTTAAAAAGTATCTCTTCGATGAGGTTTGAATCAATGCACAAAGTTTTAAAAAATATTTGTAATAGCTCCAATAATAGAATTAATATATTAAAGACAATTTTTGTCAAATATCAAATAAAGTTACTAGATTTCCTTATAAATTTCAATGATATTTTAAAAGAAAAAATCGAAGCAGGACCTTCAAAAATACTACCTAAAAATTTTTTAGAAAAATATGGAATTATTTCATCATTTTCACTCCACACAGTATCTTACCTCCAGCATGAGCATATAGTTTTTAAACCTGGAATGGTTGTTCACATTGGCGAATATGAAGACGAAATTCCATTATTTGGACTTATTAAACATATTTTTTAAATTAATAATTCGTATGGTTTGTGTATTCAAAGACTTTTGAACCATGGCTTTGATTTACATTATCATGCTTTCCGCGTTGAATATGAGGAAATTTTTTTTTCAGTTCATCTAGGGTCTTTGGAGTCTAATTACATTGGTTATATTTGTACAAGCAAAGAAAATATAATGTTTTTAAATTAATTTCAAAAATAAAAAATTAACCACCTTATTCCATGTAAAGCCTTTTATAAATTACAAAATTGAACCTTAATATTAATAAATATATGTAATCATTTTAATAAAATAAAAAAATTGTCTTTTTTATACAGCTTTTTTAGAATGCTGGGATTTTATATTTATATATATATATTAAATTATTATTTTTATTGTTAATGTGTCATAATATGATATTAGATAGTCATATTACGTATATTAATAATCATAATATAATAAGAAGGATCATATATATATATTATTGTAGGGATCATAATGGTAATGCAGGAATCATAATATTGTTATGGGGACAATAATATGATACAAGTTATGTTGTAAGTATACAAGGGGAGACAAAATTGAGTATTTATTATTAGAATTTAACTCTAATGGAAGAAAACTATTGGCGGGATGTATCTACAGGCCACATTAAAGCATTTGTATTTCTATTTTTATTTATTATTATTTTTTTTTTGATAAATCAGACTGAAATATATGATGATGTACTAATAACAGGTGATTTTAATTATAACATCATGACTCTTTTTATATCTGACAGTATGCTTTTACTTGGCCTTGAATCCACTAATTCAAAAATCCTACTCACCATTCCATTAATACCTGCACTCTATCTGATCTTTTCTTTCTGAGTGATATTTCAAATCTTCTTAATGATGAAGTACCTGCACCGTGCTTTTGAAATCACGACTTGATTTTCTTGACTTATAATTATCAAATTCATCTTGCACTAACTACCTACTGTTATCATTACTTCAAGAAAATAAACTACGATTTGCTACATGTGAAATTTCTGAGCATTGATTGGGACAGTCTGTATTACATGACATCTGTTGATGACCAATTATATTTTCTTCAAAACAATTTGTGTCAAAACAATACTATCTTCAACAAAGGTTAAACCATGGTTTTAAGCTGATATTAAAGTATATATTCATCGCCGAGATTTATAAAATGCAGGGTTAAAAAATGATTATCGCAATACCAAAAAAGAAGTCAGTCGTATAATTAGAGCTGCCAAATCTAAATATTATGGCAGATGATTTTCCTCTGCCCTTGAAACCAAACACACCTGGCAGGTCATTCGTGAAATTCGTATTGGGAAAGCTAATAATTGCTGTACAATTGATTCTGATGAGTTAAAGTCTACTTTCACAAATATTCCCCTGGTCCAGGTCGATAATGCCTACTATGATAACCTCAACAACACCAATAACTTTATTAGAAATGTTAATAGCTTTGAATTCATCTGCGTTACCTAGTTTGATGTTTTATTCTGTTTCCGATTAGTGAAGTCAAATGCTGCAGGATACGATAACACTTCATTAATATACTTTTGCCGTTACTCATACCCTATATTACACACCTCCTGAACAACATAATTACAACCAGTCGAATCTCATCCAAACGGAAACACTCGACAATAATACGAATTCCAAAATCAATAGCTATTCTACGCTACCTCTCGAAGGTTTTTGGAAGAATACTATTCGCTGAAATGAGCACAAACAATCCGGCTTTCGGCCTAATGGATTATGTTTAAATATTGCAAAATTAAAGTGTCTTCTGCTTCCTAAAAGAACAGTAAATCCAGAACTTGAAAATAATGTCGTCATAAATGGTGAGAGAATTATTTTACACTCTAAAAAGAAGGTTTAAAATGACTACTATAAAATGAGTACATTTTTATTTAAAACAAAACACAATGTCTAAATTAAAACACAAAAAGTTTGAACAACTTATGTACACATTTATGTTTGAAAAAGGACTTACAAATGTAGTGCTTTGTATGTTGAGAAATATGTTTATATTTTTGTAAACATAATATTTGAAAAAATACACATTTAATGCAGCAATAAAAAAATATTTTAATTTATTGGACACAAAGTGTCTAGTTTGAGCAATTGTTAATAAGAAAAGTATAATAAATTCTTGAAAACAATTTTGAGAACGGGCAACGAAAAAAATATAAATTTTGGTACCAAACTTCAGCATTAGAACCGTATTTCAAATTATTTGTTAATTTTTAAGCTCCTTCTGATGGTAAATATACATAGGATTTAAATGTAGCTAAACATTTAATTTATTATTAAACAATTAATTAATTTCTCTATAAGAAGAAATATAATGGATTTGGAATTAAAATATGTATCTTCCACTTTGTGGATTTGATCAAACTCAATTGCCTTCTTTAGTCAGCAAATATTTCATACTCAGAATGTTGTAACGCCTTGCGCCATCTTCAGTTGGATTATTCCCTGAAACAGCAAGTAATATTATAAATGATTCACTATAAGAACGAGTTAAATATTGACAAGTCAAGGCAATTTAAAGAGGACTTTGCATTGAACTAAGAAGATGAAAGGCTTTGTTCACTTTGGTGAACAAGTTGCAAGACCCAACCGTGCCATCGAGAATCGATTGTTCGAACAAAGCAAAGACATCGATTCTCTTGTTCGAAAAAATAAGAAAAGAGCATATCTTCTTCGGGTCTGGTAAATGGAGGCACTTGTGTTTTTCAACTCGGTAAAAGCAGCAACAGCTCTAACAAACCAATAGACAAATAGTGAAAATTACTAAAGTGAAATTTAAAGCAAAGTCAAAACTAAAACACCAAATAATAGAGTGTAAACGAAGTACTTTAAACAACAGAAATTGAAATATTTAAAACCCTAAAACATATTTAAAACTATTTAAACCCCTAAAAACTACTTAAATCTATTTAAAAACAACATAAATCTAAATACTAAAACTAGGTACATATTAACAGTGTGCATTGAATATTAAACCCCTATAAAGTAAAGTAGATAAACCCTGAAATGTAAACCCCTATAAAGTAATTTATAAGACCCATTTTGAATTTTAATAAATATTGTATTTTATAACGTTTAACGAACGCAATAAGCATTTTTCTTCTTATTTGGAAATTAAAAGCCGGTAAAATGACCCGAACCCTCTAACCCGCTTCTTCATGGTCCAATCGAACCGTTAAGTAAAAAAAAAAAATGTGATTTTTTGCTCCTTACAAAATATATATAATAGATAAGGAAACAAAAAAAAAACCGCTAAAGAACTAGAAAGTTCTTTATATAAAAACAGTTTTTTTTTTAAAAAGAAACAAATTCAAACAGTTAAAAATTACAGTCCAAGAAAAACAAAAAAAAAATTAAAAATCAGTTAAAAATCACAATTAAAACACAGTTGAAGAATGTTAAGAAAGTTTTAACAAAATAAAAACTTTTTTTGGCAAAAAAAAACATAAAACAGTGCACAAAATTAAAAACAAAAAAGTCACTTTCCTAACACAAGTGTTGCCGATATAACAATAGAATTTGAAACCCACCCCTAAAACTTTTTTAAAAACAGAGAAAAAGCTGAACAAAACAAAAAACAGAACGTTTAAGACAGTTCAGGAGCTAAAAAAGTTAAAGACAATAAAAGTGCAAATTTGTGTTTTAAAATATATACATATATATATAAAAGTGCTAAAATTGTGTGTAAAACAATAAGTTTAAAAAGATTTAAAAAATAAAAACAAAAAGCACAAAAACATTAGAAACAAAAAATTACACTACACAGTGAGAAACAAAATAACAGTTTAAAATTTCAATAAATTTTTTAAGAACAAGTGCACACATTTATTTGTTTTACCCCATTTATTAATCAGAGAATTATTTTTTTTAAATTAAATATAATAATATTGTACATAATTAAAATTATTAACAGTGTAAAAAAAGACCTTTTTTTAATAAACAAAACAAAATAAGTATACACATAGTTTTTTACTGGAATACCCAATATATTTTTTTTTAATAAAAATACTTAATAAGAGTGCATTCAGGTTTTTTAATATTGTGCCTGACCAACTGATATTGCCGTTCACTTTGTGTAGTGCATATTAGTTAGTGTAAAAAACACCCAGTAGGAAATTTTGTCGCCTGAAAAACTTTTTTCGGAACTTTGCCAACGTTGGTTGAAAAATCTTGTTTTTCCCATAAAGATAATTTTTAACCCTTATCGGGACCGCAAACCCAGATTTAACCCGTTGTCTACCGCAACCCTGTGCATTACCCATTTTAAACCCTTTTTTGCACCAGAGGCTTAATTTAACACTTTCGTCAACCCTAACCCGTAGTTAAGCCAATTTTTAACCCTTTTAACACCAAAAACACACACTTAACCCTATTGTTACCGCATATTTCTTGAATCTCTTTTTGTACCACAAACCCTCATTCAACCCCATTTTTAACCCGGTTCACCCGCAATTAATTACTTGTACCCACGTTTTTACTCTTTTTTTGTCGTAAAGTAATTGCATTTTGGTACAAAAATGGAGGATTTGAAACTCTTGTCCGATAATTTATTGATCTGCATTAAGCAGGGTTTATCCGCTTATGAGGAGGATTATCGCGATTCTTCGGAGGATACCCAATCGTTACCCGCCTTGAAAATTCGAAAGGGCGAGTTGGAAGAAATATGGGAAAACATCCATTCGAGAATCCCCTCAAATGAGAGACCCAGAAGCGTCAAGGAAAATTAACAAGACCGAAACCACTCAGATTGTCAGAGGAGCTAAACAATTTTACAGGGCCAAAAGACTTCGATTGAGGAAGCAATTGAAGCCCATACGGAGAAAAGGCTCTCTTTACCCCACCCAAGTGATACTAATGCAACAAACTCTGGCGGAATTAATGAAACACCATGTGATATTACCCATTTTCAGTGGTGAATTCAAAAACTGGGCTCCATTTAGAGACATTTTCATGGCTGTTTTCGGAAGAAATCGCCGTCTGAGTGGCATTAAAAATTATGTCATCTCAAGGAGAAAACTCGCAAGGAAGCCAGGGAAATTGTTGACAGCGCCCCTTTGACACACAATGGTTTTGACATTGCATGGTCAGAACTTACTTCCCAATATGAGGAAAGGCGCAGGCAGGTCAATGCTCAATTAAAAATATTATTTACCCTACCCATAGTTAATAGTCCGTTCGGTTTTCAAATACGAAAATTGCAAAGGACTATAAACAATTGCATTGCGGTTCTAAACACTCTACAGATAGACACTGCAAATTGGGATCCAATTATAATTTATATTTGTACCTCCAAATTACCCAAGGAGACCCTTTTAATATTTGAAAGCACCCTATCAGATAACACTTGTATTCCATCCTGGCAAGAGTTAGATGAGTTTTTGACTTCAGAACATAAAGGACTCGAGGCCGCTACGGATGCAAAATCTCTGCAAATAAATGTTGTCCCAAATTCGAACCCAAGACAGAATACTGATACTAGCACCCAATATGATAGGAAGGGCAGTGTCTTTCTAAATGTGACACAACAGCCTAAGAAAGACACCCGTTTTAGGAAAACCCCTCGGGATGATCAGGTTACCCCAACATATCAAAATCCCAAATTGGATAGGCCTGACGGCTCAATTTGCAAACTATGCAAGGAATGTTCTGCGTTCACTTCTATGAGGAAAGAAAAGAGTTCATTAAGAAGAACGGATTCTGTTTTAATTGTCTCGCTGTTCGTCACACATTAAAGGATTGTCGAAGTGCGTTCACATGCAAGTTTGCGGAAGTCGACATAATTCTCTTCTACACAAACCCAAATCCAACTCAGAACCCCAAAATACCCAAGACGATTTAAGTCAACAGTCAACTTCACGCAATGCATTACAGTCCTTCGCGATATGTACGCGGTCAAAGACACTGGAAGACCGAAAAAGGCTAGTAGGGACGGCTATTGTGAATGTTGAACATCAAGGCTCTCTGGTACCCGTGAGAGCACTTATTGATCCAGCGTCAGACTACACTTTTGTTTCAGATACCCTCAGAAAGAAATTACAATTACCCACTACACCCATACACGCTGAAATTTCTGGAGTGAATGAGATTTCGCTAATCCCGATAAAATTTGCGATGTAACATTACGGTCGGAGAGATACGGTGATTTCAGGCTAACACTTCAGGCAATTGTTTTACGAGTCATTGCGAAAAATATACCCACCCGCAGTTTAAACCCAACTATTTCAGAAGGATTGAATGATATTCAACTTGCTGATGAAAGGTTTTATGAAAGTCGACCGGTTGATATGTTAATCGGCTGCGACTATTACCCACAAATTATGCAAAAGACTCCTAGCAAAAAATTTAGTACACTTCTTGCTCAAGAATTTCATTTTGGTTGGATATTGACAGGAGCACTTGATGATTTGCAAAAACCCCTACTTATAGTGTCTCTTTTCAGTACTGTAACACTTGATAAGTGTATTACCAAGTTCTGAGAAATTGAAGAAGTTATTAGAAAACCCATTAAGTCTATTGAAGATTCCTTTTGTGAGAAATATTATACTGAAACTACTATTTGTTTACCCAATGGCCGTTATCGGGTTAATCTCCCATTCCGAACCCCACAAATTGAATTGGGGAACTCACGCCACTTTGCGATGGCTCAATATCTTAGGAATGAGAAAAATTTGTTGAAGAAACCCGAACTTAAAGAGGAATATGATAACGTGCTCCAGGAATATATTGATTTAGGTCATATGAAACCCATACCCTATAACCCAGAAACTTCGCCTAACACTCATTACTATTTACCCCATCATGCAGTCGTAAAACCTGATCGGGTTACGACAAAAGTTCTAGTTGATTTTAATGCTTCCAGCAGAACATCGAACGGCAATAGTTTGAACGCTGCATTACACACCGGTCCTACACTACAACAGGATTTAGTTCTCGTAATTTTAAAATGGCGATTTTATAAGATTGTTTTTAACGCCGACATTACAAAAATGTACCGGCAAATCTCATTAAATTCTACCCACACACCCTTCCAGCGAATATTGTTTCGTAAAAGCGTCAATGAACCCATTAAAGACTATGAACTTCATACGGTCACGTTTGGCGTCAATTGCGCACCCTATTTAGCAATTCGCACTCTTTTGGAACTAGCTCAGGAGGTTCGAGATACCCACCCAATTGTCACTCAGATTTTGAAAAATCATATGTACGTTGACGATGTTTTAGCTGGCGCTCACACCCTCGGGGAGGCTAAACTTGCTCAGCAAGAAATAATAGCAGTATTAGAATCTGCAGGGTTCCCACTGAGAAAATGGATTTCGAACAATGCTGAAATTTTGACTACCCTACCCAAAGAACACTTACTCGATGTCGATCTACTTACCCTTTCAGAATCAAATAATGCCAAGACCCTCGACATTAGGTGGAATGCTAAAGAAGATATATTCTTTTTCAATGTACCCACCATCGAAAGAAAATCTACATGCACAAAGCGAAAAGTTCTATCGGACATTGCGCGACTTTTTGACCCAGCCGGCTGGCTAGCTCCTAATATCATTTCTGCTAAAATTATAATGCAACAAATATGGCAGGATGATACAGCTTGGGATGAATGTCTGAAACCCTTAACCCTCATTAAATGGCAAAAGTTTCTACAATATTATGACAATATTGATCAGATTCGAATCCCGAGATGGATTCAATACACCCCTTCAGCGAAAATTAAGTTTCATGGCTTTTCAGATGCTTCTGAAAAAGCTTACTCTGCAGTATTGTATGCACGAGCAACACCCATAGATGGTCCTATATCAAAGTTCTTTCGTACCCAGGTTAGAACTTTGTGGTGCGGTGTTGTTGGCTAATATGGTAAACAATTTACTTGGTCAGCTGGATTTACCACAACATCAAACATATTTCTGGACTGATTCTTCCATAGTTCTGGCTTGGTTAAAAAAACATCCAAACTCCTGGAACACATTTGTTGCAAATCTGGTCGCAACCATTATGGAATTGGTTGGCGTGGAAAATTGGAGTCAAGTCGTATCCTATGAAAACCCTGCTTATGTTGCAAGCCGAGGATGTAATGCATATGTGTTGGAGAAAAACTGTATTTTACCCCCAACCTTAAATATTTTTCAATTCTGCAAAACTATTGAATTTTAAATCGTCATAGTTATAAAGAATCTTAATATGAATTCAACAACATAGTAATGTTTTTATTATAATTCTTACTTTATCCTTACAATGAACAATGTTACTACAGATATATGTATTGCACCACTTTATTCCTATTTCTCTTATACGAATTTTGTTCTATTATCTCACTATATGCATTAAGTTTGATGCTAATAGCAAGCTTATGTAGCTCTAGTTATAAAAAGAGAATAACTGTAAATATAATAAGAAAAAAAGGTATTGAATTTAAACATGATAATCTTATAATGTTTCTGCTTTGTGAATTGTTATGCTCTTTTAGTCAAGGCAATTGGTTTTGAACATTTGAACAAAGCAGACACGTTGGTAAATTAATAAATAATTCTGAACTGTACAATATTTGAAAAATAGTGTGCCTTTTTTTTGGTTTGACTTTTAAAAGTACAGTTTGTAATTTCAATATATTAGATTTCAAAAAAAAATCTAAAATAATCTTAAGTTCAAATTCTAATTTCGTAAACATTGGTGCCGAAACCCGGGAACCATTCCCGTTTTAATAAACTTTGAAAATATAAAACTTATTGAAGATTGGAAAATTAATTAATCATTAAGGTTTGCTGTGTTCTTGTAAAATTTGTTAAAAGTACATCAGTGGTAAATTTTACCAAATTATTAAACTAACTGGTAATAATTAATCCTTGAAGAGGAGTTTTTAAGTTCATAATACAATTCAATAAATTTATCATATAGTTCTGGCAGAATATCTCGATAATTTTATAAAATCTTGTGAATAATTAACCGAATTTATTTTCTGAAAATAAAATTTAACAAATCACGTTTTATTTTACGGGATTTCATTCGAAGCTTTTTTTTCATAATGGTGCACCGTTAAACGTGATCGTAATCGGGTTTTTTTTATTTTCTCATAATTCTTTATGAAATAAATTTGGGTTGTGCATCTGTACATTAGAAACGTAATTTATATGTTTCTGTGATTTTACTACTTTTAAATATTAAATTTGTAAAAGTAATCGTAGTTCTTCTGTAAAACAGGACATGGTTCAGCGTTCGTGAACGGTTTGATTTCATCATAGTGTTTTCTGAACATTTTCAGTACATCCATACCTTTGAAATCGTTCATCGGCTCTATTGGTTTTTTTAAAGGGAGCTCTTTCTGGGGAAGCAGCATCCCTTATAAGATCAGTTTCTGTCACAGAGGCCAACTATGATTCGGCATGGAAAATGTTAGTCTAGGTACTATAATCGGCGGATAATTGTAGGTAATCTTGCTCTCAAACTATATAACAGTCCAAAGTCTGATGGGGGTTTTCAGAGCATAAGGACTTTATTAGATACTACCCACGAATGCCTTTCTGCTTTCGAAAATTTAAACATAAACACCTCTGAATGGGATCCATTACTGATACCTATACTTTGCCAAAAACTTGACCCACAATCGAGAAAGGAATGGGAACATTCATTAAAATCCTCAACGGAAGTACCAGGCCGTTCGGAGTGGTTCTCTTTCTTCGAAAGAACCTTTAGGACATTGGAATCATTAAATGATTCTGCGCCTTCTACAAGTAAGCAGAGTCAAAGAAATAATTTCTGAAATGGGAAAAGGACATATGTACATAATGGCAATGTAGTGAAACCAAGATCAATTTCATGCTTATTTTGCGAACGTAATCATTATCTTTCCTAATGCTACAAATTTTTAGATTTGCCTTTTAAAACCAAGGATGAATTTTTGAATAACAGGAAAATTTGTAGAAACTGCCTTTTAGCCGGTCATACTGACGTTAATTGTACTTCCTCGTATAGGTGTGGTATTTGTAAAAAGCCACATCATACGGTTTTACATTCTGAGGAATTAATTTCTGTCCAGAATTCTAATATTATTCTGTCATCACCAGAAACTTCTATTCATAACGATAGTCCTCCAGTCGCTATTCATAACTCTCATATATCTACGGATGAATGGTTATATACCATTCGTTTATTTGTAAATACGGATCGTGGTCAGTTTCCAATCAGAGCCCTGCTAGATCCCGCATCACAGGGATGTTTGATATCCGAGGCTGCCGTTCAACTTCTACGTCTGGATAAACGAAAGTCTCATTGCGAGGTATCAGGTGTATGAGGCGGTCAATTATCTAAATGTACGGTTAATCTTGATTTGTGGTCGAGAAAACGCCAACGAATTTTGTCATGCATCGCATTAGTTCTCGCGGATATCTCTTCATATAGGCCAAATCCTACTTCAGTACACTTGTCTTTACCTAAATTTGATGATGGTTGCTTGGCTGATCCGTTTTATTATAACTCAGACCCTGTTGATATTATTCTACGCTCTGACGTAATTTCCAAAATTAAGATACCAGCTGAATCATTTATACATAATGATCTCTTCTTTCAAAACACTTTCTTTGGCTGGGTATTTTCTGGTCCTTCAAAATCAGTTACAAAAAATAAAATTAATTTTCATAATGTAAACTTGGATAATATTCTGAGGTCTTTTTGGGAACAAGAGGAGGTTGTTGTCAAACGAGATTTAACTGATGAGGAAATGGCTTGTGAACGGCGTACTCTTCTGACCGATATATGGTAAGTCTACCATTTAAATCTCTTCTCGTGGATGGAAATTTTCCGAAACTACATAATAATATGATCGGTGCTTTAAAACGTTTTAAGCAACTAGAAACTTCATTTTCTCAACGTCCATTGTTTTCAGAGACTTATAAGAATTTTATGCTTGAATATGAGTCATTGGGCCATATGTCGAAAATTGGAGCTTATCCAGCTGATGTTCAGGAGAACTCCTATTTTTTGCCACACCATGGTGTCTTTAAAGAGGACAGCACTACTACCAAATGAAGGGTTGTTTTCGACGGTAGTAGCCATGTAGAGGGTAGAAATTCTCTTAATGAGGAGCTTTCACCAGGTCCTGCTTTGCAAAATGATTTGCCACAGATTATTACCAAGTGGAGAACACATAGAATAGCTTTTAGTGCTGACACTGAAAAAATGTTCAGACAAATTGAAGTTAACCCTGAGCAAATTTTATGGCGATTTCGTTCTTTCGACGAACTTTCGGTGTATCAATTGAACACGGTTACTTATGGGACAGCAGCAGCGCCGTATCTTGCTATTCGTGTTCTTCAAAAGCTGGCAGATGATTATAGCGATGAGTTTGCCAATGAATCGAGTATTTTGATTTCTGATTCATATGTCGATGACATTATTTCTGGTGCTGACACACTGGAGGAGGCTATTCGTCTACAAAGAAATCTATGTACTCTTCTGGGAAAGGGTGGTTGTAATCTTAGAAAATGGATTACCAATTCATGGGAATTATTTGAGAAAATTCCGAAAGAATATTGGGAAAAATCTATTACTTTAAATTTCGATCGTGATAATGTGGTCAAGACACTTGGCATACAGTGGAATACAACAGGTGACTATTTTTCTTTCAAGGTGAATATTGATGAAAATCGTTCTGTGTCAAAAAGAACGATTTTATCAGAGACAGCTCGTTTTTACGACCCGTTAGGATGGTTAACACCTTGTACAGTCGTTGCTAAATCTTTGTTAAACAATTATGGGAGAATGGTGTTGATTGAAATAAAACAAAAATGGCTTCAATATAGATCGGCTCTTTCGGCATTTGCCAATCTCAAGATTCCAAGATGGTTCAATTATTCTAATGAATTGAAACTTTTACTTCATTGTTTCTGTGATGCATCAACCGTAGCTTACGCTGCATGTGTTTACTCTAGAGTGATTACTTCAAATGCCATTTTTGTAAACCTGTTGCAGGCAAAATCTAAAGTTTCTCCAATGAAAACTGTCTCCATACCTAGACTGGAGCTATGTGCTGCCGCACTTTTAGTTAAATTGACCAAAAGGGTTCAGAAATCATTTTCGAATATTAAAATAGATGATATTTTCTATTGGAGTGATAGCTCTACAGTTCTTAGTTGGATAAGAAAACCACCTTCACGGTGGACTGTATATGTTGCCAATAGGGTTGCTGAAATCCAACGATTTAGCAATCCATCACTATGGAAATATGTCCCTTCCGCATTGAATCCGGCTGACTGTGTTTCCAGGGGTATTTTGCATCATGAACTTTTGGAATGTGATATGTGGTGGTACGGACCAGAATATTTATACAAATCGCCATCATCATGGCCTAGAACACTTTCTAACTTGGAAACATCTGAGGAAAGAAGTAAATCTTCCCTACCAGACAATACTTTTTCGGAAACTACAATTTCTATGAATATTTTATTAGAGACTCCCATTCCTATCGATTCTAATGGAAAAGTTGATGGAACCTCTTTATATCCGTACTTTCTCGTAAAGTTTTCTAAACTTAGTACACTGTTAAGGGTAATCTCATACTGCTACCGATTTGTCGATAACGCTAAGCACAAATATAGGGAACTTAGGAAAATTGGTCTTTTCAAAGTGGCAACACTGAACAGCACCCTTATTATATTATATTGAAACTAATGCCTTTTATTGATAACTATGGTATTCTACGGGTTGGAGGTCGTTTACAGAACTTGAATTTACCCTATGACGTCAAACACCCGATTCTTTTGTCTAAAACAAACCCCCTTTCGAAACTAATAATTCTAGATTCTCATGAGAGAACTTTACATGGTGGTGTTACATTGACAATGCCCTATGTTAATAGGAAGTATTGGATAATATCTGGGAATCAGCTGGCTAAAAACATAATCGGTAGCTGTATGCGTTGTTTCACATATTCTGCTAAAGCTGCTTCTCAGATTATGGGAAACTTGCCATCTGTACGTTTAAACGTAACCAGACCATTTAAACATAGTGGCGTTGATTACGCTGGTCCAATTCCAGTTAAAAATTCTACGTTCAGATCCGCTGTTATATCGAAAGGATATATTTGTCTATTTGTATGTATGGTGACTAAAGCTATACATTTAGAAGCAGTTTCTGACTTATCACCAAATTCATTTTCTTCTTAACAAAAATAGAAAGTCTCTACCTCAAGACTTGTGTCATTCTTTATCATCAGTCGGTACAGAGTGGCATTTCATTCCACCTGTTTCTCCCCACTTTGGTGGCCTTTGGGAAGCCGGAGATAAATCCGTTAAATTTCATTTGAAAAGAATAATGCATGACCGAATTATGAGTTTTCAGGAATTATCCACGTTACTTTATCAAATAGAAAGTTGTCTGAATTCCCGTCCATTATGTCCGTTGTCTTCCGATCCATCCAATATGGACGCGCTGACCCCTGCGCACTTTCTTATAGGTGAGCCAACTAATTGCATCTAAGAGGAAAATCTACTTGATATCAACATCAACAATTTAACTCGATGGAAATCTATTGAAAATCTCAAACAGCATTTCTGGAAAAGATGGTATTTGGGATATTTAAACCGCTTGCAAGCACGTCCAAAATGGCTAAAATCAAAACCTGATGCTAAAGTTGGAGACTTAGTCCTTATTGCCGATGACAGATGTGGTCCTGGTCAATGGTTTCTAGGTCGCATTCATAAGGTACACCCTTGCACCGATGGTCGGGTGCGGGTAGTATCCATTTTAACAAAAATAAAATAATAAAAAGACCAATTTCTAAAATTTGTTTTTTACCAACAGATTCAACAGAAGAAGTTTTCACACCTCAATACAACGATATAAGTCCTGATGGAAGGATGGAGCCTGTTCCTGGCGCTGTGAGTCGGAGCATAGCGAAGTCTGATGACTAAATCAAATAACTCCCCACGTTAGGCCATCCTTTCTCAACTTTACGATACTTAAGAACTATTGTTCTCCAGGGGGAAGTATGTTGGAGAAAAACTGTATTTTACCCCCAACCTTAAATATTTTTCAATTCTGCAAAACTCTTGAATTTTAAATCGTAATAGTTATAAAGAATCTTAATATGAATTCAACAACATAGTAATGTTTTTTTTATAATTCTTGCTTTATCCTTACAATAAACAATGTTACTGCACATATATGTATGTATTATCAAAATTATTGTTATTTATCATTAACGTTCGATTATACTTATATCACATTTATTATGATCATTAATTTTTTTTAAAGTTGTCCATTAATACAGGTGCCGCTATATTGCACCACTTTATTCCTATTTCTCTATACGAACTTTGTTCTATTATCTCACTATATGCATTAAGTTTGATGCTAATAGCAAGCTAATGTAGCTCTAGTTATAAAAAGAGAATAACTGTAAATATAATAAGAAAATAAGGTATTGAATTTAAACATGATAATCTTAAAATGTTTCTGCTTTGTGAATTGTTATGCTCTTTTAGTCAAGGCAATTGGTTTTGAACATTTGAACAAAGCAGACACGTTGGTAAATTAATAAATAATTCTGAACTGTACAATATTTGAAAAATAGTGTGCCTTTTTTTGGTTTGACTTTTAAAAGTACAGTTTGTAATTTTAATATATTAGATTTCAAAAAAAATCTAAAATAATCTTAAGTTCAAATTCTAATTTCGTTAAAGAATGATTCTCTTTGGTGGAATGGCCCACGTTGGCTTAAAGAATCTGCCTCAAATTGGCTTATAACAACACAAAATTTTGTAACTTAAGCTAAAGCGAAACCCATTCAAGCTTTTGCTAACTTTGTGAATATTAGCCCTGACTCTATGGTCGCAGATAATCAAGACATTCTTAGTAGATTTTCAAAATGGTCTAAAGCTCTGTGAGTCATGTCATATGTCTATCATAAGTCGTTTTGAAATGGTAACTCTAGATAGAAATAGCATTACTTCAAAACGCGAAAGTGTAAAGATCCTATTAACCCACCCTAGCATTGAACTAGAATCACAGGAGATGAATTCAGCGAAAGATAGACTTGTGATAATGTGCCAGACTCAATACTTTAAGGAAGAGTATAATTGTTTGAAAAGAAAACCCCCTTTACCCAAAAAGAGCCATTTACTTACCCTAACACCCTATTTGGACTCAAAGAATATTATGCGTGCTAATGGTCGTCTAGCAAGTTCCAACAGTTTTTCTTATGATGAACGACACCCAATTTCGCTCAGGTTACTGGATTCCGAAGCTTAAGAATCTTATTAGCACGCGATATAAGCAAGCAACACAATTAATGGCGGCCCTACCCCCAGAATGTACCCAGTTAACGCGACCATTCTATAATGTTGGAATAGACTTTGCTGGACCATTCGATGTGAAAGCTTACTCGGGCCGCACGTGTAAAATAACTAAGGGGTATGTATATGTTTTTGTTTGTTTTGCAACAAAAACCATCCACTTGGTACCAACTTCAGACCTTTCCACCCAATCGTTTATGGCAGCATTTTCACGATTTTTTTCGAGGCGGGGATGCCCTGCCGCTATTTACTCTGATAATGGAACAAACTTCGTTGGAGCAAAGCAGCTATTGAAGAAAGAGCGGCAGGAATTTATAAGATCTTTGAAAGATGCGGTGGTATCAATGAACAGTTTCCAGAATGTGACGTGGCATTTTATTCCGCCTGGAGCTCCACACATGGGGGGTTTGTGGGAAGCTGGAATGAAAGCTTCAAATCTCATCTGAAGAAGCTAAATACCCTTAAATACACATTCGAAGAGTTAGCTACACTCCTTGCTCGAATTAAAGGATGTCTCAACTCTAGACCACTCAGCCCGTCAAGCGAAAACCCACAAGATCCTAACCCTTTAACCCCGGGTCATTTTCTGATTGGTTCACCCCTATTTACCCCTGCTGAACTAGACTTAAGTGATGGAAACATCACTCTGGCAAATAGATGGCAGAAACTCAGGATTCAACACCATTACTTCTGCAGAAGATGGAAGGATGAATACCTTAAAGACCTCCACAAGAGATACAAGTGGAAGAACCCTCAACGTCAAATTGAAGTTGACGATATTGTAGTTATTAGACAGGACAACTTACCCCCTAATGAATGGTTACTTAGACGTGTGATCAAAGTCTACCCTGGTCCTGATAAGCGCACGAGAGTAGTCGACTTGAGCACCGCGACAGGAAGCTTAACTCGACCTATAACGAAAGTCGTAGCCTTACCATCCAAATAATCATACCCTCATGTCTAACTACTAACCCCCACTTGTATACTAACCCATAAAGTCACTTATAAAACACTCATCTTATACAAGTCTAATATGTAAAAGTTGATCACACAACCCAACTTCATCCTAAACCCTAAACTGAATAATGCTACAGTATTTAAGTAAACGTCGAGTGGCGACATTGTGATCTTCTTTTCCATATTTCACTTACACTTTATCCTTAACTCACCCTTCATCCATTAATATGCTTATTTAAATATTTCCGCAGAAACATGGCACCCAACAACCGTCGTAACAATCGCAGAGGAAATCGTTCCAGCAATGGCCACGAGCGTAACCGGTCTGATCGGAGATCTCACAGTCACCGCAATGCTGGCAATAACTCGGGTCACAGGGCCACAAACACTCGCTCTGGTCGAATGCAATCCAAGCGGCACTTTGGCTGTGGTATATGTCGAGCGGCTAGTGAATTGCGAGAAGTTTGACAGAATGAACTTGGCAGACAAGTACCAAACTGCCATAAAATTCCACTATTGTGTGAATTGCTTAGCCCGGAATCATTTGATAGGGAACTGCACCAGCCAAAAACGTTGCCAAAGTTGTGGAGGAAAACACCACTCCTTACTTCACGGTCCCCAAAGGATTATTAAGGACCTGTCTACTAACAGGTCAGCCAGAACGCCTCCAAGAGAACGCACCCCTCCAATCTCAGCTCCAAAGCCACAACACCAACCACCACCAACACCACCCTGCCATCCTCGATGACAAAAACTTTCGTGCCTACTGCGATGGTCAAGATAGCGTCGGGTAACGGAACCCAGCTAGCCAGGGCACTTCTTAACCCAAGTCTTACGACTTCTAGAGTAGCCCTCTCGTGCGCTCGGAATTGTAAACTGAAACCCTTCAAGCTAGAGGATAAATTGTTTACTAAGGTCATGATAGAGGCAAATGTATCACCACCTGCGCGATATGAGGTTTGCATGTCCGTGGTGAATGAGTTACCGAAGCACCCCTACACAAACCCCGTTGAAGACGTGATTAAGGAAAAGTTTTGCCATATCTCCTTAGTGGATCCGGAAGTCTTTTCCAATGCTCCTGTGGCTATGGAAATTCGTGGAGACCTCTACATTTCGATTCTGAAATCGAATGTTATTCACATCGACGGAGGATCGTTGATTGCCCAGGACTCATCCCTCGGATGGTTGGTCATGGGATCCATAGAACACACCAAGTTTGCCTGGCCCGGGAGTATGTTCACTTTGGTGAACAAGTTGCAAGACCTAACCCTGCCATCGAGAATCGATTGTTCGAACGAAGCAAAAACATCGATTCTCTTGTTCGAAAAAAATAAGAAAAGAACATATCTTCTTCGGGTCTGATAAATGGAGGCACTTGTGTTCTTTAACTCAGCGAAGGCAGCAGCAACCGCTTTAACCAGCAACAACAACAACTACAACAGTGAAATTTAAAGAGACGCTTAAACTGAAATCTACAGAATAAAGTGTAACTAAATATTGAAAAACTATTTAAAAAAAAAACCAAAAAAAAAAAAACAATTAAAAGCTAAAAATGAAAACCATTTAAACACCTAAAAAAACCTACTTAAAACTATTTAAGATAGGTAAAAGCCAACCCTGAAGTGTAAACTAGTAATTTATAAGATTTAACCCTATTTTGGTTCAATAAAGTGAATACCATAAATGGTGAGGGTATATATCAGTTTGTCATTCCGTTTGTAAAATGTCGAAATATAGGTTAAAGACCCCATAAAGGATATATATTGGTGATCCTTATGCAATTTTAAGTCGATTTAGCGATGTCCGTCTGTCTGTCTCTCTGTAAGTCTGTCTGTTGAAATGGCGATCACGATGCGAAGACGCCAGCAGGGGTGCCTATTTTTACCCAGATTATTGAAGGTCCTCCCGAGCAGTTTGGTATTGAAAATAAGCAAAATCGGTCCAGCGGTTCAAAAGTTATGAGTGAAAATGAAAAGGTACCTCAAAATTTTCCATACAAATTGGTACAATTTTTCTGTATCTATTTTTTTCTGTTAAGCTATTTTGGTTTTTCGTTTCATTCCCTATTAGGCATATTTTGCTACAATATTCAACAGAGTATTATTGATTTTCTATTTCGTTCGTAACATAAAAGAATATTTGCCAAAAACTATACAAAAATATATGTTTTATGTGTATATTATACTTTAATTTTCTAAATCAATAGTCATTTAGATGTTTAAGAACACAGTATTACAATTTTTCGTATGTGTATTTATTTTTTTTAAAGAAAGAATTAACATAAATATGCAGTTTGCAATGGCTCAATACTTAAAAATTATACGAATTTACCAAAAAAATACTATTTTAATCTATGAAAATTTGTTTTTAACATAAAAATGTGAAACAAATACTTTTATCACGTCGAACATTTCAAAAATTGACTTTAGTATTATTAAATAAGTCTGCTAGTGACAGCTTAATGTACTAGAAATTGAAATATGTATTAACTGTCATATTTGTGGTTCCTAAGATAATTAAAAGCCACATCCAAGGCCATGCCGACCTAAGCATGGCGTAGGGTATTGTTTTTTATTTACTTGAGCGCCATCTACTTCTAAGTATAGACACCAAAGCAATTATGCATTTTGCTCTATCTCTATAAAGGGTTTTTCAATAAGAGCGCTACAAAAGTTTTTTTAAATAAAACAAAAACGGTTTTGGATATCAATGAAATTCTTTATTCCTGTATAAGTACGTTCGATGGAACTCGATTTCTTTTGCATGGCCACCACGGGCACGCTTGCAGAAGTCCAGACGCTGAACCCAATTTTCGACGGTTTTCAAGCATGAATCGGCCGGTACTGCTGCAATTTCACGTTCGATATTCGTACGAAGTTCATCAATCGTCACTGGCTTGTTGGCATAGACCATAGACTTGACGTAGCCCCACAGGAAATAGTCTAACGGCGTCAAATCGCTCGACCGAGGCGGCCAATCGACTGGACCATTTCGTGAGATAACACGTTCTCCAAACTTGGTTTCCAATAAATTGATTATGACATTCGCTGTGTGACTGTTGGAACCACATGTCCTCCAAGTCCATATCATTCAATTGGGGCCAAAAATATTTGGTTATCATTGAACGGTAGCGATTCCCATTCACAGTGACGTGCCGGTCTTGATCATCACGGAAGAAGTACGGCCCAATGAAAAAAATTCGCCACAACGACGTCACAGAGATGCCCAACGCTTGAGAACGACGTGTGAGGGACACATTTGGGCTTTCTTCAACTGAAGCCTCAGCGGCAGAAATATTCTCAACACTACGGGCACTTCTGTGTCTCACTGGCATGGCAACATTTTGTACTGTGCCTGTGGATTCAAATTTTTCCCCTAGACGATCAATTGTTGATCTGCTAGGACGATTATGACGACCATAAATTGGACGTAGCGCTCTTAACGTTGAGGACACTGACTCCGAATTTCGGTAGTAAATTTTAATAATTTCGACTCGTTGTTGGCTCGTATATCTTTCCATCATGAAATGGCAAACATTCTGAAGAGAAATCTCAAAAGAGCGGCAAGAAATATGGCGTCGTTTGCTGTCCCTGTCGATCTACTTTTGTAGCGTCCCTGTTGAAAAACCCTATATATACATTTCGTTGATGTGAAGGTGCCTCTAAATTTTTCATACAAATTTAGTACATTTTCATAGTAGCGACTGGTATATAACATATTTTTTCATTTTTTTTTCACCAGTCGCTTAGCAGTAAATATTTTGTATTCACCTCAAACATTTCTTCAGCACTAAAATTTTTTTTACCACAAACAATTTTTTCACCTCAAAATATTTTTTCACCTCTTAATTTTTTTTCGACCAAAAAAGTTCTTTTCACATCTAAAAAAGTTTTTCACCTACATAATTTTACTTCAAAAGTTTTTTTATATTATTTGTATCAAAAACAGTAGAGAACATCTTTTTAGGATATTGGTGGAGGGTATTCAAAGATTCGGCACAGCCGAATTTAGCCTTTTTTACTTGTTTTTAAACCATACCGTCACACACATAAGCAGTTAAACTCTGAACTGGATAACCACACCTGACTAAAATAATAAAGATTTATCAAAAGATAAAGGTAAAGGTTAAGGCATTACCAGAAGACTGATCAATTATTTTATTTGAAGTTTAAATCATTGCCATTTAATTATTTTTTTATTACGTTCTCTCATCTATTCCTACAAAAAACCCCTTAGATTCTGAAAACTTCTTCCTTTAGAAAACGACTTCTGGCGGCTTTTCACTTAAAAAAATCTCAGAGGCTATTTCAAAGAGGAAATCTTTTAGATTCTGCGGACTTTTTCTTCTAGCGAACCCTCAGATTATGAGATTATTTTGCGATATAAAAGTTCTCACATTCAAAGAAAAATTTTTGTAAAAAAACCCTCGAGTTCGCATACTTTTTCATAAAGAAGCGAATAAATTCTCCCCATAAAAGAAAAACTACAAACGTAAATAAAAATTAAACAATTTTTTAAAGAAACCCTTAGTTAGAATCTGAGCAGTTTTCTCTCCGAAGCATTTCTCAAAATCTCTGGATTTTTAAAAGGAAAATCGTAACACTAAGGATATTGGAAATTTAAATGTAAATTATTATTGCTGTTGTTAAAAAATTTTATGTGGCTTGTTATTTTTCTTTTTCATTAATAAAATATTTGTTTTTCTAAAAATGTATTTTTAATTTAAGGTGCAGTAATACTAAAAAAAACACCCTTTAATGCATGTTTTTAAACATCAAGAATGTAGATTCATGCAATTAAAAGAGCTGTTTCAGACACAATCTTTTTACTTTTAACAAAATTCTATGGTGCCTGGTCAAACCATATCAATATAATAGTTGGTGAAACACATATGAAGCTTAGATAACTCTGGTCAACTCAATATTTTACACCTTTAAAAATTATATTGCTTCTAGCCAAATCCTACTTGATTCCGGGTATATTGTACGGGTGTAAACTTTTCGCTAGCACTGATACTATAGGTAAAGGAAGCTGAATGTGGTTTTTAATAGTATGTATAGTTCGTTATGTATTTTGAATACGAAAACGTGATGGAACTTCCTCTAAGAAAATTTTGAAGTGTCCTTTATAATTTTTGGAGTTTCGTTTGAAGCTCCGAGTGCTCCTTTTATTACAGAAAATCATTAAAACACAAAAACCACTATATACTTACGAAAAGCTAAGATTTGCAAGGTAAAATAGGGGACTTAAAATTATACTACCACGACACCATTGTCCTGTATCTGAGTGGCAATTCCACATATATATGCTTCAACATATCCAACATGTAAACAGCAACGCTTATCTTTTTAAAAAAATTATTTTTTAAAACCATCAGTAAAATAAAACTTTTAATGTCTAATTATTTTAACTAAGTCTTAATTAAATATTGTTTTAATATAATTTGTTTAATTTTAATTTGTAATAATAATGTATTATGTTTATCTCATACCATTTTGTTGGAAAATTCATCTACTATAATTTTAAGATTTCATCTTGTTGTAGAGGAAGTGCAATAAAAATAAATAAATAACGAAATAAATAAAAAAAAATTTTAATACCAATGGGCGAAAAAGGGTTAAAAAAAGGTTTTATTGAGGTGTTTCATGTAAACAAAAGGGATTCAATTATATATTCATTCGTTTGTTTTTCACACTTATGTATATATAGTACATGTATTCATTTTTCGTGATTTGTTAAAAGCTTTCGGATTTGATTTAAAAAAAAACACATAAAATTTAGAGGAATATATGAAATCTTGATTTGATCCGATAGAACGGTCTATATAATTTAATGTCTAAAGATGATTTCATGTGCCTCAAATGGTTCATACGCTGGGTCCAATTATGGCATACTTTCTCCAACATTCTTCAGTGCGTCAAACGTTGCGGGCTTGTCACTAAAGACATGAGCCTTAACATGGCCTACAAAAATAATCTTAACGCGTTAAATCGCACGATATAAGTGGCCAATTGATCGGCCGCAAACGTGAAATAAACTGTTCACCGAACTTGCCCCTAAATTCGGCATTTGTTTCGCATGCTGTATGGCACGTGGAACCGTGTTGTTAAAACCACATGTCAGCCAAGTCCAGCTCTTCCATTTTGGACAAAAAAAAAGTTCGTAATCATCGCACGGTAGCGCTCGCCATTCCCAGTAACGTTCCTGCCTTCGTCGTCTTTGAAAAAGTACGGTCGAATGATGCCACACCAAGGAGTGCATTTTTCGGGATGCATTGCCAGTTCTTGTAATGCTTCTGGCTGCTCTTCACACCAAATTCGCAATTCTGTTTGTTCACGTACCCACTGAGCCAAAAATGAGCTTCGTCGCTGAAGGCGATTTTTCGATAAAACACATTTCTCACACAGCACGAATTTTGATATTAAAATTCAGTTATCTGCAAACGTTGTTCGTTTGTAAGTGGATTCATGGTTAAATTATAGACCAAACTGAACATTTTTGACAGTAACATATCACACGAAAACCTCTGGTCTGCCAAAAACAGTGTTGTCAAAAAGAAAGTAGCTAAAAAATCATCCTTTATTTTAAAAATGTATATTTTTTGAAGTTGGTGTAAGGAACTATAGTACTTTTGCCATACATGGATGTTTTTGCTGTTTGTTATAAATTCTAAATTGTTAAGCTTTATAAGTACTTTTTTACACTGTTTGTTGCAACAATTTTAGCCCATGATGTTGTAAGTGTATGCGTTCATATGCGCGTTTATCTACATTTTAAAAACCAATTTGCAAAAGTGTTAGCCATTTCCAGTGAACCATGTATTCTATAAATGTATGGTAAAATATAAGCATACTTATATATTAACATGCATGAATATGTTGTTATATTAAAAATTATACAGCATACTAAAACTATGTAGTAATGGTATATTTTTAATACATTTTTGTTTTCCTTTTAAAAATGTTGTTCTCCAAAAAAGATTAAAAAAATGTGTGGTTGTACATATATATTTTTTCATCAGATTTCTTGTTTTAGAAGTGGTCATTCGATAAAATACTAATAAACTTAAATTTTATTTTATAACCCTCACCGGGTAGTTGTTATTTTGACCAATGCTTTTAAAACCTTTTTTTTAAAGTACCCAGCAAAACCACACATTACCAAATAATGGGTAAAGTAATGTATAGCCATAGGGGCCGATGGATTACTTTACACCTTACTTCATTGATAAATTTTACAGGCGATGAGCCTCAAAGTAATGTATATACCCATTACTTTAGAGGTGATAATGTAAGAGGTTACTTATATGGTATGGTGGAATGGAAAAAGTAATGTGTCTAAAAATAGATTTTTAAAAAAGAGGAATTTTTATTCAAAAAAATTATTACAAATATTTTATTTTAAATATTTGTAATTAAAAATAATGTGGTCAAGATGGGAATCGAACCAGGGAAATCTGGTTGCCAGCCAAAAACTTAACCCACTGAGCTATCGAAGCATATAGTATTTGATTGCTTTAAACTTACAGGTTGGTTGAAAAGTTCCTGCGCTCACCAAGAGATGGCACTGCTAGCTCCAAACTTTTTTTTCTCAAGTTGGTATAACTGTCCTGAGAACACATGCAAAGTTGCAAGTCATTCTGTCAATTCTTTCTTTGTTTACAAGCCATTTGAAGTTGACGTGTCATAGATTTTTTTTAATATGGAAAAAATTGAATATCGTGCAGTCATTAGATTCTTTGTTTTGAAGGGTTTAAATGCAAAGGAAATTTATGAACAATTGTTAGAAGTGTATAATAAGGCCTCACCTTCCAAACGCTGGTGAATTTAAACGTGGTCGTACCAGCCTTTAAGACGATCCACGCGAAGGACGACCAAAAACTGCAACCACAGCAGAAATCATTGAGCAGGTACATAATATGGTTAGTAAAGATCCAAGTTTGACTAAGCGTGAAATTGCTAATGCCATAGGCATCTTAGACGAACGAGTACTTCATATTTGACATGAAGAATTACATATGAAAAAACTGTTTGGAAAGTTAGTGCCGCACACATTAACAATTCAACAAAAACTGGATCGAAAAAATTTCTCAGCGTAATTTGGAGCGTTTTAAGCCGAATAAAACCGACTTCTTGCATCGTTTTATAACTGCGGATGAGACTTGGATCTACCACCATGATCCTAAATTGAAACAAGAACGTTTACAGTAAAACAATCAACTCTGAATATTATTGCAGCCTTTTGGATCAGCTGGATGAAAAAATTCGTGAGAAAAGACCTGGTTTAAAGAAGAAAAAAATCATTTTTCATCAAGACAATGCACCTGCTTACAAAAGTGTTTTGACGATGGCTAAATTCAAAGAATTAAAGTACGAATTGCTTGAACATCCACCGTATTCACCAGATTTGGCTTCCAGTGACTACTATCTCTTCAGAAATCTCAAACAATTAATTCGTGGAAAGCATTTTTCGTCGAATGAAGAGGCCATAGCAGCCGTAGACGGTTATTTTGCAGAGCTTCCGGAAAACCATTATAAGGATGGGATAAAATTATTGGAAGATCATTGGAACAAGTGTATTGAGCTTCTAGGAGATTATATTGAATAAAAAAATATAATTCGTAACACAAACAGTATTCTTTCATTGAGCGCAGGAACTTTTCAACCAACCTGTAAATAAATTGTTGCGCTTCGTTTTTTCGCTAGTGTTGTCGAAACAAACATACATTACCCTTTTGCTTACAAAAAACTCAAAGTAATGTATCTAAAAATAGATTTTCAAAAATATTTTAATTATTAATTTACTTTATAAAAATTATATATTACGTAATCAATAATGAGTAACTTATTACTTTATTCATGCAAATAATGAAAAAGGTAACGAGCTATCATTGAAAGGTAACGCATGACAACATCACACCCATTACCAAAGTTTTGCTGGGTAACGTTTTATTTAAAATTTTGCAAATCCTCATTAATATGCACAAACAGGGATTTTTATGTTCCAGGTCGATGTTTTTTGATCGCAATTTCTGTTTGGTTAACATTTGTCAACTTTTATTTGACAAATTCATACCTTTGTTAAATATATTTTATAACTAAATATACGGCCCTATGCGCATACTTTGAAGATATCTGTATATACAGCCAAAAATGTCCCTTTAATATGCGCTGTATCCAGTAAAATATCTTCGGTGTATACAGTAGATTAATGAAAAGTTTGAGGACAGTCCCCAAAGAAACAAAATGTCTTCATAGTAACTTATGGAACGAAAAACCGTCCCCGCAACATGCGCTGTACACACATATATATATACAACTTACCGGAAGAGTTTCACAAGTTCCGATTTGACGGCTCAGTTTTCCGGTTGCCGATCTTGGTCCAGTGCTGGTTGATTTATCCAAAGCTTCAAACAAATGCCGAAACGAAAATTCGTTGAAGTGTAGAAGGCAAACGAACCAATGCAATGGTCTTTTTAACAGCAATTCGAATCGTTGTTGAATCATCGGGATCTTGCTATGTTGGCATTGATGACATAGACGTTGCTCCTTGCTCTTCAACTTCCATCATAAATGCATCCACTGTTAGTCTTCTCTGATTATGTTGATCGAGCATAAACTCTTTGAGGCGTTCTGGAAGGAAGCCGCATGCACCTGGAGCTGCCTTCAAATCGCATTTACATGTTTCAATGTGAAAAATTGTTTCCAGAGATTTTAGGAACTCTGGAAATTTTGGGTTTTTCTTTTTGATCTTCATTTGGTCTTGATATTTGTCAAGCAATATATTCAATTCAAGCAATATATTCATCTTTGTCAATCAATCTATTCAATTTAATAGATACACAATTTTTCGTCATACCAAATTTTTCCCAAATTCCAATCAATTTATTTTGTACATGAATAGTGACTGAATTATAGGAAAACTTTTTTTGGTCTGTTATAGCACGTACGCTGAAGTAAAAATAATATCTCAAGATATCCAGATGGGTTGGTAAATTAAGATCAGTCAAATCAGTAAACACACCAAAAACAGTAACATCATGCTTCCCAATATACCATACGGCAATCAAACTGCAATACAACTTTATAATAAGCTTATATAAAAAGTGTGTTTAAGCTTTTCTTAATTTCGTTTATTATAATGTTTATAAAATGTGAATTTACAAGCAGTATTTAACAATGCTTGAGAAAATATTATTATACATAACTTTTTCTAAAGTTTACTTATAAACAACATACACATATTGAACAACCGATATGACGATTGAAATAGAAATGTTTTTCAATTCATTCTAGTCTTGTTGTCTTTGTTCTGCGCTTATAATGCATACAACAAGTGCCATTATTTTTTTTTTAATTTTTCAAATGTGTTTTGCGTGTACATTTGGTTGTAAATTTTATAAAGTGAACGTGCAATTGCATATTAAATTTAATTATTTTTATAATAATTTTTTCATTTATGGTTAAAATTAATTATTATTATTATTTATAATAAAAATGAATTATTATTTTTTATATTTAAAATGAATTATTATTATTTAAATATTAAATAAAAATGAAATTAAAGAAAATAATTATGATTCATCTTTTTCAAAATTTATTAATATATTATATGTGAAGCTTATTCTATAATTATGAAAAAAATTTTATAAATATATTGAGTCAAAAAAGCTTTTCTATACGCAAGTCAGTACAATATTATTTTTGTAAGCTTATTCTTCAATTGCAAGAATAAGCTTATAGTAATCATACACACATAATATTTTTACGAGGGTTCCGTTTTGATTTTTCTACAATTGTTACGATAGCCTTTTTCAATATATTCTCACGTCTTTTTCAAGCTTAAGGCTTGTGTTTGTAAGCTTATAATAATATTTTTCGCAAGTCATTTGGTATGTTGGGTATATGACTCATTGGATTTTCGATAGTTGTTGTGGCTTCATCTTGCGGTGTAGAGGATGGTGGATTTATGGTTAATTCATTCATAATAAATGGATTTTTCAAATAGTACCAACAAGTTTACTTTCTTTGACAGTCGAAAACGTAATGAAGACTAAAGGTATATTGTCTACTTATTTATACTATTTTTTACTCCGTTATTCTACCTGCATTTGTTTTACAGTGATAACTTCATTTTTAAAAGGGTTGTTGGGCATCACCGTGATACCCTAATTGTTAAAATGGTTGCAAAAAAACGCGCATTTCTTAAGAAGGTGCCATAAAAAAACGCACAAAAAGGGGTTTATTTATTTATTAATTTCATATCCTGTTGTAAAAACAACATTCATTTCTTAAGTAGGTGCTATAAAAAAACCACACAAGTAAGTTTACGACATGCAGCTGTGTCTTGTGGTGTCTTAAAAAACCCACACAAGCAATTTTCCGACCTGCAATTGTGTCACAGTGATACCTTGATTTTTTCAAAGGGTTGAATAAAAAACCCACACAAGTAAGTATAACACATGCAAAAGAATCACAGTGATGCCTTTGTTTTAAAAGGGTTGTAAAAACGCTAATTTCTAATATGTTTTTTTAGTTTCATTTCTATTACTAAGTTAAATTTATTTTTTCATTTACATATGTTCTGACTAAATAAATTTCTAAAGAGAAAAATAAACTCCAAAAGGAAAAAATAGCTATTTCGCCGATTTTTTCATGTAAAGTGCCAAAAATGGTGATTTTTTGAAATGTTTGCATGGAGAACCCACCAGGGGGGCTACCGGGGGTGTGCCACTGGCATGGGTGGGTCGGCCCTACAAAGTTAGTGGGGGTCGGTCATACATTTGGACTCGATTGGGGCACTCTAAATGGGTCAAAGAGGGATTTTTTAAAATTTGTGCACGGTGCACTGAAGACATTTTACTGGATACAGCGCATTTTATAGGGACTTTTTTGGCTGTATATACAGATGTCTTCAAAGTATGCACAATGAATATATATACTATATATATATATATATATATATATATATATATATATGCATAGCGCATGTTGCGGCGACGGGTTACTATGAAGACATTTTGTTACTTTGGGGACTGTCCTTTTTACTTTTCATTATTCTACTGTTTACACTGAAGACATTTTATAGTATACAGCGCATATTATTGTTATATTTTCAACGTCTGTTTATTGTATAATCTTAAAATCTCTTTTCCATGTATTACAATGTATGAGTATCTAGTATGTATACTAGTACAAAACTTACTTATGTTCTAGTGATGGAGTGTTGCAAAAATAAAGCTATTTTTACTTTGTATTAGATATAGAGTCATAAGTGACTGTAAACATTGCCTTATATCACATCTTCCTTTTTTTATATATATTTTAATTTACAATTATTCCAAATATCTTTTTGGTAGTTTGCTAACTCTACCACTTTTAGTAACATATTTGTTTACAATATTATCATTAACATTTTCATTTAGATTTTCATTAACATTTTCATAAACATTTTCATTAGATTTTCATTAACATATTCATGAACATTTTCACTTGGGTTTTCATTAACATTTTCATTTAGATTTTCATTAACATTTTCATAAAAATTTTCATTTATATTTTCATTTAAATTTTCATTTAGAATTTCATTTAGATTTTCATTTAAATTTCCATTAACATTTTTCCTAATATGTTGCCTGTTTCTTCTTATATCATACAGGACCTTCATGGTCCTGTATGATATAAGATCTAGGGTCTTTGCAATCTTCTACTACAGTACCATAAAGATGTTGGTGTTCTTTTGAACATTATTTTTTTACATTATTTTTTTTTGTTTTGTTGTTATTTTTAATCATATCCTTTTTTTGTTTATCTATTTGTTTAATAATTTCTTTTGCATTAATTAGTTTTGGTTTTAATTTCTTTGAAAGACAAGGTAACTTAGTTCTTAAACCCCTACCCATTAACATATCTGAGGGACTTGGAAAATTTCCTTCACGAGTTGTTCTGTATTGTAACAAGGCTGTATAAGGATCAGACGAATATTCTTGGCATTTATATAACATTTTCTTGACTGTTTGTATTGTGCGCTCTGATAGGCCATTAGACCTTGGCAAATAAGGACTTGAGGTAATACTTAATAAACATTGAAAAGTTGAAAATTCAAGTGCTTTAAATATTGCTTGTATTGTGCTTTATTTTGAGTGATTTGTTACAATCAAAATCAAGTTCATACAATAAAAATTATTTGTTTTATGCCTTTCGTTTATTGTCAATATTTTAAAATAATATTAAAAGATTTGCTCAAATTTACAATTTTTTGTGAAGTTTTTTATAAAATCTGAATTCCTTCCATGGATTTTCACGAAAAGGTAAGCCACATTTATTTGGAGCTAAACACTGTCCTTACATTATCTTTTTTCTTATTTCAGAAAGATTCTACAAATTTATACGCTTCTTAATAAAAGAAGGATAAGTAAAAAAAGCATCGAAAAACAAAAATTAAGATTAAATATACAAAACTAAGATTATAAAAATGTATGTTACAAAGAGTTAATAATAATATTCGTGTTTTTACGGCTTTGTTTAAACTTGAAGTTAGGGCTTGAAAACAAGTTTAATTATTATGTTGTTTGAACTTGAATTGAACTGTGCTTCAAGGCTTGAATTAAAGTATATTCTCACTGTAATGTTCGCCTTGAATTCCGTCCGTTTTGCTGAAATATGCTATTGAATTAAAGTGTAATTAAAGTATAAATCAAGGCTTGAAATTGCAAAATATAAGCTGAATAACACTTGATTTTGGCTTTAATTCCAGCAAAATTTATTGGGTATGTTCTATTTGCCAATTATTACAAAAATCTGAAAATTCTTTTGAGTTAAAAGGGGGTCCATTGTCGGATATAAAAATTGCTGGTATACCATGTCTGGCATAAATAGATTAAAGTTTAGTTATAACTTGATTGCTGTTATAACCCGAGCTCAAAATCTCTATTTCCACAAATTTAGAATAGTAGTCCACTACTAAAGCTACGGTCACATTGGGCAAATATTTTCCGCAAAAATGTTTGAACATATTTGCCCAAAATTTTGTAAAAGCAATATAGAGATTATTTTGTGGTCACACTACACACATTTATTTGCCTCTTTTTGTTTGATCAAACAACTTTCAAATAGTGGAAAACAAAAATGAGGAAAACATGTTTGCCCTATGGTCACACTTGAACAAATATTTGACAATAAAAATTGTTTGATCAAACTATAATAAAACATAGATTTATTTTCTCAAAAATTAAAAACTATAAAAACTTAAAATCTGATAAAGGACGATACAAGTTTTTTTTGAGTTGTGCTTTGAAGCAGTATCGGTACTTATGGAAGAGGAGGAAAACGTTAAAAAGAAGTTTTGGCAAAAGTTTACTTTTTCGGAAACCCTCAAAAAAATATAAAAATATCACCCCCTCGGGAATTTAAAAAAAATCTCTATGGGGTTAAGTGTGTCGGGTCTCTGTGACCCGCTAGGTTCAAAAAACAACAAAACACACCAAAAATCGTAAGTGTGACGGCTTTTATTAAAGAAAATTTTCTCACGAATTTCGTTTAAGATCCGGGAAATAGAATTACGGAAAAAAGATATGACCCCCTCTGGAATGAAAAAAATATTTTTTTGGTGTTAAGGGGGTCGGGGACCCTAGTCCCGATATGTCCAAAAAAACGAAACACACCAAAAATGGTAAGTGTGATAACTTGAATTAAAGGAAATTTTCTTCAGAATCCGTGAAACAGAATTAGCGTTAGGTTTTTAGATGTTAAAAATACTAGTGTTTTGTAGTTGCTATCGTTGGCGTTACCCAGGGATTACCTTAGGGTGGTGATAGCAGAAACTGAAAACCGCCCATTTTACAAAAAAAAATTAATTTCTTGGTACAATGTGGAAGATAGCACCGCAGTCGAAAATTTTTTTAAAAACCGCCACCTTAACAACATATATAAAATAAATTTTCTTTTTTAATTCCCAATTTTCTTATTAGAGGGTGGCTGAAAATGTAAACTTCAGCCGAAGTTTTTATTTAATATTTTATTTTGTAAACACAGTAACGAAACATGATTATTTGTTTGTTTTATTTAAGTGTTGACATCTAGATGTTATTTTTAAGGGCAAAAACGCAAATATTTTACTTTTAACGATATATTTTGAAATATAAATTAACTGCTGAATCCTACTTTAGATGTGCTTATGCCGCAAGCTAATCAAGTTGGCATAAGTCACTACCATATAAATTTGGCATTAGCCAACGCTTAGCGTTACTTAAGTCAAATTAGTATGCGAATGACACAAACCGACGCATAAAAACAGCTATTGCAAAATCATGTAATATTATCTTTCGAAAATTCTTGTACACAGAAAAAAATCTTCACATAGTAATAGGTTGTATATCAAACGCTGAAGTTTTCTTAGCAAACATTTTTAAGTAACTGGGTAATATATGTACATAAAATGATTTTTTCTTTGTATCTATTATAGTATACATACAATTGCATACGATTTTTAAAATAACATGTGTTTCAAAAATGTTTGGATTTTGTTTAGTTTGCTTCTAATTAAGTTGGTCATAATATTTTTTAATTTGATGAGAAATTTTCTATTTGATTTTGTTGATTGTCTCAAAAGCATACGATGTTACTTGCAAAAAACAGATTATTTAAAATTCGGAAAATTGGCCTGTCAAAAATTAAGTTAACCGAACTTGAATGAAAGTGTTTTAATAAAATTAACTTTAATAAAAAAATTTACAAAAATTTTAAAATTCATCCCACTTTGTTCTTTAGAACCCTTATTTTTTAGATTTTAAATCAAAGTATTTTTTTTAAGTTCAGATAGGTTTCAAAAAATTTAATTAAACCCCTCTAAAACTTTTATAAATATTAGTGTTTCCAATTATTCGACACTGCCGGTTAACCGGTTAGGGCATTATTCGAAAAATGAAGAAAATTGATTAATCGGTTATCCGTGTCGATTAATCGAAAAATTTGCAATTAATCGATTAATGCAATATAAATGTTTTTATTTTATCAATAAAAACACAAAGAGCTGCTTTTTGTAAAATACCTAGTTAAGTTTAAAGTATTCCGAAGAAATATTGCCAAAAGCAGCTTTCAAACAAAATTCAATAAGAAGTTCTTAAAAATATTATACAGGTTTTGCGAAATTCACGAACTAAGTTTGACAGCACTCCCACTGTTCACTGGCAATTTCACTATTTGTTTTGGGCTTTAGAGTTAAAGATGTTTTTTAGTAAAAAAAAGGTATGAAAATCTGCGTGTTTCTATTTTTAAAATATCCAAGTTTGATTTTTACATAAAAACCAATTAAGTCGAAAAATTTCCAAGAATATTGTAGTTATTAAAACGCAAATTCATTTTGATCTTCGTCTAGTGATGCGAATAAGCGAATTCTTAAATATTTTTGACAACATTATCTTCTTTTTAACTTTAAATTATTTGTTTTGACATAAACCAAAATAGAGCCAAATAATCGATGATTCGGGTAATTTATTAACCGAACAGGAAACACTAATAAATATACAAGTTTCAAACAAAAAAAATCATTTCAGTTTTAAGATTTTAGATATTTAGACGATTTTTCTTAGATTTTAATGATTTAAGTTATAATATTTGACAAAACTGTTATTTGACATTGTTTGCTCTTACAAACATTTTGTAAGATCAAATAATTGTTTGTCCAAAAATGAGGAAAATATTTGCCCTTTAGTGTTCACACTATGTCACATTAGGCACATTTTTGTTTGATGGCAAATAATTTTATTTTCCCAAAATCAGCTGTTTTGTTGTTTGCCCCTCAAAAATATTTTGTGGTCAGACTACGGCAAACAAATATTTGACGGTTTTCGTCAAATATTTGCCTAATGTGACCGTACCTTAACAAATACATTTTTTTGTTTATTTCAAATAAATCACAGCCCGTTTTGTACCATGAGGTAATAATTCCTCATGAGGTAATAATTCCTCTTTCGCATTAGAATTTTGATATTTTTTACAAATTTCACAATTTGATACCTTAACATTTATGTCATGATTAATATTTGGCCAGAAAATTTACTCTTTAGCTAATTTTTAGCAACGTTGTACACCTATGTGGCAACATCTCTCTTCTAAGACTTTTTGGTATTTGAGATTTCGTTTCTTATAGGAAAATATGGATATAAAATTGGATTTGTTTTCCTTTTATCATTGGGCCATCCTGTTTTAATACATTCTGGTAAAATTTTAAATACTTCATCTTTTTTTGTTGCTTCCTTGATTTTCTCGACTGTGACGTCATGTAAACTATTTTGAGACATAATAAAATTACAATGTAAATCTATTTCTTGATTCATATCAAGTAAAGTGTTCTCTTTAAGAGGCGCTCTTGAAAGCGTATCAGCAATATAAAGATATTTACCAGGTTTGTAAATTACTTTTATATTGTACGTTAACAAACGCAACATAAACCTTTGTAAACGAGCTGGAATTTTATAAAATGATTTTTCAAACAAGGCTACCAATGGTTTATGATCAGTTTCTACTTTCACATATAAACCATATACATATTGGTGAAAACGAGTACACCCAAACAAAATTTCAAATAGCTCTTTTTCAATTTGAGCATAGTTTGACTGACAATCAGTTAACGACGCTGAAGCATAGGCAATTGGATTATTGTCATGCATAATTGTGGCTCCTACAGCAAATTTTGATGCGTCCACAGATAATTTTATTTGTTTCTTAGGGTCAAAAAAAAAAACCAGAAATTTTTTTTTTTAAATTTAAAAATTCTTTATCATGTTCATCGTTCACTGCCACAAAACATCTTTCTTAAGAAGTTCTCTTAAATTTTTAGTTTTATCCGACAAATTTATCATAAAAAGTTACGGAAGAAAATTATCACAGATAATTAAGTGTCTAGTTGATAGGGATATATTTTTTGGGAATAACTATACATGGTTTAAAAAAAACAAAATTTTGTTTTTATTTTATTGTTTTAATAAATAATATTAAAATAATTGTATTATTTTGCATTTTCAATTTCATCATAAGTATCCCAATTATCATTATCTTAATCATCATCGTTATCATCATCATTATCTTTATCGCTATTATCATCATCATTATCATCATCTTAATCATAATTTTCATCAGAAATATTTGGTAAAACTAATAGCTCTAATTCCGAAGTTTATAAATTAGATATTTTTCTGCTCATATTTCTTGCTTATGCTAGATATAAATGGGTCACTACTTATCTTAAACCTGTTAAAAAATATCTGCATTGGGCTTCTTTCGGCTGCATTTTTAAAATATTCCTTTATTGCTTCTTGAGCTTCTTCCGATAATTCTCCAATTGGTAAAAGTGCTTGTGACAAACAGACTTTTCCACAAAAATGAAAATAAAAGGGCTATGCATTGTCTCGACTTTTTTTTGAATAGAAATTGAAACCTATAATTTTTTAAAATCCACGTAACTAAACCCAACTACACCTTTCTTAATAGTTGTGGCCCATTAAATGTACCTTTTTTTAAAAAAAATATTAAAAATATTTACACATAATATTTAGAAATAAAGAATTTTTTACTATATATATATTTTTTTTTTATTTTTTATTTTTTGAAAAACTATTTGTACAAAAATATCTTAAATTCATCAGGGTTCAGAAAAATACACACACTGTATAAAAAACTCGTACATAAATGTAAACAAACACAGCTCAAAGCAACATATACAGTGGCTCACATTCAAAGTGAGCCAGGGTAAATTTTCAAATAAAACTATTGATAAATAATAAAACAAAAAACAGATTTTTTGTTTTAATATTTTTTCATTGATCTTATTGTTAATGCGTTCGTTATTTGTGTAAAAAACATTAAAGAGAGCGATTACTCTACTCTAAACTCTACAAAGAAGGTAAACCTCAAAGAGAAATTGCTAAATTTGTCAATAAAAGCCGGTGAACTGTACATCACATTATTCACCGTTTTACAAGAGATGGTAGAATTAAAAATAAAATGAAAAAAGTAATAAAAGAAATGGAAAGAAATGAGGCTTTTATTGCAAGAGAAATAAAAAAATCCTCGGTTAAGCGCTCCGAAACTGACGGAAATGGTCAAAAGTCAGTTGGATATCCAAGTACACCCTGAAACAGTTAGAAGAGTGCTTAGAAAACACAGGTATAATTGAAGAGTAGCAAGAAAAAAGCCGTTTATTAGCAAAATAAACCTTAAAAAACGCCTAGAATTTGCTCGTAAATACGTTCAAAAGAATATGAGTTTTTGGCAAAAGGTATACACACATAAAATAGAGTAAATATCCACTAAAAATGTTTGGTTAGGTTTTATTTACAGATGAACGTAAATTTAGCTTATTTGACTCCGATGGAAGCAAATAGTATGGCGACAAAAGAACACCCAGCTTCAGAAAAAAACCCTACCCCACATGTGAAGCATGGAGGTGGTTCTGTCATGGTTTGGGGGTGCATGGCAGGAAGTGGAACCGAAAATTTGCACCACATTTCGGGAATTATGAACAAATTTGTTTATGTAGACATTTTAAAGCAAAACGTCACGCCGAGTGTTGAAAAACTTGGGATCGAAGATGACTTCTACTTCTACCAGGACAACGATCCCAAGCATAAATCGTATGCTGCGCGGGAATGGTTACTGTATAATTGCCCACATGTTCTTAAAGTTCCACCACAATCTCCGGATTTCAATATAATTGAAAAACTATGGGCCCATCTAGACCAAAATATCCGAAAACATACCATTACCTCACAAAAATGCCGCATCGATGCTCTTCAATCGGAGTGGAGGGCAATTCCCACCTCGTACACCTAAAATTTATTGCAATTGATGCCTAGATGTCTGCAGGGCGTTATTTCAGCGAAAGGAGGTCCAACAAAATATTAGTATTAGATATTAACCACATTTACTTTTAGTGGCTCACTTTCACTGTGATGCACATTTGAATATTTTTGTAAGTTTTTGTTGTTTTTTTATATTACTTAAGAAATCTATCGGAAAAAACTGTTATGTTTTTAAGCTTTTTAGTTAAATAAAAAAAATAATATAGTTAAATAAGAAAAATAATATAATAATATTTTAAGATTTTTTTTAGTATGTATTAAACATTTTACTTGAAAATTCTGCCTGGTTCACTTAGACTGTGAGTCACTGTACATATTTTTATTTACATATCAATTATGTATGTATATAAATTTTGCAAAATATAGTACACAAGCATGTGTGTGTATTATTTTAATATTTGCTTTTATACCAGTGGTCGGCAGAAAGAGAGAATATGTTTGGATTGGTGTTTTACACCGTAAGAAATTATTTTATATTTCTAGATAAATAAATGAATGAATAATTTAATAAATCGATAAGAGAATATCCGTATTCATTGAATTAAAACAGTTCATGTTTTCTCTATTATAAAAAATTAAAATAATTCATAATAATTTTTTGATTGCACACAAGGCACTTGGTCTCATAAAAAAATAAAAAAAAATAATCTTCCCACTCAACGTTCCACATTTTTAATTTAAAATGTAAACGAAAAACAAAAAAAAATACCTACAATAAAAAAAAACAAATTTTTAGAGTGTACTTTATTTCTTCAACAAAGCGGAATATACTTGTTCTGTTGAAAGTTAGCGTACTACCAAAAAGTATATAATTTTCTATTATTTTTTCTTAATTTTCTATTATATAATTTTCTAGTATTTTTCCCAATCTACATGAAATTCAACATTGTACAGAGTTCAGCGGCAACATTTTTAAATAAGAGGGCAACATTTTCAAAGTTGCTAAAGTGTTGAAAATCATTAAATTTGGTGTATGCAGTGCTGCCACATAAACAGTGTAATTTTTTATCCCAGTTTTTATGATTCTTAACTGTTTACCAGTTTTTTCATGAAAACAATTTTTTTTCAAATTATTATATTTTTTTAGGTTTTTAGTTATATGTTGCAACAATTAATAGCATATTTATTTTCTTTATTATATATTTTTACCATAGAAATGGGAAATAATGGATATGAATAGACATAGTTGGTCAATGTGTGTGTACACCCTTTAGTACTTTTCATGTCACAATGTTATGTTTGAATTCGTAATTATATTTTAACACAATTGCAAATTTTTGTTGTATTTTTTTACTTAATTAGACATGTCTAATTTTAGTAAAAATATATAGTATATTAAACAAATATTATATTTTTGTATGAAAAATCTGAAAAAAATACATGAATAAAATAAAAAAACATTTTTTTTTATGAAATAATCTGAAAAATCTCTAGCATCCCAAAAAAACGGCAAAAAAATTGTTTAAATTGGATATATGGCAGCACCGCTAAACACTACTAAAAGTTGCCGACCAAAACTCACCTTTGTTGCAGCCAAACTATGTTTGTGTTCTAAGAGAGTACTAAAAAGTTCGTGAGAGAGAAACATACTCTATAGAAAATTATATACTTTTTGGTACTACTGAATGAAATAATTGTATTTTTTGTGCTCTTAGCTGTGAGATTTGTAGACATTCTTGTTGTGTGCGTGTAAATTGCTGATTGTGTTCGGCCCCTGAGTGCCGATCACTGGTGTAAATTGCCGATTGTGTTCGGCCCCTAAGTGTTATGAGCGCCGATCACTGTTTTATACACTACATGTATAGTTCACCAATTGATTGATTGGAACATACTTCAACCACACATGTTCGATTGTAGGTATAATTAATGTTTTTGAACTTGTACGGGTACAGCTAAAAAAAAAGTACATGTACGATAGTCAATTATGCATTCGCGATCGAAAAAATGTGACATGTAAATAATTGTTTTAATCAAATTTAATTAAAAAGTAAAAATAATTCATTAGCAATTATACGGAATTTATTAATCATAGAACACTAAAATAAAGCTTGATATTTGGTTTTATTTCGAATGTAAATCAAACAAAAAATTTTAGTTTTTTTTTAAATAATTCATTACAAAAATATTTTTGTTAAAAGTACTTTTGAGATCAGTTGCTTAAAATTAAAAAAATAACAAAAACTAAAATTACAGAATTCATTAAAAACTATAAAAACTAAATTAACAAAAATTAAAGTTTTTGATTTGACTTGGGTCATCCGATGTTGATTATATTTTGCACACGGAAACTCTCTGATGACAATTAAATATTAGTATTTTTTATTTATTAAAAATTAAAAAACTAACGGTTTTATTCGTCATTTTGTTTTCTTTAAAAATGAAAAAAATTCAATGTGTGTTGAATTTTTATATTTTCAGGACTATTTATCCGATTGTTACCATTTAAATTGTAATTTAAGAAAACAAAATGGAGAAAAAACCGTTAGTTTTTGGCCTCCTAGGGTTTACGTGTGCAAAATATAATCAAAATCGGATGACCCAGGGCAAAAAATGACGTTTTTGGCCGAACTTTCGTGGTGTTTAAAATAAACTCTTATTTATTAATCACTGTTTTCTATTTTAAGGGCTGAGCAGTCGAGCAAGTCAAAGTTTAATTTTGTTATTAAAATATTAGAAATAGATTTCTTTGAGAGCTTAGATCTTAACTTGGTCAATACTGTAGCAAGTACACCAAATGCACGTTCTACAGAAACTTGTGTTGCAGGTACAGTAAGTACTACTTCGACAAGCTTACATATTTTTAAATTATATTGAGATTTTTTTTCCAATACATCAATTTGTAACGGTTCCATTCGTTTTTCATATATAGCCAGAAGTTCTGTCTTTATGTGATTATTTTGATTTGTGATCCTAAAGAAAAAATTGTATACAACATTTTTTTGGAACTTAAAAATTAAAATTTAAACACAACATTGCAATTTGTTTTTGGTCGTTTTTAAGTAGTGGTGCCTTGAAAATTAAAGCGAGGATCTAAATACAATGCTGCAACGAAGGCATCGTGTTCAAGAAGCTTACGTTTTCTTATTACCATTGCTTTATGTAAAGCCTCCGCATTCGAGTTTGGATCATATCTTGCAATTCTAACTCACAGTCCAACCAGTTGCGAAAAAAATCTCCAAGAATATATTTCTCTTTTTGCATATGTATTGTGCATTCAGCCAATGGTTTAAATGCAGTCGCAAAACTTTCCACAAATATCTAATTGACAGATATATTTGTAGAGTCATCGAGTTCACTAATATACTCTTTGAGACCTAGAATGGGAATAATCATGTAGTAGGTAGAATTCCACCTAGTCGCATTATCTAGACATATCCTGATTTCCCGTCCTTACGATAGTTCCAATCTTTTTTGCAATGTCTCGCACATCCTTAATTTCTGTTTCTAAAGTTGAAATAACATCATATGCCGCCAGTTGTATCGTGTGCGCTGCACACCGAACCACTGAAAATACTGAGGAAAGTTGGGCCTCAATTAACTCATATGTATTTGCATTGTCAAATTCCTCATCTTCTGCTGTCGCTAAATTGTCATCCTGCAATTCTTGCAATAGCTTTGAACTTTGACAACGTTGGCGCCATTGTCTGTAGTGTTTGAGTAAATTTGCTTTATGTCGATACTGTATTCTTCAAGGCATTTCATTATTTTCTCTTCAAATATTGGGTTGTGTGTTTTTTATTTAGTTGAATCTTACCTGTGTTAAAAATTTGTTTATGGTTAAAACAAAACTAAACTCAAGTGAAAAATTTAGTTCAAAAATCTGTAAAATGTCTCTCAAAACAATTAAACTATTTTTTTTCTGTATTAATTCAAATACAGATAAATACAGTCTTTGAACTTATTTTAGAACCTAAACAAAAAAATTAACAAACATTTTATAAATTTTAACGGAATGACCGTTAACTGAAGAACATTTATGGTTTTTGTCGGATCAAATCCGGATACTCCCAATTTTATTTAATGATGTTAGCTAAAAATTTATATTAAAATCATTTTCAAACTCTGTGAAATTTGCAAAACTATTCTTCTAAGAATCTTGTTTTCTAATTTTTTTGAGTTTGAAATAATTCTCTATAAGTTATAAAATATTCAAGCACTCATAATAGACGTCAGTGGCTAAACTACATTAGCTTAAGTTTATTTATTTTTTAAAAATATTATATAAGCTTAGAAGAGCCTATTCGATGAATAGGAAAATATTGGCAAAATATATATATTTTAAATAAAATGTGACCTCAAGCTTGAATATTTTATTACTTATAGGAATATTCTTCTAATTAAGCAACCTTTTTTATGAATTTAACTGAATGTAGTAAATGAATTTAGGAGACCCTGCAAAAATCATTGAAATGTCTGCAGGCTCAAAATTAGGTGATTTTGTCTGTTAAATTCACCAAAATTTTCATCTATTTGTACCGCCTTTTTTTATGAGTGTAATAAGATGAAACGTTATGAGACGAAACTTACCTATGGTGTTTATACAAATTTTAAAATCCAAATAAATTGTATGTGCTTGTCTTGCCGACTGGCAACGTCAATTTTTAAACAAATCATTTTTTTTTCTACGATCTTCCATATGGCTCTTTTTATTTGTTGACTGGTGTCATCAAGAATATTTGCAATATTTTTTGAATTTAAAGTAATTTCAAATTTTTCTTCGTGGTGCTCTATAATTTTTTTAAAAAAATCTTTGTCGTCAAAAATACGAAACGGCACATTTTTTTGATACTAGTCCAACGCAACACTTTAAGAACTTTTCTCTGTTTAAAGTTGTCTTTAATTTAGTCAGAGTTTTTTTTTCCAATTCCCTTTGAAAGTGTTTCCTTTTTATCAATAACAATGTTATGCACCAGTTTATAATGTCGTTTAAGATTTGCATTACCAACTGCACTCAGTTCTTTTTGCATGTTTTAACGAGACTTGTAAATTTTTTTGTTTCGTCATTAAAAGTTGCGAATTTTTTAAAACAAAAATTTTTTCTTTTATTGTTTTCCATTTTTTGGAACTATTACAATCAGCGCTATCAAATTAACTGAACCTGTATATGGTTTATGTATGTATAATGTTTTAATTTTTAACACATTTTCCGATCGCTCATAGATAATGGCTTAATTTTTACAATTACACGAACTTAAAATAAAGCTGCAATCTAACCTGTCTATCATACATGTACTTTTTATACCCTCCACCATATATGGTGAGGGTATATATAAGTTTGTCATTCCGTTTGTAACATGTCAAAATATAGGTTTAAGACCCCACAAAGTATATATACATATATTCGTGATCCTTATGCAATTTTAAGTCGATTTAGAAATGTCCGTCTGTCTGTCTGTTGAAATGGCGATCAAGTCGCGAAGACGCAAGCAGGGGTGACTATTTTTACCCAGATTATTGAACATCCTCCCGAGCAGTTTGGTATTGAAAATGAGAAATCGGTCCAGCGGTTTAAAAGTTATGAGTGAAAATGTGAAGGTACCTCTAAATTTTCCATACAAATTGATACAATTTCTCTGTATCTATTTTTTTTTTTCTGTTAAGTAAGTAAAAATTTTATTGAGTCTTCTTCTTTTTTGATTACATTGATTGCCCTACATACTATGAGATTAATAACATTCTTAGAGCTATATGTGTCTTACTCTAATAACTAAGTTACGTAAAAAGCAACATTGCTAAAGTAAGATAGAATATGTAAAAAAGTACAAAATTAAAAGTTAGACAAGGCTTGCTTTCGGCCTTTAAGGTCGCTAACAGAGCAAACGTCTGTAAATAACATAACTGAAACTAAATAAATAATATTACTAAAACTAAACAACAAAAGTTCTGTTACATAAATTTACAAAAAATATTCATATTACAGTTCATGCAAAAATTAGTATATACCTATATCATCTTCAGCCCCTATGATTGCCGGAGGCTGGGCTCATATAGAATGAGGTAAGGTCCAGAGGAGCTGGATCGTCGTCAATACGTCCATTGATTATACCGACAGGAGAAAGATATGTAGATCCAGCCCAGATGGTGTTTTTCTCGCTTTCGTATATTTGGCTGACAATAATATTTTCGTGTAGCGCAAGTATCTCAACAAATCTGGCTTGCAACGAGATGGCGTACCTACAGAAGGGCATTTTCATAGACGCAACTATTAAAAATCGTTTTATGAAATTTTCATAATTTTTTCCGATGCATTTTCTTAGGATTTTTCGTTCAAATATCTCCAATTCTTTGGCTACTATAGGAGATATAGTAAACCAGATTGGGTTTTTCCGTTAAGCTTTGTTGGTTTTTCGTTTCATTCCATAAAATGTATTTTTTGTTTTTGTAACCAAAGACATTTATATCTAGAGAATGAGCAAAATACATAATTGCCTTAGTACCGCTACTTTTGAATAGGTGGCGCTGAATTAACTAAAACAATACCCTGCCCCATGGCTAGGTCAAAATAAATTTACATATAAAGAAAGAGCAAAATGCATAATTGCTTTAGTGCCGCTACTTTTGAATAGGTGGCGCAGAATCACATTAAAGCTATACCCTGCCCCATGGCGATATAGCCTTGGATTAGGCTTTTAATTAATTTATTTACCAAAAATATTAAATTAGCTACATACTTTAAATTCTAATGCATTCAGATGTTACTAGTTGACTTATTACATAATTTTAAAGTCAATTTTTTAAATGTTTGACGTAATAAAAGAATTTTTTTCACATTTTTATGTCAAAAAAGAAATTTTCATAGAGGAAAATAGAATTTTTTTTATTCCATTTGTATTTTTGAGAATTGAGGGATTTGCAAATGTATATTTATGTTAATTTTTTCTTTAAAAAAAAAAAATCACATAAATAAAGTGCAATATTGTGCTCCTTAACATCTAAATGAATATTGATTTAAAAAATAATACTCTACTGCATATTGTAGCACAATATGGCTAATAGAGACTAGCTCTGCAGCAAAATATGCCTAATGGAGAGAATGCACCTTCTGATGGGCCATCTCTTGACTAATAGTTACAACTCATGTTCTTTAACAAATTAATTTTTTTTGATGTATTCTCTCCATTAATAAAACACACTTCATTTTTTTAAAGAAAGAACATTCGTTGCAACTATTTATCAATACGTGGCGCATCAGAAAGTGCATTCTCTCCATTAGGCATATTCAGCTGCAGAGTTAGTCCCCATTAGCCGGAACAAAATTGAGTATTTGACAAAAACTATGCTTTGAAAAGTGTTTTGTGCAGTCCATTGTTAAAAAATCTACTGAAAATGTAAAGGTGCCTCTAAATTGCCCATACAAATTTAGTACAATTTCATATTAGCCACTGGTACATAACATATTTTCTCATATTTTTTTCACCAGTCGCTTAGCAGTAAATATTTTGTATTCACCTCAAACATTTTTTCACCACTAAAATTTTTTTTCACCACAAAAAATTTTTTCACCTCAAAATTTTTTTTTCACCTCTAAAAATTTTTCTTCCACCAAAAAAGTTCTTTTCACATCTAAATAAGTTTTTTACCTATATAATTTTACTTTAAACGTTTTTTTATATTATTTGTATCAAAAACAGTAGAGAACATCTTTTAAGGATATTGGTGGAGGGTATTCAAATATTCGGCATAGCCGAATTTAGCCCTTTTTTACTTGTTTTCTTTATAAATTTATTTTGCATTAAAATACAAATTGCGGTTCGTATCCTGATATCCTTAGAGCCAATTTACACAGTGACTTTGTTGCATGCAGTTATTGCGTGCAATTCTTGTTTGGTGGCGAACGGTGTAGAGAAGCAAGCGAGGTAACTGAAAAGGCACGGATTTTCTTTTTCGTGCATCTTTTCGTTATTTCTCTTTCGCACTCATATGTATTTTTCTTTTGTTGCTTCATTCATATTCAGTTTTCGTGCAACAAATGTCACCGTATAAATAGACATAACTTAAAAAGCAACTTTGAAAAGGGAATTAAGAAAATTGCACGCAATCTATTGCATCGTATATATCTATGCATAGAAACAAAATTTAAAAGATTTTCAATTATTGTCAATATCCATCCTCGTTGATGTTGACGCTTGTGGTTCCGATGATCTTGTTTTTTTTTTCTTATTCATGTTCTGAGTCTGCATCATCATCCGAGTTAGACATAATATTCAAGGGCATGTTATCTTCAGTGTGTCAAACAATTTCAGTGTCATCTTCATTTTCGGTGCTTTCATCTTCAAAGTGCATAATTTTGGAACTCCACCAACAAATCTCCGCAAGCAATGCATCTAATTTTTTGCCTTTGAATCGCTTTTCCATTGGCATGGTCACCTGGTGGAACCTCTCTCCTTGTTCGTCCGATTCCCAACGCTTATTCTTTACCGTGATATTTGTAACCCGATTTTGCCAATTCATGGTTTGTATAAATATAAAGTTATGTTGTAAATATTTAAATCTTTGAATAATATTGGTTATCATACTGTCCAATTTGTTCAAAACCAATCACTTTTTAACACACACAATCGGCAATAATATGCCTGTTACTTTGAAATCTCCTAACAAAATTTCATTTTTCAAATCAAATCTTAAAGACTATTTATCACAAAATCTTTGAACGCTTCTACTGTAAATATACCTTTCCAATATTAATATGATTTTTAATGTAAATATATAAATTATTATGTAAATCATTTTGTACACGAATCTATTTTTGCCAATTTGTCTCAATAATGCATCTATGGCGCTAACACCAACATAATTTCGAATTTATTTGTACATGAAATGTAAACAAAATTTTATAAAAAAAAAATTGTGCCAAAAAGGTATCACGGTGGAAATGCATGAAATGTATGTCATGTCGCTTTACACGGTTATTTCCTAAAACGCCTTTGATGACTTGTTTCAATGCGTCCCATGAACATAGGTGGTTATAATGGTTCGAAAGCAGATTTGTAAAAGATTCGCTTTTTATTAATTTTCGTATATCCTGTCATTTCAGATACCTGTTTGAAATAATAAAAAAGCATTTGCGAAAAAATTATTGGTAATGCGAATATATCGAAGTAAACAAATTTAGATATGACAATATTTAAATACAGACAACGATTCGAACATATTATAATTTTAGCTTCACTGAGTTTTGGAAAGATGGATTTCAAACAGTCATAGGCGTCCTCAATATCTTTGACTACCACTTCAACGAATTTCTCAGCTATTCCTAATTTCATGTGGAGCGATGGCAACAAAATATCATCTAAATCCTTTATTAAAGGTTTAAAACGTAATTTTAATTGTTTCTCTAGCTTGGGAGTTCTTGCTTTCCATCTTTACATTGATATTGATTTCCTGTGTATAGCGAATCCCAATTACATAGGAAGCAGAAGTATTTTAGAAAACCGCCCTTTAATATAATGCCTTGCATTATGTTGACAACCTTTAGATCGCAACAAATCTTCCCAGTAAAAGCGGGAATGTATACTTTTGTTTTCAATTTTCTTCTGTTCAAAAATTTGCACCACTTAAATCTGTTTCATCAAAATAATGGCGTGGGAGCCAAGCGAAGTTTATATGTGTGTATATGTATACTTCGCTTGACTCTCACGTCAAGCGAAGTATACATGTATGTATGTAAAAACAAGTTAATAAGTAAAACAAAACACAAAATAGCCAAACCAATTGAGTGGATTTGTAATCCAGTTATTGTACAAAAAAAGGTGAAAAATGGGAAAAATGGTAATTTTTAAGGCACTGGATCAGTGGTCGGTAAAGAGTCGCCTATGGGCGAAAATAAAAAATCAGTCTCAATTGAGCTTTCGTACAGTAAGGTGGTGTCGACGCATATTGCGAGTATTACACTGAACGAAATGTCATGAATAATGGGATTATGAAAATGAATGAATAATGGGAGTCTAAAATTTTTTCAGCAAACCGATTTATTTATTTTTATTTCTGCATTTTGTTATTATTTATTTATTTTTATTTCTGCATTCATTTATTACACTAGGTCACAAATAACAAACTTTTGTCTGTTATTTGTTTCTAGCATACTTTTTCTCATGGATTTGGACCTACTGAACACGAAAATGAATTTTAAAAATTTTTCTGTCGATTGGTTTGCGAGATACAAATTTTTTAATTTTTTTTTTTTAATTTTTGGAGGTACACTTACTATTTTGAGCATATCTTTAGTCTTCTTTGACCTATTTTATCCTACTACTACTCAAATTAAAGACAATTGAGCCGTCTACAACTTATTCTCAGAAAATTTTCAAATCGGGTTAGTAGTTTTGATGTTGGCGGCTTAAAAAGGTTAAAAAACTGCGTTTTTTTAGTAAAAATGTGGCTGAAAAATTCATATAAAAATTCATATAAAATGTAAAACGCGATGTTAACAGCGATTTTAATTTTTTTACGTATAGCTGACACTTTTCCAAAGAAAATAAGCCCTTACTTAACAAAATCTGATGACAAATGGCCGACTTATTATTTTTTTGGTAAACGACCGAAATTCCGCTATTTCACGATTTTTTGATTTTCATTATTTGCACAGCTTACCTACCCAACGCAAACGAATAAATACATTTGAACTTAATTTAAAATAAACAAAGTAGTCTTCGTATATTTTTTTTTAATTTATTTACAGCACTACATGCTCATACATATTTAAACATAAGGAGACACGGTTATCAATTGCATTTCAAAACTGTCTGTGAAAGTGTAAAGAAGTTAATATTTAGAAAACGCAAGGAAGACAATGAGTAAAAGACTACGTGTGTTCGAGTGTTTGAACGATCCAGACAATTTCTGCAATGTTTGTGGCCAGTTTATAAAAAAAAAATCACGCACACAAGTTTACTCCAGCAGTACAATTGCACTATTTGAATTATTTTGGTATTTCACCAAATATCACAGAACCATGGACACCTAAGTCGCTGTGTGATCTTTGCTATATAATCTTAACCAACTGGGCAGCTGGCGGAAGGTAAGAATTTTTATTTAAACACATTATACATAGCGAATATAGTAATTTATTTTAATTTTAGCCGCCATATGAAATTCGATACACCAATGATGTGGAAAAAGCCGCTATGCCATTCCACAGACTGTTATTTTTGCCTCACCACAAACAGTGGGGTAGGAAGATTTTTTAAATGGAACTACGCTCAAGTGGGATCGTTTGCGCTTCCAGTACCACATTCGCATGATGTGCCATATCCAGTGTGCCCTGGTGCATCTCTTCAAAAAGCAGAATCGTCAGAAGAAGAGTCTGAGTCAAATTCAAGCGAATTTGAGCCGGGTGCAAAGCGAAAATTACTGTCACAGGCCGAACTAAACGATTGGGTGCGCGATTTTGGTCTCACTAAGGAGAAATCCGAACTTTTTGCGTCTCGGATGATACAGTGTGGATTTGCGGCTTCAGAAGTGAAAGTATCAGCGTACAGAAACCGTCACAAGGAGTATGCAAAATTTTATACAAAGAAAGACCAAATATGTTTTTGCAGCGACATTTCAGGCTTGTTCCAAGAGCTTCACCAAATTCACAACCCCAACGAATGGAGGTTGTTTATTGACAGCAACAAAGAGAGCTTGAAGGCAGTTCTCTTACATAATGGGAATGAAAAGCCATCTGTTCCTATTGCTCATGCGTTTCATTCAAAGGAGAACTATGAAACTATGGACATTTTGCTGAAATGCATAGAGTATAGGAAATACAATTGGAAAATATGCGCCGACCTTAAAGTTGTGGCCATTCTGTGTGGACTCCAAGGAGGCTATACGCGACATTGCTGTTTTCTGTGCCTTTGGAATAGCCGCGCTGATGATCAGCATTATATAAAAAAAAAATGGCCGGTACGAACGAAACCTGTAGTTGGAGAAGCGAATGTTCAGCGCAAACCACTAATAGAGAACCGTGAAAATATAATACTTCCGCCGCTGCACATAAAATTGGGTTTGATTAAAAATTTTGCCAAAAAATTAGACAAAGAAGGTGAAGCTTTTGCCTATTTACGGTCAATTTTCCCTTACCTTTCGCTGGCAAAAATTAAAGAAGGAGTCTTCGCAGGACCCGAGATAAAAAAAATGTTGAAAGATGAAAAATTCCCAAAGCTGTTATCACCCATCGAAGCCGCAGCATGGAATTCCTTCAGGCTTGTTGTGGAAAACTTTTTAGGAAACAACAAAAGCCCGAATTATAAGGACATAGTTGAGGATCTGGTAAAGAACTATGAAGCCATGGGAGTGCACATGTCACTTAAAATACACTTTCTGGATTCTCATTTGGATTTTTTCCCTGAGAATTTAGGAGACGTGAGCGACGAACACGGCGAGCGCTTTCATCAGGAATTGAAGGCTATGGAACGACGCTATCAGGGCAACTATGACACGGCTATGATGGGTGACTATATTTGGACCCTAATACGTGAGACCGATTGCAGCGAATACAAAAAACAAAGAAGAAGTCAGCAGTTTTTCCACATGGCATAAAATGTACACTTATATCTTTGTTTTTACTCATTTTTTTGTGCGTTGATTTGCTTAATTTAATTAGTTAGTTTAATTTCGTTAGTTTAGCTAATTGTGCGATACATTGAGCATGTAGTGCTGTAAATAAATTAAAAAATAATATACGAAGACTAATTTGTTTATTTTAAATTAAGTTCAAATGTATTTATTCGTTTGCGTTGGGTAGGTAAGCTGTGCAAATAATGAAAATCAAAAAATCGTGAAATAGCGGAATTTCGGTCGTTTACCAAAAAAATAATAAGTCGGCCATTTGTCATCAGATTTTGTTAAGTAAGGGCTTATTTTCTTTGGAAAAGTGTCAGCTATACGTAAAAAAATTAAAATCGCTGTTAACATCGCGTTTTACATTTTATATGAATTTTTATATGAATTTTTCAGCCACATTTTTACTAAAAAAACGCAGTTTTTTAACCTTTTTAAGCCGCCAACATCAAAACTACTAACCCGATTTGAAAATTTTCTGAGAATAAGTTGTAGACGGCTCAATTGTCTTTAATTTGAGTAGTAGTAGGATAAAATAGGTCAAAGAAGACTAAAGATATGCTCAAAATAGTAAGTGTACCTCCAAAAATTAAAAAAAAAAAATTAAAAAATTTGTATCTCGCAAACCAATCGACAGAAAAATTTTTAAAATTCATTTTCGTGTTCAGTAGGTCCAAATCCATGAGAAAAAGTATGCTAGAACCAAATAACAAAATGGCTGTTGCCTAGTGTTATTAATTTATTTATATGGTTATTTATTTACTTAAAATTCATATTGCTTTTCCCAAGCTTTAACTTAGAAACTACTTGTATCTTTGAAGGCTTTAATTAGAACCCCTCCTCCCCCCTCTCATAATAAATGAAAATATAAATAAATGGACGAAATAAGGAAACAATTAAATGAATGGGGAAAAAATAAATGGACGAAATAAGGAAACAATTAAATGAATGGGGAAAAAATTGTCATTTTTTAAAATAATTTAATAAAAACAATGGCGCATAATCATTGTTAAAATAAAGTATACTTTAGGAGTTATAAAGTCGACTTTTCTTACCTACTGTAAACAAGCAAAAGTATACTTTAATCGTTAAACTCTGCTTTAAAATTAAAAATACCTGAAGTTGGTTTTATCAAATTTAACAACACTTACAACAGCTGTTTTCCGCTAAGAAAATTTTTGTGATATACAAATGTTTGAATTGCAAAATTTTGAAAAGAAAATTAAATAAGGGATTTTGCATGATATTTATTAAGTTAATAAATTTTTATTAATAAAAATACACTTTTCTATTCTTTTTTATAAAGTTTTTTCACATTTTGCAATTGCAAATCTTATTTACACTCTTTGATTTTTTCGGCTAATATAAAATCAGCTGATCAATGTTGCCACTTGCTTATTTTTTAATACAAAATGTAAGCGGGCATTTGGTACATTTGATGTGATACTCATTTAAAGCCGATTCAACTTCAAAGAAAAGGTTTTTAATTTACAGTCGTTTTTAAAAAAATCCCACTTTAGTGCTTGACTATGATCACGGGCCAATTTTTTTGTTTTCTAATGCTTTGTTTTTTTTTTTATTTGCTTTTGTTAATTTTTTGTTATGCTTTTTTTGTTTAAATGAAACTTTAGGAAAATTACAAACACCTTTCTTTCAATGCATTAAGAGAGGGAGAGCGCAACTCACCCATACAATGGCAACAATATGGTTGTATTAGTGTGCCGACCACTGTACCGATTGCACTTTTTTCGGCTACAACTTTGCTTCAGACACAAAAGAGTTATTTCGTACGGTGTACCGAGATATAAACGTGTTAAAATATAGAAAAAGAGATAAAAATCCACCTTAAGCAAAAAAATTTGTATGGCCATTAAATTATTAATGCAGCTAACTTGACAAAACAGGTGATGCAGAAGTTCTTATTTTTGGGGCTACTTTCACGTGCAATTCTCAGAATCGAGTCTCAAAATCATGTGTTGTACTGTGTAATAAAGTTTATTGCATACATTATACAAAAAATAGCAACATTATTTTTATCTCTTTCGCAAAAAGTTGATATACTATCAATTTCTTGCCAAGGGTTTTACCAGTGTATTTGTATTTTAAATGTGGATACCAAAAGCCAACTCTGACACTTAAACAAAATGTGTAAAATGGGCTTAATTTTATGCCAAAACTTTTTATTAATTCTTGAACCACCTTAATAATAAAAATTTATTATACATTTACTTGTAGTACGAGGGCGAATCAATAAGTCCGTGACTTTTCGAACTTCCTTCGTAGTTATATGAAATGCAACACTGCTTCCACCACCTGTACCACCTGTTAATAGACTACTGTCAAATTTTGAGCAAGTTCCGTCATTTACTTTGCGCTTAACAGCTGTTCAAAACATACAACCTCGAGGATTTTTTAAAAAATGGAAAAAAGTGAATTTCGAGTGCTCATTAAACCTTACCTCCAATGATATGCCATTGTTAAAACAATGGGATTTTATCCTCAAAGGTATGTAATAAAAGGCTTTTATTGTATCAAATTTTAAGAATAATCACAAAGGTTTCTTGAATTTATCCATGAAAAATTTAAAAATAGCAGTTCATTGATTTTTGCATTACCAATAATGACCTACCTCTGCCCACATCATTACTTCTAAAGCAGATATCCTCAAAACACCGCACATGTGCGAATGCTCTCTCACAAATGAAGAGAGCATGAGAAGATAATTTGTATTTTTATTAAATAAAAATATATGATCTTAGATTATTCATAGGAGCAGATTGTATTGTCGCTTGTTACTAGACAAGACTGGGAAAATGCTTTTTATTTGCTGAAAATTACTTCGGTAAAGCTGAGTGAATAGTATGCCAACGCACTGTGATGCGTTATCAGAATTCGAAAAAAATAAATCTTTATTGAATTAATTCGCGAATAATAATAATTTGTTTTCTTAATCAGCGATTTGAGTCAATATTTTGTAAATCAATTTATTAAATTTCATTTCATTTGATTTTTATTTAATTGAATCAAATCATTTCAAACATAATTCTTTTTTTAATTCGAGAATTTATAAAAGATTAATTTGATTTGTGAACTATAACAAAATAAAAAACATTAAAATTGCAAATCGCCATTCTAGATATTCGCCATTTTGTAAAATGGTAATTTTTTAAAATGACCGGTACCTCGAAAACAAAGCGGTCAACCGGTTTTTTCGGTTTTTTTTTTAATTTGAAGAAAAAGCTTATATAATTTGTTAATTGTTTTAATACAAACAAAAATGAAATTTAATATATTAAGAAATAAAAAAATACATTCTTTGAAAAAAAAAATTTTTATAATATTTTTTTATTGTATTTCATTTCAACATTTTATTTATTGGTTTTAATATTTTTTAATATAGTATCTTAAAAATTAATATTAATAAACTATATTCATATCAAATGAATAGAGATCATTAAGTTTGTAAATTGGTAAAATTAGGTACGTTAGTAATTTGAGCGTTTAAAACTTTTGGCATTAAATAAGTTTTTTTAAAATTACATTTTAAATATGTAAAAAGAAAATTTATTTTTCACTTCTAAAATAATATTTTAGAAATAATATGCAATTTAAATATTTTTTTGTTTGCTTTTGATAAAGCTAGAAGTGGAAAATACTCTAATAGTAGACGTTGGGCAAATAGTCAAAAGACAATTATATAAATTTTCCAACTTTTCAGTTCTTTTGTCGCATTTATCAAGGTAAATGAAATCATCATATAATGATGAATGATTTTGTAGTCTCTTTTTTAGGATTTTGAATACTGTTTATTGTGTTACTAGATCAGAAATTAAACTATTTGAATTTGGAATATCCAAAGTTAAGTCTTCATCAGAATCTATTAGACTTACATCTAAATCTTCATAACCAAACAAACGATTATGTGTGCGGAAAAAATAAAAAAGACCAAGTAAACCAGTTGGTGATCTAATTAAAAAAACCGGTTAATCGAACAAAAAAGACCGGTTTTCGGTTTTCTTCGAATTTTCAAAATATTCGGAACCGACCGGTTATTAAAAATAAAAAAACCGGTTGAACGGCTTTCGGTTTCGGTTTTTGAATACTCTAGGACTAGCTCAGCATCTGAATATGCCTAATGGAGAGAATGCACTTTCTGATGCGCCACGTATTGATAAATAGTTGCAACGAATGGAGATATTTGAACTGAAAATCCTTAGAAAATGCATCGGAAAAAATTATGAAAATTTCATAAAACGATTTTCAAATAGTTACGTCTATGAAAATGCCGATGTTCTACCCTTCTGTAGGTACTCCATGTTGTTGCACGCCAGATTTGTTGAGAAACTTGCGCTACACGATAATATGCTTGTCAGCCAAATATACGAAAGCGAGAAAAACATCATCTGGGCTGGATCTACATATCTTTCTCTTGTCGGTATAATTAATTCTATATGAGCCCAGCCTCCGGCAATCATAGGGGCTGAAGATGATATACGTATATACTTAATTTTGCGTGAACTGTAATATGAATATGTTTTGTCAATTTATGTAACAGAAGTTTTGTTATTTAGTTTTAGTAATGTTATTTATTTAGTTTTAGTAATGTTATTTACAGAGGTCTGCTCTGTTAGCGACTTTAACAATTTTGCTTTTTACGTTAGCTTAGGTATTAGAGTAACACACATATAACTCTAAGATTGTTATTATTCTCATAGTATGTAAGAGAATAAATGTAATCGAACAAGAAGAATACTAAATAACATTTTTACTTACTTAACTGAAAAACAAGTAAAAAAGGGCTAAATTCAGCTGTGCCGAATCTTTGAATACCCTCCACCAATATCCTAAAAAGATGTTCTCTTCTGTTTTTGATACAAATAATATAAGAAAACTTTTGAAGTAAAATTATGTAGGTGAAAAAATTTTTTGAGGTGAAAAACTTTTTTAGATGTGAAAAGAACTTTTTTGGTGGAAAAAAAAATTTGGAGGTGAACAAAAATTTTTAAGGTGCAAAATTTTTTGTGGTGAAAAAAAATTTTAGTGGTGAAAAAATGTTTGAGGTGAATACAAAATATTTACTGCTAAGCGAATGGTGAAAAAATATGTTATGTACCAGTCGCTACTATGAAATTGTACTAAATTTGTATGGGCATTTTAGAGGTAGCTTGCCATTTTCACTAGTTTTTTTAAACATGGACTGCACAAAAAACACATTTTAAAGCATAGTTTTTGTCAAATACTCAATTTCGTTCCGGCTAATGGGAACTTGCTCTACAGCTGAATATGCCTAATGGAGAGAATGCACTTTCTGATGCGCCACGTATTGATAAATAGTTGCAACGAATGTTCTTTCTTTAAAAAATCGAAGTGTGTTTGTCTAATAGAGAGAATACAGCAAAGAAATTAATTTATTAAAGAAAGAACATGATTTGTAACTATTTGTCAATTGAAGGTGCATTCTCTCCATTAGGGTATTTTGCTGCAGAGCTAGTCTCCATTAGCCATATTGTGCTACAATATGCATTAGAGTATTATTGATTTTCTATTTTCTTCGTAACATAAATGAATATTTGCCAAAAACAAAAAAAAAAAATATATGTTTTATGTACAAATTATACCTTCATTTTTTAATTAATATTCATTTAGATGTTTAAGAGCACAATATTGCACTTTATTCATGTGTTTTTTTTTTATAAAAGAAAAAATTAACATAAATATACATTTGCAAATCCCTCAATTCTCAAAAATACAAATGGAATAAAAAAAATACTATTTTCCTCTATGAAATTTTTTTTTTTGACATAAAAATGTGAAACAAATGCTTTTATTAAGTCAAACATTTGAAAAATTGACTTTAAAATTATGTAATAAGTCTACTAGCAACATCTGAATGTATTATAATTTAAAGTATGCAGTTAATTTAATATTTTTGGTAAATAAATTAATTGAAAGCCTAATCCAAGGCTATATCGCCATGGGGCAGGGTATAGTTTTACTGTGATTCTGCGCCACCTATTCAAAAGTAGCGGCACTAAAGCAATTATGCATTTTGCTCTTTCTTATATATAAATTCCTTTGGACCTAGCGATGGGGCAGGGTATTGTTTTAGTTAATTCAGCGCCATCTATTCAAAAGTAGGTGCACTAAAGCAATTAGGTATTTTGCTCTTTCTTTAGATATAAATGTCTTTGGTTTCAAAAACAAAAAATACATTTTATGGAATGAAACGAAAAACCAACAAAGCTTAACAGAAAAACCCAATCTGGTTTACTATATCCTAAAGTAGCCAAAGAATTGGAGATATTTGAACGGAAAATCCTAAGAATATGCATCGGAAAAAATTATGAAAATTCCATAAAACTTTTTCAAATAGTTACGTCTATGAAAATGGCGATGTTCTACCCTTCTGTAGGTACTCCATGTCGTTGCAAGCCAGATTTGTTGAGAAAGTTCCGCTACACGATAATATGCTTGTCAGCCAAATATACGAAAGCGAGAAAAACACCATCTGGGCTTGATCTACATATCTTTTTCCTGTCGGTATAATTAATGGACGTATTAACGACGATCCAGCTCCTCTGGACCTTACCTCATTCTATATGAGCCCAGCCTCCGGCAATCATAGGGACTGAAGATGATATACGTATATACTAAATTTTGCATGAACTGTAATATGAATATGTTTTGTTAATTTATGTAACGAACTTTTGTTATTTAGTTTTAGTAATGTTATTTATTTAGTTTTAGTGATGTTATTTACAGTTAGCGACTTTAACAATGTTATTAGAGTAACACCCATATAGCTCTAAGAATGTTATTATTCTCAGAGTATGTAAGACAATAAATGTGATCGAACAAGAAGAAGACTTAATAACATTTTTACTTAATAAACAGAAAATAAAAATAGATACAGAAAAATTGTACAAATTTGTATGGAAAATTTAGAGGTACCTTCACATTTCCACTCATAACTTTTGAACCGCTTGACCCATTTTGCTCATTTTAAATACCAAACTGCTCGGGAGGATGTTAAATAATCTGGGTAAAAATAGGCACCCCCGCTTGCGTCTTCGCGTCGTGATCGCCATTTCAACAGACAGACAGACGGACAGACAGACGGACATCTCTAAATCGTCTTAAAATTGCATAAGGATCTCGAATATATATACTTTATAGGGTCTTAAACCTATATTTCGACATATTACAAACGGAATGACAAACTGATATATACCCTCACCATATATGGTGGAGGGTATGAAAAAATAGATACAGAAAAATTGTACAAATTTGTATGGAAAATTTACAGGTATCTTCACATTTTCACTCATAACTTTTGAACCGCTGAACCGATTTTGCTCATTTTAAATACCAAACTGCTCGGGAGGATGTTCAATAATCTGGATAAAAATAGGCACCCCCGCTGGCGTCTTCGCGTCGTGATCGCCATTTCAACAGACAGACACACAGACGGACAGACAGACTTTATGGGGTCTTAAACCTATATTTCGACATATTACAAACGGAATGACAAACTGATATATACCCTCACCATATATGGTGGAGGCTATAATAAATGAAATTAAAAAAAATAATTATGATTTCTCTTTTTCAACACTTAAGAAGAACGCAATTTTTAAATCTGGCAACATTCGAAGTGTCATTCTTTGACATTTTAACAATTGTTATTGTTTGCTAGTAGAAGGTACGAGGTTAGTAAAAATGGAGCGCTACACGAATGAACAACGCATTCTCATTGTGAAATTGTTTTACCAAAATGGTGAAAGTTTTGCGGCTACAGTTTGCAAATTGCGATCAATTTGGGGTCACAATAATGCTACAAAAGAGTCAACTGTAAAGAGATTAATGGATAAATTTGCCGAAACTGGGTCTGTTAGTGATGTAAAGAGAACAACGCGCCACCGACCAGGTCGATCGACCGAAAATGTCGCAGCTGTACGTGATGATGTCGCTCAAACTCCATCCACCTCAATTCGACACCGAGCTCAGCAAATTGGTGTCTCCAAATCCACTTTGCAGCGAATTTTGACGAAAGATTTGCATCTTCATGCATACAAAGTTCAATTGACTCAGGAACTGAAGACAGCGAAGGGAGTTCGTTAATTGGGTATTGGAGAGACAACATTAAAATGCTGATTTTGCCGATAAAATCATCTTCAGTGACGAGGCCCATTTTCATCTTGATGGCTTTGTCAATAGGCAGAATTGTCGCATTTGGGGTGAGGAAAATCCTCGAGTGATTCACGAGAAGCAAATGCATCCTCAACGTGTCACTGTGTGGTGTGATTTTTGGGCTGGAGGAATCATTGGACCTTTTTTTTATGAAAATGTGGCTGGTCAAGCGCAAACAGTCAATGGTGTTCGGTATCGTGAAATGATAACCAGTGTTTTCTTGCCTAGAATTGAAGAAATGAATGTGGAGGGCATGTTGTTCCAACAAGACGGCGCCACATGTCATACAGCCAGAGAAACAATTCAATTGCTGCATCAGTCATTTAAAAATTGCGTTCTTCTTGGGACACTTCATAATATATGAAGCTTATTCTACAATTATGAAAAAAGCTTATAAACATATTGAGTCAAATAAGCTTTTCTATACGCAAGTTAATACAATATTATTTTTGTAAGCTTATTCTACACTCAGAAAAAAAAGTTAGTAGACAAATTTGTAAACGGTTTTCAATCCCACTTTACTATTTTTGTACTGATTTTTAGTAAAAAAATTATTATTTAGCAAATATTTTTGCTATTAACATTTTACAAATTACAGAGTTTTTGCAGAATATTTACAAATTTTTGTTGCTAATTTTAGAAATCATATTACAAATTTTTGAAAACCGATTTGCTAAAATTAGCAAAAAAAATTACTAATTTTAAAAAAGTGAATATTGAGGGAAATGTTATTTCTAATAATTAAAACTTATACATACAAACTTAAATTGCCCTAAAATGTTACATAGGTTTAAAAAAGGCATCGGAAGTGAAGATACCGACTCATGTCTAAAAAGAGGACATCCACTTAAAATAGCACTAAAAAGTTTTTTAGGTCTAAAAATCAGCCATAAAAACAATTAAAATTTAACCTTAAAAGTAAAAAAAAATTGTATTAAATATTTTTCAAAACAGAAACTACCGAATTAAAACAAAATAATAAATTCGTTAAAAATTAAAAACTACTAATATTAATAATACTTAGTAATTTTTTTTGCTGATTTTAGCAAACAGGTTTGAAATTCCGCTTTACAAAAAGTTTACTAAAATTTAGTAGCGGCTACTAATTTTTCTACTAATTTCATTGTACTACACGACAGCAGACATGTGTTGATAAGATTAGCAAAAAATACAATTGCAAAAATAAGCTTATAGTAATCATACACACATAATATTTTCACGAGGGTTCCGTTTTGATTTTTCTACAATTGCTGCGATAGCCTTTTTCAATACATTCATAAGTCTTTTTCAAGCTTAAGGCTTGTGTTTGTAAGCTTATAATAATATTTTTCTTAAGTCATTTGGTATGTTGGGTTACGCTCAAAAACAAACAACCAACACAACCATAAATGTGAATGTATGTGTGTGGGGATCACTGTTTTAGAGGCAAAGTATCCTGTTATTTTGATTACAAGACAAGACTGATAAAAATTGTTAATATAGAATGGGAGAATGCTTTTTATTTGCCGAAAATTACTTCGGTAAAGCTGAGTAATTAGTATGCCAATTGTGATGCGTTATCAGACTTCGAATTAATTCGCGAAAAAAATAATTCGTTTTGTAAATCAGCGATTTGATTCAATATTTTATAAAACAATTTATTAAATTAGATTTATAATCATAGTTGATTAATTTGAATCAAATCATTTCAAAAATAATTCTTTTTTTAATTCGCGAATAAAAAAACATTTTAATTTGATTTGCGAATTAAAACAAAATAAAAAAAACATTAAAATTGGCTTGCGAATCGCGCTTAGTTTTCTAGATATTCGCCATTTTGTAAAATGTTAATTTTTTGAAATGACCGGTAACTAAGCGAGATAGGGCAAAACGGACAAAATTTTTGCTCTATTAGAGTATTGAAATACTCCGATTATAAAAATAGGCCAGGTCCGGAAGACATCCCGAGGTGGCTGTCTTATGAAAATTCCATGAAACCTTCGGTTTTAAAATTAAGTTAATCGTGATTTAAAAAAAAAAATATTTTAATTCGCGAACCAAATCAGCTTAGAAAATCATATAAGAAAGAAAGGCATTGTCGCTTACGAGCATGAATAATTATCAAATAATTAAAACTCTTTATTTGAGTTTTAAATCTTAAAAACAAACCTTTCTTGGAGAACGGAAGGAGTACGAGCATTTTGGCTATCAATACACAACATCTGACCCAATGTGGGCGGGATCTGTGAATTGGGCGTGGCACAAAAAAGATTACTTTATATCTTAGGAACGGTAAGACCGAAATCAAATAATACATAAATAGGCTAAAAACATCAAAATATTTATAACAAGTAAAAAAGGGCAAAACGGACAAAATTTTTGCTCTATTAGAGTATTGAAATACTCCGATTATAAAAATAGGCCAGGTCCGGAAGACATCCCGAGGTGGCTGTCTTATGAAAATTCCATGAAACCTTCGGTTTTAAAATTAAGTTAATCGTGATTTAAAAAAAAAAATATTTTAATTCGCGAACCAAATCAGCTTAGAAAATCATATAAGAAAGAAAGGCATTGTCGCTTACGAGCATGAATAATTATCAAATAATTAAAACTCTTTATTTGAGTTTTAAATCTTAAAAACAAACCTTTCTAAGAAAAAATAATTAATGATTGACAAGAATCTTACAGAACAGATTTATTTTTATTTTTAAAATAAAAAAATGATATAGAACTTTCCAGGCTTTCATGTTATATTTATTTTAAATTAAGTGTTTATTTGAATATAAAATAATGTTATTTTTAATATATTTATGTCACACGTGGCGATTGTGTGGGTTTTTTCGAATTTGTTCGCTGTGACGAATATGTCTTGCCAACCCTGGCAGAGTGAGAAAAAAAAATTACGCTCAAAAACAAACAACCAACACAAACATAAATGTGAATGTATGCCTGTGGGAATCACTGTTCTAAAGTGAAAATAATAAGTTAATAATAATGTGTTACACAGCTCCTTGCATACTGCATTACTTTTAAAGTGAAAATAATGAGTTACCTATAATGCGTTTTAACTACTTATGTGGCAGTTAAAATCTATTTTTGGTTTTGATATTTAAATTATTGTTATATGAATTATTTTATGAGTTGTAACCAGTTATTTTTGCCTTACCTATAACCATCCTACGGGAAATGAAGGGTCGATTGAACCAAGGTGATAAATCTGTGATATACAAATGAGGGACATGTCACAAAGCTGCTGTAATATATAATTTAGTGCCTGAAAAAGTGGTAATTGTTGAAAAATTACCGGTGTCCCAAATACTGAAATTGTGGCAGAACATTGACTGGCTCTTTCTGGAAATATCATGTAACTAAAGAGAAATGAACATAACACCAATGTGGACTAAAGACATTATGACTGTTATAGTTGAAATAATGACAGAAAACGGAACTGGTTCAACAAATTTTGCTGTGTATAAAGGAATGTCAATCGGTGGCGAAAACCTCATCCCGCGACTATTGCAAAGTTGACATAATACTAAACTGATTTAAACAGAACCGATTTTGTGACTGCAGAAATGATGACATAACACTAATCTCGTTCAAAAAGAAGTGAATACGCAACTGTTTAGATAGTGACATATAACTTCAGTAATTCAACATGAATCCAATGTGCATGATGAATTGTCAATAACAGACAAATCAAGCTGTCCGCAACTGACTAATAGGTATCACAACACTTAAGAGTTTATTAAGAAACGCTTAGGGCGATGTTGTCCCTTAAAATCCAAATTAGTTGTTGAAAATTTCTACCGACGACTTTTTCTCTTAACATTGTTAAAATTTTATTACAAAATTCATCATTTCATTTAAACGACTATATAATTAAAAATGGCTACCTGTTTGAAAATTTCTAAAGTTAAATTTAAGTCAAAAACCCTAATAAGTTGTTAATATAATACTGGCCCTTAGGCGTTATATTTATACCCTTCACCACTTAAGTGGGGATTCTGTACTGCTTAATCGCTAGGTTTTACATGCATTACCCATAAGAGAGTTTTGCAAAACATCTCTTAATCTCTTTTGCGCGGGAGTATTAGCAATGTTGGTTGTTGTAGGATTATTATCTTCTATATTATTTATTTCTTGTGTTGTATCCATATTTTGTGTGGTATTATTAATTTCTTTTGTGTTATTTTTTTGGTTTTAATATTCTTTTTGGTTTGTTTTTTCTCATTAATTTTAAATTGGACATTTGCCTTTCTACTGATTTACAGAACTGCATTAAGTAAATAACTCGTATTTATACCCTTATACCCTTCACCACAGGTGGAAGGGTATATATGTTTGTCATTCCGTTTGTAATTTCTACAATATTGATCTTAGACCCTATAAAGTATATATATTCTGGGTCCTTATGAAGAGCGAAGATGATTTACAGATGTCCGTCTGTGTGTTGAAATGGGGTTTCCGAAGACCCCAGACATTGTTATATATTTCTGTTACGTGTGATCCATTTCTGTTTGCTATTGAAAATCAGCCAGATCGGTTGATAAATGGCTGAGATAATATCAAAAAACCACCTCTAATTTTTTCCGTAAAATCCCTTTGTTTTTAAAGGGTGTCCCAAGAAGAACGCAATTTTTAAATCTGCCAACATTCGAAGTGTCATTGTTTGACATTTGAACAATTGTTATTGTTTGCTAGTAGAAGGTACGAGGTTAGTAAAAATGGAGCGCTACACGAATGAACAACGCATTCTCATTGTGAAATTGTTTTACCAAAATGGTGAAAGTTTTGCGGCTACAGTTCGCAAATTGCAATCAACTTGGGGTCACAATAATGCTCCAAAAGAGTCAACTGTAAAGAGATTAATGGATAAATTTGCCGAAACTGGGTCTGTTAGTGATGTAAAGACAACAACGCGCCATCGACCAGGTTGATCGACCGAAAATGTCGCAGCTGTACGTTATGATGTCGCTCAAACTCCATCCACCTCAATTCGACATCGAGCTCAGCAAATTGGTGTCTCCAAATCCACTTTGCAGCGAATTTTGACGAAAGATTTGCATCTTCATGCATACAAAGTTCAATTGACTCAGGAACTGAAGCCAGCGAAGGGAGTTCGTTAATTGAGTATTGGAGAGACAACATGAAAATGCTGATTTTGCCGATAAAATCATCTTCAGTGACGAGGCCCATTTTCATCTTGATGGCTTCGTCAATAGGCAGAATTGTCGCATTTGGGGTGAGGAAAATCCTCGAGTGATTCACGAGAAGCAAATGCATCCTCAACGTGTCACTGTGTGGTGTGGTTTTTGGGCTGGAGGAATCATTGGACCTTTTTTTATGAAAATGAGGCAGGTCAAGCGCAAACAGTCAATGGTGTTCGGTATCGTGAAATGATAACCAGTTTTTTCTTGCCTAGAATTGAAGAAATGAATGTGGAGGGCATGTGGTTCCAACAAGACGGCGCCACATGTCATACAGCCAGAGAAACAATTCAATTGCTGCATCAGTCATTTCCCGGTCGTTTTATTTCGCTTTTTGGAGATCAGAATTGGCCGCCTAGATCATGCGATTTAACACCATTAGATTTTTTTCTTTGGGGTTTTTTGAAGTCGATGGTTTACGCGAATAAGCCGACGACGACTCAAGCCTTAAAAGAGGAAATTTGACGCTGCATTAATGAAATACCGCAGCATTCATGCAAAACGGTCATTGAAAATTTCATTAAAAGATCGCGTGCATGCCAGCAAAGCCGCGGCGGCCATCTGCACGATATATTGTTCCATACATAACCTAATTCTGTCTACTTAACGATATAATAAAGTTTCACGATTTTTTTTAAATATCTGTGTTTTATTTAAAATTTAAAAATTGCGTTCTTCTTGGGACACCCTTAATATGTTTGTTGAATATTACGCATAACAAACACATCCATTTGTTGAAATTCTTTTCTTTCGCCTCTTCACCTTTTATACACAAACAACAAACCAATACAAAGATTTGTCATTTAAATAAAAACCAAACAAATCTCTATTGAACGAAAACTGTTTATTTGCCTCTATTAACGGTTATCGTTCATGAGCTTCAATGGCTCAGTTGTCTAAACGCTATGTCACAAGTCCTTTTTTTTGTTAGACACGTGTTGGATAACACCCCTCGTCTATTCAACTTTTTTTTTGTAAAATTTTTTTTTATATTTTCTTAAGATTTTTTTTGTTTTTTTAACATTAAATAATTAATTTAAATAAAATTTTAAATTAATAATTAAATAATCTATAAATAGGCTAAATTTATCAAAATTTTTATAAAAACCCTCTGATACAAACAAAATACAAACGGTTTTATTACTATTTTTCGTTCCAATTTAAAAGAATTTATAAAAAGATTTTTAAACCATTTTATTTCTCATATATTAAGAAAATTTTATACATAATTCCCCTTTAAGTGCAACTATTTTAGGTTATATCTTACAATAATTTATAAAAAAAATTATATAAATTATTTTCCTTAAAATTTTTAAAATTAAGCTAAAGATATTAAAAATATTTTTTAACTAAAAAGCGAAATAAAATCCAAAATGCAAATTTTCCAGCTAAATCAAACGTTTTTGTAGAAATAAAACACATGCAGTTCTAGTGCTTTCTTTTAACGATTTGCTGAACTTCTTTTCTGTCACCTGTTCACCTTTTATACACAAACAACAAACCAATACAAAGATTTGTCATTTAAAAAAAAAAAACAAATAAATCTCTATTGAACGAAAACTGTTTATTTGCCTCTATTAACGATCATTCTTCATGAGCTTCAACGGCTCAGTTGTCTAAACGCTATGTCACAAGTACTTTTTTTCTCTTAGGCGCGGGTTCGATACAACCCCCCCCGTCTATACAACTTTTTTTTGTACAATTTTGTTATACGTAAGATTTTTTTTTTGTTTTTTTAACATTAAATAATTAATTTAAATTTTAAATTAATAATTAAATAGTCCATAAATAGGCTAAAAACATTAATATTTTTATAAAATTCCTCTGATACAAACAAAATACAAACTGTTTTATTTCTATTTTTTGCTCCGATTTAAAAAAATTTATAAAAAGATTTTTAAACAATTTTATTTCTCATATATTAAGAAAATTTTATACATAATTCCCCTTTGAGTGCAACTATTTTAGCTCGTAACTTAAATAATTTATAAAAAAAAATTATAAATTATTTTCCTTCAAACTTTTAAAATTAAGCTAAAGAAATTAAAAATATTTTTTAATAAGAAAGCGAAATAAAACCCCAAATGCAAATTTGCCAGTTAAATCAAACGTTTTTGTAGAAATAAAACACACGCAGTTCTAGTGATTTCTTTTAACGATTTGTAAAAAAAATATTTTTTTGGTCGAAAATAGTTTTTTTTACAACTAAAGATTTTTGAAAAAAATAATAAGACAACACTTGGCATTATGTTTGTGGTTGTTGTTCTTTCTTTTTTTGTTTTATTGGTTGAACTTCTTTTCTTTGACCTCTTTACCTTTTATATACAAACACAGACAAAGATTTACCTAAACGCCAAACAAATTAGTTTTGAACGAAAACTGTTTATTTACTTCTATTAACGATAATGACTCAGTGGTCTAAGCGCTTTGTCAAAAATAGCTTTTTTCTTTTGGTCGCGCGATCGATCCCCGTCTATTCAACTTTTTTTGTACATTTTTTTTTACATTTTATTAAGACATTTTTATTTGCTTTTTTTATTTTTTAACATAACAAATACGTACAGCACAGTTGACTTAACGATTTCGGTCAGTTTTTCTGTATATTTGGAGAACGGAAGGAGTACGAGCATCTTGGCTATCAATACACAACATCTGACCCAATGTGGGCGGGATCTGTGAATTGGGCGTGGCACAAAAAAGATTACTTTATATCTTAGGAACGGTAAGACCGAAATCAAATAATACATAAATAGGCTAAAAACATCAAAATATTTATAACAAGTAAAAAAGGGCTAAATTTGGCTGTGCCGAATCTTTGAATACCCTCCCCCATAGGGGCTGAAGATGATATACTTATATACTAAATTTTTCATGAACTGTAATATGAATATGTTTTGCCAATTTATGTAACGAACTTTTGTTATTTAGTTTTAGTAATGTTATTTATTTAGTTTTAGCAATGTTATTTGCAGAGGTCTGCTCTGTTAGCGACTTTAACATTGTTGATTTTTACGTTAACTTAGTTATCAGAGTAACACACATATAGCTCTAAGAATGTTATTATTCTCTATGTAAGACAATAAATGTAATCGAACAATAAGAAGACTTAATAACATTTTTACTTACTTAACAGAAAAAAAATAGATACAGAAAAATTTTACAAATTTGTATGGAAAATTTAGAGGTACCTTCACATTTTCACTCATAACTTTTGAACCGCTTAACCGATTTTGCTCATTTTAAATACCAAACTGCTCGGGAGGATGTTCAATAATCTGGGTAAAAATAGGCTTGCGTCTTCGCGTCGTGATCGCCATTTCAACAGACAGACAGACAGACGGACATCGCTAAATCGACTTGAAATTGCATAAGGATCACGAATATATATACTTTATGGGTCTTAAAACTAATATTTCGACATATTAAAACGGAATGACAAACTGATATATACCCTCACCATATATGGTGGAGGGTATAAAAACTAAAATTTTAGAGCTGTAATATGACCTATGGATACGTCTTATATATCAAAAGATCGAAAATCTTTAGTATAAAAAATTAAATACCTATTTTCCGGAACCATAAATCTTCCATAGTCCAAGTTTTATCACCAAAGTAAATGGTTAATTTCCTCTTAAAGGTGTCCGTATATAAATCTGTCCATTCCATATATGTCCATATATAAACTTCAGTTTTTTCCCAACCATGGGGAAGGGTATATAAGATTCGGCATAGCCGAATTAAGCCGCTCTTACTTGTTTTAAATTATATTAATCCATTTTCCGAATTAATTTGAACAAACATTTTTCACAAGTCTGTGATTAATTCATAATCATTTTAAGGAATAATTTGGCATTGAATAAAGTGGGATATGATTTAATTTAATTTTTATTAAATTAATTTTGTTTTGATAGAATAATTTGTTTTATGATATAATTCGTAAAATATATATCAAATACACCATTTTTTGTTGGAATGATTTTTTAAAGTTGATTCATTGATTAATATTAATTCAAAACATGTAACGATCACAAAAATTACATAACAGTCAAAAATTCGCGAATTTTTAAATTTAAAGTCGCTCAAATACTCCACCCTAGCTCAGCTCATTTTAAAATAAATTGGAATTCAGCTTGCCTATGCGATAGTTGCGTGTATCTGAAATTTTATATAAATCCGATAAACCACCGAAAATTTTTCAATATGTCCCACTGTGTTGTTAGCGCGGTTTTGATACTACTCTTACTAATATGTTAATGTTTGTTATTATAGAGATTAAAATATAACCCGTAAAATTATAGCGATTTTTTTTAAATATTAGATTTTTTAAATATTCAAATAGCAATATTTTAAGGGACATCTAAATTTTTGGTATTTCATCAAAATGTGTTTGGGCACGGTTAAACTATAATTTTCTGATGAAAATCCCCAAAACGCCTTGAATGTATTTATGGAATGATATTCGAGTCAAAGTTAATTAATTCTAAAAAAGTGAATTACAAAACTAATTCTTTATTCTCATTAATAATAAAAAATTAGCAGCCACTTATATTTCTTAGCCGTAGAAAACCCGATACTGATTTAAAAATCTTTTAAGTCTAAAAATTTTTCTGAATCAAATGAATTTTCTGTGCGAAAAGAACAACTAAAATTAGAGAACTTCTTCCTATTGGACAATTTGGTTGAAATCTATAAATACATAAATATTTTTGTACATAAACCAAAAACATAGGAATTTAATAACATCGTGGACTTAAAAAAAAACTCTTTGAACTACACTATAATTAATTTCTGTTGAAATTTACCCAACTTATAGTAGGAAACTGTACTCCTACTATAAGTTGGGTAAATTTATCTGTGTGCGTAAATGAAAAAAGATACACACATTATGCGTAAGTTGATGAACACCAAAAAGGTAAAATTAGATTAAAAGTGCGTAAAAATTCAATGAAATTTTAAGTTTTAAGAGTAAATTCACCAAATTTGTGCGTAAAGAAACACTATTTTCCTGTAAATGTACATAAAAATGCGGAAAAATCCTACAAAAATGCGAACATTTTCTACCATGATATTGAAAATTATAAAGAAAAAAAAATTTTTGTTTTGTAATAAAAAACAATAAATTTAGTATTTAGTAATTCACAATAAAAACCATAGTTTTATTGTTTTTTAACTCACAGCAAGAATAAATGTACACAAAAATGCGGAAAAATCCTACAAAAATGCACACATTTTCTACCATGATATTGAAATTTATAAAGCAAAAAATTTTTGTTTTGTAATAAAAAACAATAAATTTATTATTTAGTAATTCACAATAAAAACCATAATTTTATTGTTTGTTAACTCACAGCAAGAATAAAAACAATAAATTTATTGTTTAGGAATTTGAAAATTTTATCGATTTTTTTTTTTCAATTTCAAAATGTCATATTTTTTACTACTATAAGTTAGTATATTTACAATCTTTGTGCGTAAAATTTTCATTTAACATAACAATAGTAATTTTAGGCATAATGTGTTTAATTGTAAGCAAATAGTGTCTAAAAATACTTCGTGTGTGTATTATTGTATATGAAAGTGTGCACAAAAAAGTTTTACGCATTTGGTGTTTATAGTTACCGAATTTTCGTAATATTACATAAAACTTTGCCCATTTTATAGTAGTATAGTAGTAATTTTTATTTGTTTAAAGTACTCGATTTTTATTAAAACATTAATTTATTAGGAATAAATTTAATTTGCATTTGCAATTTTCGTTAAATCAATGTATTAAATATAACTTCATTAATTACAAATAAAGTACATTAATTCATAAATAATCTATTTTAATTCGTGAATCAAAACAATTTTATTTAATAATTTTTAGAAATTGAATTATTTGATTTTGATTTATTATTCTTTCTTGGAAATTTTCCAAAAATTTTCTTTTTGGAAAAATATTTTTTTGGCGATCGGATGCGATTTTGAGAGTAAAATTAAAGGAATATGTAGTCGAAAAAACATTGGCAGCCAAAGAGCTAAACAGTGACTGGCCCTTATGGAATCTTTCAGAAACACGTTCTTAATATAAGACAAGCAGAAAAAATAATGGCAGGTTACATGCTAACTAATTTTCGTTTCCTCTGTGACATGTTCACTTGCAACAGTCAAGTGATATGTCACCAAACCTATTGATTCCCTACAAGTTCTGCAACATAACACATTGTGATTGATACGTAACCAGTTTTTTTATTAATTACAGTCCTGTGGTATGTACATTTCAACCAGTCACGTAACGTTTCATGTTGCATAAGTTCTGATACACATCACGTAGTGTCTAACATGAGACTAGTTATGTGTAAGATAATTCTAACCTGTTCTGTTGCGCATTCACTTACACCAATGCAGTGATATGGTAACCTACACAAGGTCAGCGTAATGTCGCACGTAGCTTAAAATGTAGAAATTGCCACCTCCTATAACAAGCCCATGTTATAGTTACCGGTTACTTTCATATAAGAGAACCAACTCGAGGACCGGTTTCTGCCACAAAGTTCCGGTCACGTGACTTACTCTGTTACTGGTCCATTTCCCGTAGGGCAGTTAATTTAACCTTTCCATTAACTAGTTATTTTACTCCCTACTCGTAAGCTAGAATGCAACTACCTACCTCCAATGACATCACTGTGTTAAAATAATAAGCTTATCAGGCAAACTTCAACCAGTTATTACTCGTTCTAAAAACCATTAATACGTAAGGTATTTTTTCCTGGGTATTGCAAGAACTTTTACAAATCCAATCAATAAAATTAACCTGGATTTCGTCAGCTTATTGTTGGTTTGATCCATACGCCAAAAACTCGTTATTGTGAAAAACGATAACGACATTTTGTATTGGGAGACAGTTCAGAGTCTATACTGGATATCTCAGCTTTGATACAAGATATCGAGAAACAGTTTTCGGAATCAGAAAGACGATATTAACTTTATATATAATCGATTCCTAACTCAATATTTTCGAAAATGGTCGGTGGGTCAAATCAATAATAAGTTGACGATATGTCCTTCGTCGAATACAAATACTTAAAAACTTATAAAATTTTATTGTTGTCATGATTAATATATAATTAAAAGCTTGGGGCTGTATTTGAGTTTTTTTTACTACGTGCTGAAGAATACAGAAAATAATAAGCTGCTCGACATACAACGTAATTAAAGCCTAAATCGATTTTTTTGTATTAAGCATGTACATATGTAGTATCCCAGCAGAAACATGATAAGGACAGGTCGTTACTGCGTTGATTACCATATAATGATAGGCCGTTACTGTTTGCATTACTATGAAAAAAAAATAATATAATGACCTACTGACAATGGGTGAAAGAAGTAATAATATATACACGCAAAATAATAATTTACTGGTAGTTGTTTTTTTACTATTATATTTATTAATTTGTTTTGATCAACTATGCAACAAAATAAAGAATTATCTGCAGTAGTGTATTTTTAAATATTTTAATATTTTAAAGGCTTTCATTAATTTTTGATTACAAAAATTAGGTATTTTGACGAATGTTAATTTGTATATATTATTCGATTTATCTGTTTTAATCACAATATATTTTTTTTAATTTTATGAGGCTCGAGATCATATTTTTAATGTTAGTAAACAGTAATTTTTTATTAAAGATTGTTTATAAATTTAAATACAAATTATTCTTATCGATTTCTTTAAGTGAGAAAATTTTACTTGAGTAAGGTCCACTATTGTTTAATTAAGAGTAACTACTTACTTTATTATTGTTGGTAACCACTTATTTTTCACTATAAGTAACCATGTTGGTAACTTATTATTCTCACTTTTTTGTTAGTGAGAGTGTAATTGCCACCCATGAATTTGCTGGGATGTATATTGCAAAAAAACTAAATATTTTATTTAAATTTCTTGGCGGCAATAAAAAAGTTGTGACACTGACAAAGGAAATTAATTTTTCGTATTTCAAATTAAGAACGCCACAAATACTTCTATTGAATTTGATTAGATAAGAGGAAATAGAATTTAAGATTTGATTGTTAAAGTTATTATCGAAATCATCTTACCATGTAAAATCTCGCCATGTAGATATCTGAAAATATAAATAATAAATTATGGCATTATTCTAATTTATAAACTTACTACTGATAACACAGTGCAGCATTTTTAAGGTCATCGTGTGGTTCCTCCTTCATACCCGTTTTTTTTTTTTGAAGTATATATCGAAACTAAAAAACCTGCAAAGGACTTGGCCAGATTACATCGAATTTTTTTTTATGGACACCCTAAGTTTTTGTACCCAAACACGATTTTTTTAAAAAAGGAAAATTTTTATGGAATCCATATATCATAAACCGTTCGGAATTTTGTTTTTATGTCTTTGGCAAAGTTGTAGATCCAAACCAAAGCAAAAAAATTCTCATATGGACCGACCCAAAAAAATTGCATCCACTGCATCAAAATTGCAAAAAATTGGGAAAAAATGCTATTTTTTCATGATAATCATGAATAATTCATGATAATCATGAATAATTCATGCCAATGGAAAAAAGATTCAAAGGCAAGAAGCTGGACGCAATGCTTGCAGAGGTTTGTTGGTGGAGCCACAAGGTGTGCCTGTGTGAGGATGGTGATATGGAAGACCCAGGAGACACTGGATTTAGAGATGTGCCTTTGGATCCTCTTTCTTCTTGTAGTAGTGCAGAGTCAGATCATGACCTTGAACCACCACCAAAAATATTTAAACCTTAACAGGCGTGAGTAGCAATGGTATGTTATTTATTTATTCTGTTAAAATTATATATTTTCTTATTTTAGTTCTGTTCGACAAACGTTACCTCGCGAACCCGCTTTGACTCCATCTTACCAAAAAGCGTTTTTATTAACAAAAATTCGGTAAATGAGAGCGTGATAAGAAAGTAATTGTGTTTCTCATTTTACCAGAAGTTACTATACTTTTTTCGGGTAAAATCGTAGCAGAATAAAATCATCGGCAGTTTATAATACACATGTTTTGCATTTGTATAAATAAACAAAAAAACTTAAACAAAAAATAAAAAAAAAATTATGAAATTGTTAATTGCGTTATAAAATAATTACTTTTTATTAATAAAATAAATATATTCATTTTTTCAAAAACATATCAGCATTACAACAATAAAATGTTTAAATAGTAAATTTGAAAACAAGTAACAACAAAAACGGCATTAACCTATATAGTCTTTCTTTGTCGAAACGACAAACATTGGCTATGCAAAATAAGTGTGAGCAAAAAGATGTGCTTTCTAGGGTTAAGGAATGTTCGTATTAAGATGACATGTACTAGAGAGTTGTTTATATTGTTGTTGGATATAATTTAGCTGAAGAAAGATTTCTTAAATTCCCAGTATTTAAGCCATTTCAGGACAAAATCATGAAAAAATCATAAAAAATTGCATTTTTTCCCAATTTTTTGCAATTTTGATGCAGTGGATGCAATTTTTTTGGGACGGTCCATATGAGAATTTTTTTGCTTTGGTTTGGGTCTACAACTTTGCCAAAGACATAAAAACAAAATTCCGAACGGTTTATGATATATGGATTCCATAAAAATTTTCCTTTTTTAAAAAAATCATGTTTGGGTGCAAAAACTTAGGGTGTCCATAAAAAAAAATTTCGATGTAATCTGGCCAAGTCCGTTGCGGATTTTTTTTAGTTTCGATATACACTTCAAAAAAAAACGGGTACGAAAGAGGAACCAATTTATGTGTTGCACTGTGTAATTAAAAAAAAAATTACAGCAAAAAGCTACTTTTCAATATTTTATCTTAAATTTGACAAGAGCAAGATTATTCAAAATTTGAACAAAAAACAGTGAAATATTATTTTCAAAAATATTGGCCTTCATTTGCCAAATGCAGTGCAGATTTCTACTGGCTGTTCTTAACATGCTTCAGCTTGCGCTACCGAACTTTTACAGAACACCAATGTAGAAGTGGGAAAAGTCAAAAGAATTCAACTACTTGAGTTCTTATTTTAATCGATTAATTGAACAATTAATTTTTCGGGTTATGTTTTTTAATTATTCGATTAATAGAAAATGTTTTTATTTAAAACAACAAAATATTTTTTGTATTTTTAATATTAAAAAAAATACATTATAAGTAACACTGATTCTAATTATATTCTCTTTTAAACGGGTATTACCTATTAGCAACCACAACTGTGGTCCACAGCCTAATTATGTCTCTCACGATAAAGAAAAGTTTCTCTTGGTTTTTATATGTGCAGATTACAAAGGTTCAGTATTTTTATAGGTTTTTCTGCAATTCCAATTGATATGCTTCGCGTTCGGGAGTACCCCATTATTATCATGTTACTGGCCAAATTCTAAAGTGTACCTTATAAATGAGTTAGCCCATACTTCAGGTAATACATATTTCAAAGGTAATACATATTTCAAATTTTAGCTAAATCATCAACGGGGAGAAATCCCGTCTGTGAGGATGTCTACGTCGGAGGAGGAAACTACATGCCGAAATTCAACTTCATAGCTCTAGTATTATATATTTGTTACCTCACCTAAACTAATGGGGTTATTCCCTAACTATAGGAAAAGTTGTCACATCGAAATATACAACTCTACCATATTTAGAATAGGGAGAGTCACATAATGTTAAATTTTCCTAAAGGTATATACAAATATTTACCTAAATATAATTTTGATATTACTGACTCATATGTTAGAGTTACTAAATATGTTAGAGTTACATATTTGAACGTGACAAGTTTTCACTTAGTTACAGAATAACCCCATAAGTATTTTTCATTTAAAAATCACATAAGTTTAATAACCTAATTCTATAACTTTTTGTTACTGTAGAGAACCGAAAACGTTAATATTCTCTAATTTTTTTAGTTCTAACAATTCTATAAAATGTAAAATATATGTTCATTACGTTATGCCTAATTAATGAAATTTTAACAATGCCAGATTTGTAAAATAGGATATTTTCAAAAATAATATATGAGAGCTTTAAGCTCTTCTGTGTTTTTTCAAATCTGGCATTTCTGCATAAAAAATTAAATAATCTGGATCATTCGAAAATATTTCAAATTGTCAATTTGATGTAAAGAAATCAGAAATAGTTTTATTTTTTAAACAAAAATTTTTGTGATAATTATCATTGTGATAAATATTGGTTATTTTATTAATTACAATTAATGCAAATTTTTTTAATTGATTCAAGTTAAATCGTGATATATAGACTTGTAGCCTGTTTCTCTATTTCGAAAGAACACGTTCGTTTTCTATTAAGCTAACTAAAACTGCTTGGATTTCACTAACTCTACTTCTTTGCATAAATGCTTCCATACAAAATTTTGCCTCTCTATTTCGAACAATTTGTCAACACTGCCAACGCAAATGTCAAAATCAGTCACTTTCTATTTGCTATTCGAATGTTTATATATTTGATATTTCTAAAACAAAAAAGTAAAAAGAAATAAACAAAAAAGCAATGTATAACAAAAATAAAGTACAAAATAATACGAATATTTATAGTTTATTTAGAACTTTAAATTTCAGTACATTGGACCAGCTGAAGACGCTTGTCTCTTATATTGAATAAATGCCTGATTTTGCGAGAGGAACTCTGGAAAAAGCAAGTGTGTTTAAATTTTTGTTTCCGGCTTACATTTGACCCAAGCAGCATCATTTTTTATTTGCAAACCTGGGCTGATTTGAAGTGGCGAATCAAATTTGTTTATAAAAATTCATTCTTACTGGCTAGTGGGCAGCTCTAGGACATTGTACATGTCTCATAATTGCCTACGAGTAGTTTGTAAAGTTTGATCTTCATGCTCGGTAGGCTCCAAAAAATGTACAACGTTGGTCAAATCCATTACACAAATTTTTACAAATAAAAATACTTCCAACAAACAATACGTACAGTTTACGTACCGGTTTCGGTCCGTAAACGGACCAGAAAACGGATTTTAAGGAACATCGTAACTGATTCGAATCCGTCAATGACGGACCGTTTTCGGACCGGATATATCGGATGAAAAACGGAGTTGTCCGTTAAAAGTCCGTCAATGACGGACCGTTTACGGACCGGATATATCGGATGAAAAACGGAGTTGTCCGTTAATAGTCCGTCAGTGACGGATCGTTTGCGGATCCGTATTCATAAAGTTTTTTCAACAAAAAACGGATTTGTGTAAAGTCATATTATTTTAATTGTTAGTAGCAAATTTTTATTTTTTTTCTTTAAAAAATATTAACAAATATATTTAAATTAAAATAACAAAACTAAATAAACTAAATCCAACAAATACCAAACAAATACCATATTTATCTTTAGCACAATTACCATCCATCAATCACTGCGATTGTGGCACATTAAAAATCATGAAATAAATAAAACAAATATTTAATTTTGGCTTAAATTGTGGTACTTACGATATGATGAAGCAAACAATGCAAATTTTTTCACAAAATTATTTTAAGCTGTAGGGCAATATTTTTATTTGCAAATCAACATAATTTTGCAAACATCATCGTAAAACTTGTTTTCAATTTCATAAGTATTTACCTGAGGGATATTTAAGTATTAGTTTTTTATTAATAAGCAAATCCAAAAGCAACGGAAGAAAAACTGATGAAAACAGTGGTCCGTGTTTGACGGTACACCAAAACGGAGTAAAATACACCAAAACGGAGTAAAAACATATTGTTTTCGAAAATTCAATTATACGGTCCGTTAATGTTCCGTTTACGTACAAGCTTTGACGGATACGAATTTTCGAACCGTAAACGTACAGTAGAAGCCGGATTCATGAATCCGTACGTATCGGAGAGTCCGTAAAAATGTTTCTTGGGTAAGAATAGAAAATTGACACACGAGTCATTCTATATGAAAACACCAAAAACAAATGAAAAATAGTTGCTGGACCATTTTGAATTTTGTTAAAATTTTGTGGAAATGTTTCAAAGGGTTCCAAGAACCAAAATCCAAGAGGATTTAATTATTGCACACGACACTACCGGTTCACGCAAAATAAAAAAACTAAAAAGTCTTGTTTTTGTGCGTAGTGGTTTGAGCTGTTAAAAGCTAGAGATATCTACATGATCAAGGCATCGCTTTGAAGCTGAAGGATTATAGTTTCTATCAAAAATATAAAATTTGACTTAATTCATACACTCGAAAAATAACGTGGTATTGAAAATAAGTATTTTTCATTGGTTTTTTGTGTTTTTCAATGAACTCCAGTGTCGGCGCTAATGAATATAAAAGCATAATAATTCTCAGATACAAATTAGACATGTCGGATAAAAATACAAAATTAAAATTGGCTCAATCTGGCAACTCGTTATGAAAAAATCGTTACTTGAAATTTTGAAAATTTGCATTTTTCAGACTACAATTTGGTCATGTTTGTTAGCAGATACAAACTTGAAAGTTACAGAGTACTTACTCCCTACTTTTAACTTTATAACACCTAAACACCAGTTTAGTTATTTTCACTTCTCTCGGATTTACAGGGGTTTAAAGAAAAGCCTTTTTGATTTTTGTATATATTTAAATAATAAAATAAAATTTGCATGTTTCAGGCTACAATTTGGATATGTTGGTTAGCAGATACAAAACTGAAATTTTCAGAGTACTTACTCCCTACTTTTAACTTTATAACACTTCAAAACCCGTTTAGTTATTTTCACTCCTCTCGGATTTACAGGGTTTTAAAGAAAAGCCTTTTTGATTTTTTGTATGTATTTTTATACTTTCCTCAATTGTTATATACAGAGAAATTAAAATAAAAACAAGTAGTATTATGAAGTAACAAAGAATAATTATGGACTAAAAAATATATTTAAAAAATTCAGTAGATTTTTTATGTTAAAAAAATTTACAGTGGTGGCAGAAAATAGGCACATGGTATATTTTTATCATTTAAAGTAGAAAAGTTTTAGTTTAAATGTGGGTAATTAAGAATCGTGGAATAAGTTTTATTTCAATAAAGTACTTGGTTCTTATAATATTCAGAGTTTCAAAGTTATTAGAAGCTGAAAACTTTCGTACTTTAAACTGACTGTGAGAAATTGGAGAGAAACTGTGGTAGTTTCTTGTATTTTTAATTGTGCAAACATCAATTAATCTTTTTGACAAAAAGTTTTCGATAGCATCAACATCAGAAATGGATACAAAAAAAATTATACCAGGAATTTGGGTGGAACAAAAATCAAACATTGCTCTAGGTATTAGGATATGATGATCCGCAGTTCGCTGTAGACTTGCTTTCCTTACAGTCCGCTTAATTGTACCTCCTGCACTGTCACAAGGACTTTTGCCATGAGAAGTGGCAAAAAAGTGCCACTCTGCTTCTAAGCCGAAATCGTCTTTGTGATGACAAATGTTGATAGTTTTTTTTTATTTTTGTCTTGAGCTGCCGATCCATCGCTAAAGTAATGGATTTTTTTAAACTGGGGATACTTGTTTTTTATACAATCGATGAAAGTTTTTTGAAATGAATAAAATGATATGGTATAGTGGTTCAAACAATCACTAATTAAGCACAATGTTTCGGTTTTGATTGATCCATTTTCTTTATAATAAATTACAAAAGGATGTAGAGTAGCTTGATCGTTTGTCCAGTGGAACGATTGTACTTCGTCCTGTACTACAAATGTATAGTTTTTGGAAAAATCAACTAATGCTATACACTCTACATTATTTTTTAAAATTTCTTTTAAATTTTTTAGGTATTCAGATTGTTTTTTTTTTTTGCAATAAAATGATGAGCCTTTAAAGCTTTTAAATTTTCTTTCAATTCACTTATAAACTCGTCAGTTGTTTTAACTAAAGTCACTAAATTGCAACGATCTGTTCAAATCCACTGCTTGTATCTTATCTTAGATAATATTTCACTGTCGTCCCATAGTGAAGAGCCACCACTGTAGAATTTTTTAACATGAAAAATCTACTGAATTTATTAAATATATTTTTTAGTCCATAATCATTCTTTGTTACTTCATAATACTACTTGTTTTTATTTTAATTTCTCTGTATATAACAATTGAGGAAAGTATAAAAATACATACAAAAAATCAAAAAGGTTTTTCTTTAAAACCCTGTAAATCCGAGAGGAGTGAAAATAACTAAACTGGTTTTGAAGTGTTATAAAGTTAAAAGTATGGAGTAAGTACTCTGTAATTTTCAAGTTTGTATCTGCTAACAAACATGACCAAATTGTAGCCTGAAATATGCAAATTTTCATAATTTCAGGTAACGATTTTTTCATAACGAGTTGCCAGATTGAGCAATTTAAATTTTGTATTTTTCTCCGACATGTCTAATTTATATCTGAGAATTATTATGCTTTTATATTCATTAGCGCCGACACTGGAGTTCATTGAAAAACACAAAAAACCAATGAAATATTTTAACAGCTCAAACCACTACGCACAAAAACAAGACTTTTTAGTTCTTTTATTTCGCGTGAACCGGTAGTGCCGTTTGCAAAAATTAAATCCTCTTGGATTTTGGGTTTTGAGACCCTAACTATCATTTCCAGTTAGTTTGAGTAAAATCTATGATATGCCAGCTTTGTCGATTTGGTGATTTCATACAGAATAACTCACACGTAAGTAAAGACGATCGAAGATTTTCAAAATAGAGAAACCCAAATTAATTCGAATTCGTTCGATAAGTTTTTGTTCGATATAGAGGAACAGGCTATTAGTGTTAAAAAATAATGACATATTTAAAAATGTTTACTTTGTGTCTGAGTGTATTTTTTTTTTCAACAAAAAACATTAATAAAATATGTGAAAACTAGGAAACAAACAATTTATTTTCTTTTGCTTAGAAAAATAAAAGAGAATATTTGAAAAATTCCATTTTTTCGAAATATTTTAGCTTATCACGACTTAATTTGCTGTCGTCGAAGTAACAGTTTTTTTCGTGTGATTACGCTATATCATATCATTTTCCATAAACTTAATAGTTTAGTTCTGTTATTCACAAAATATACGTTATTTCCCTGTTATCGTCAATGTTACAGATACAGAATATGGCTATAATGTTTTTACATGTGCTGACTACGATTGTTTACTTTATAAGAATGATACAAATAATACAACAAAATTTCTTTTACACCCAGAAAACGGTATCAGTTGTGGCCACCGAATTTATTGCCAATCGAATTCTGTCGGTTACAACTATCTTCATATTAAATTATATTTTAAGTTGTGAAAGCCAATATTCAGTTGTCTAATTTAATATTTACAATCCACATAAATATTACGTTCCATCAAATTTTATTTTAAAAAAATTAAAATTTTAGATTTTTCCGGTATCAAACCTAGGCATCCAGATTCACCATTCACACTCTTACTTACTGCACCACAGTTCAATTTAATTTGCTTTGATATATTTGCTTTAAACATTTGAATATTTTATTTTAATTAAAAAATTTTTTTTTAAATGTTTGCTTTTCGGGGATTTGAACCCGGAAATTATGAGTACTAGGCTAGCTCTCTACCTACTAGCATACAAATACCTATGAATTTTAATTACTAATTTTGAATTTAAATAATTTTAAGGAAAATAAATATAGCAGAAAATTCGTTTACAAATTCCAATCGTTAGAGGCTTCTTTAATCAATACAATCCACAATTCGGTTGGTTTAACTGAAACCCTAATTTAATGATATATTTGATCAGAATAACCGTATTTGTAGTTACCACTTTAGAATATCGACAATATTTTAATAAATTTGTTAGATTGTAATAATTTTCTAGTACATTCACTTAATAAATAGTTGCTTCTACTGTACGCAATTTCTAAACGAATTTTATTCGTAAAGTTGATTGGAAATATCAATAATTAGTTAATGTATACTTTCTGGTTTCTTTTCCCTCTTTTTAATTCCCAATACCATATTTTTGCTATAATAATGGATTATAGGTTATTCCAAATGTAATAAATTCCTTACAAATAAATGTTAATGGTTTTGATTGAATTGCAACAAATCTTTTCTCTAGGTGTATTCTTATTTATTCTTATTGCATTCGTCGCTGTCTCATTGACGACTGAATGAAATAACATAGGAATCAGTGCTGCCAGTTTTGTGGATTTATCCCCAATTTGAGAATTTTATTTCGTGAATGGGAATGACAATAAAATTTAAGGGAATTTTGCGGATAAAACATTAACAATATTTTCATCTCTTTTAATTCTTATTATTTTTTCAACCCTCATAATATTTAATCATTTATGGTAACAGTATAAGGTTGTAAAATGTGCAGAACTCAATCCTACGCAATACTTTTAACGTTTATACTAAACAGCGTTGTATTTTCATACCAAAAACGGTTATATTTTTTGATATGTTTTACTTTACTTTAAAACATTTTATAGAATCAACTTTTCTTTGAATAATTAATTAGGTTTTTTCATTTATATTTTAAAATTTTATCAATCATTCAAGAATTAAATTTCAATAAAAACACAACTATTAGTCTGTAAAATATTGTGTTACCAATTATTATTGACAAACGTTTTATTGGCGACGATTACCAATTTTGAACAATGGAGGAATATATGAAAGAAGTTCTTGCTAAGCAGCAACAATGATCTCAGCAAATAATGGCTGAACAGCAACAATTTTTTACGCAGTTCTTGAATCAACGTGCTAGCCCTGTTTCCAGTTTAACGTCGGGTTCTGTGGCAGTTCCGAAATTTTATCAGTTTGACGATGATACTTACAGAGACGATTTTGATACTTACAAGAGACAGCTTGAAGAGCATTTAAAAGCTTATGGAGTAGAAGAAAGTGATAGGAAGCGCTCGTTTTTTCTTTCATGGGTTGGAGATAAAACTTTTCGTCTTGTTCAAAAATTGCTTGGAAAACAAAACACACAAATCGCATCGTATTAGGAATTGATTTCCGCACTGGACAATCAATATAAGAGCAAGATACACGTAATCAAAAGCAGGTATGAGTTTTATAAAAGAGAAAAGCGTGAGGGTGAAACATACAATCAGTTGGTTACTGAATTACGAGGTAAGGCAAGAGAGTGTAGTTTTATTTGTAAAACTAACAATTGTAATTCTGAATACGTGGATGAATTAATAAGATTTATTATTGTTTTATATATTCCGGATGAACCTGTACGTACTGCCGCATTACACAAGGATGATCCTTCACTTCAAGAAGTGTTACAAATAGCTGAAACGTATAAAGCAACACATAAAACGTTAGATACATTAAAAAATAAAAATCATTCAGATAATGAAATTTATGCAGTTAAACCATCATATAGTAAAAATTACAAAAAGCAACAACGTAATCATAATCAACATAAGGAAAGAGGACAAGCAAATCCGTTACCATCCTGCAATCAATGTTTTAAAACACATGAGAAGAGGAACTGCAAGTATCTCAATGCGCAGTGTTTTAAATATAAGCGTAAAGGTCACATTGCCTCAACATGTAAGTCCACTTCAATTAATAATAGTGTTAATGTAAAAACAGTAGATACTGAGATCACCAATTGCAATACAGTTGATAGTATTTTTACAAGATCTGGCAGTAAGATGTTTATAAACGTTGAGGAAAATGATCAAATAATAAAATATCAATTTGACACAGGCGCAGGTCGTTCCATTATTGGTTTAAAAACCTTTAAATCATTAAAAAAATTCACCTAATGTGTGTGAGCGCCCTGGTAGGCTAGTTGGTAGCGTGCTAGCTTATCAGTGCGGGGGTCGTGGGTTCGATTCCCACCAGAAGCTCTGGTCTGTTTCGCTACAACGAGCCGATAGCCTTCGTTGCTAGTGCTCGGTTAAGGTATTTTGATATAATTTGTAATTATATGTTAATAAAATAAAGAATAATAAGAAAGAATTCACCTAATGTTACTTCAACTCCAATTAAGCTAAATTTTTATGGTCATTTAGAAGTTCCAGTATTGGGAATTTGTAAAGTTAAAGTAAAGATTTGTGATAAGTCCAAAGTTTTGGATCTTATTGTTGCTAATTTTGAAGACAGCGACGATGTTTTTGGATTAAATTGGTACGACGCATTCGAAACAGTTCAAATATTTAGAATTGAGGAAAACTGTCAACTTAAATCTATTTGTGATGAATTAAAGGATTGATTTTCAAACAGTTTAGGTCGTTGTAATATAATACAAGCTCATATTTATATGAAGTCTGATGCCAGACCAACGTTTTTTAAAGCTAGTCCTATTTCATATTCAACTTTCGATCTTTTCGAAAAAGAAACTGATAGATTATCCAAATTAGGTGTTTGGAAATCAGCTAAGTTTAACGAATGGGCTTCCCCTCTCGTTATAGTTCCAAAGCCAAATAACAAAATTCGTGTTTGTGCTGACTTTAAAGTTACAATCAATCCTCAAATGGATATTTAACAATATCCTATTCCAAGAGTTCTTGATTTATTCCACAAATTAAAGGGTGGAAAATTGTTTTTAAAGACAGATGTATCTGATGCATACTTACAATTTGAAATGGATGAAGAATCCAAACATTTGCTAGTGGTAAATACTCCATTGGGTTTATACCAGTATCAACGTTTACCATTTGGGGTCGCGTGTGCGCCCGCTATTTTTCAAAGATTAATTGAACAGACAATTTCTGGTGTTCCAGGCTGCGTAAATTACTTAGACGACATCATTTGCACTGGCTCAAATGATGAAGAACACCTTCATAATCTTAAACTTCTGATCAAGCGTTTACAGTAATCTGGTTTTCGAAGTAATTTTTCGAAATGTACTTTTATGCAACCCAGGGTAGAATATCTGGTTCACACAATAAGTGGTTTTGGGATTCAACAATCCGAAAAGGGAACAGAAGCGATTAAAAACTTGCCTCGACCGAAGAATCTTGATGAACTTCAGTCCTTCTTGGGAGAAGTTAACTATTATTGCACATTTATAAAAAAAATTCCAACAATTTGTGGCCCATTGAATTTACTCCGAAAAAAAATTAAGAATTTTACTGGGGTAGAGAACAGGAGAGTTCATTTCAGGAACTAAAACGTCAGCTAGTGGAAATGACACAATTAGTTTATTGTGATGAAAAACTACCAATAGTTTTGGCAACTGATGCATCTTCCTTTGGCATCGGTGCTGTTTTATCTCATATCTTCCCAGATGGATCATAACGTCCAATTGCTTACGCATCTAAAACACTAAATGACTGTCAGAAAAATTATAGTCAAATAGAGAAGGAAGTCTTATCAATCATATTTCTTGTAAAGAAATTTCACGACTACACTCAGAAAAAAAAGTTAGTAGACAAATTTGTAAACGGTTTTCAATCCCACTTTACTATTTTTGTACTGATTTTTAGTAAAAAAATTATTATTTAGCAAATCTTTTTGCTATTTACATTTAACAAATTACAGAATTTTTACAGAATATCTACAAATTTTCGTTGCTAATTTCAGAAATCATTTTACAAATTTTTGAAAACCGATTTGCTAAAATTAGCAAAAAAAATACTAATTTTAAAAAAGCCGATATTGAAGGAAATGTTATTTCTAATAATTTAAACTTATACATACAAACTTAAATTGCCCTAAAATGTTACATAGGATTAAAAAATGGATCGGAAGTGAAGATACCGACTCATGTCTAAAAAAAGGACATCCACTTAAAATAGCACTAAAAAGGGTTTTTTAGTTCTAAAAATCAGCCCTAAAAACAAGTAAATTTAACCTTTAATGTTAAAAGAAAAAATTGACTAAAATAGTTTTCAAATTACAAAATTAAAACAAATTACCAAATTAAAACAAAATGATAAATTCGTTTATGTTTTAACCATTTTTAAGATTTTTAAGCCTTTGATTTTTTTAATTTTGTATAAAACATCTTTTAAAAAATATAATCAACATTTTTGATGCTCGATAAAAAAAAATAAATCTAAAACTTTGTACTAATATTAATAAAATTTAGTAATTTTTTTTGCTGATTTTAGCAAACAGATTTTAAATTCCACTTTACAAAAAGTCTACTAAAATTTAGTAACGGCTACTAATTTCATTGTACTACACGTCAGCAGACATGTGTTGCTAAGATTAGCAAAAAATACCGCTGGGCTCAAATTAGCAGAATTTCCCGTAATAACAGCAAAATTTTCAGTTGCCATTACAGACTTTTTTTGGTGAGTGTACATATATGGACGAAATTTTAGTCTGATTACTGACCACAAGCCTTTAGTTTCTATTTTCAACCCAGCTAAAAGACTACAACGTTGGGTTCTTATATTATCTGGTTATACATATTCTATAAAGTATAAGAATACAAAACCGGATAGAAATGCTGACGCACTGTCACGTCTGCCTCAGAAAGGAAACGCTGAATTTGACAACTCAATAGAGATAAATTAGGTCAATATTGAAGAACAAACATCAAGCTTTCCAATCGATTTCCAACGTGTTGGAGAATATTCAAAAAAGGATAATGATATAGTAAAAGTGCTACATTATATAAAAAATGGTTGGCCAGAAAAAGATAAGTCGTTTTCTAAAAAATTATTACCTTACTATCGTCATCGAAATAATCTGACATATAACGGTAAGGTTATTATCTTGCAGAATAGTTCTGATCGATTTGTTATTCCTAAACAGTTAAGGAATCGCATATTGCAGTTATTACACCAGAGACATTGAGGGATAGTTAAAATGAAACAAATTGCAAGACGATATTGTTGGTGGCCAAAAATTGATGATAATATTGTTAGAGTCGTTTCATCGTGCCAAGCTTGTTATTCACATTCAACAGATCCCCCTAAACAATTTTCACTCTGGCCAAAAGCTACTTCTCCCTGGCAACGTATAGACTTGGACAGGTCCGTTTGAAAAATTTATGTGGCTGATAATAGTAGATACACTCACCAAAAAAAGTCTGTAATGGCAACTGAAAATTTTGCTGTTATTACGGGAAATTCTGCTAATTTGAGCCCAGCGGTATTTTTTTCTAATCTTAGCAACACATGTCTGCTGACGTGTAGTACAATGAAATTAGTAGAAAAATTAGTATCCGCTACTAAATTTTAGTAGACTTTTTGTAAAGTGGAATTTAAAATCTGTTTGCTAAAATCAGCAAAAAAAAAATTACTAAATACTATTAATATTAGTACGAAGTTTTAGATTTATTTTTTTTTATCGAGCATCAAAAATGTTGATTATATTTTTTAAAAGATGTTTTATACAAAATGAAAAAAAAAAATCAATGGCTTAAAAATCTTAAAAATTGTTAAACATAAACGAATTTATCATTTTGTTTTAATTTGGTTAAATTTAATTGTTTTTAGGGCTGATTTTTAGAACTAAAAAACTATTTTTAGTGCTATTTTAAGTGTAGAGAATTCACAAAACCGGCCTTTTGAAAACCCGGTTTCGGTTTTCTTCGAAAAATAGAATTTAAAAAAAACCGGTTTCGGTTCCGGTTTTTTTTTAATTTGAATAAAAAGCTTATATAATTTGTTAATTATGTAAAAAAAACAGAAATTTAATATAAAAAGTAATATAAATAAAAAAATACATTCTTTGAAAAAAAAAAATTATTTTTTTATTGTATTTCATTTCAACATTTCATTCATTGGTTTTAATATTTTTTAATATAATATCTTAAAAATTAATATTATTAAACTATATTCAAATCAAATGAATAGATATCATTAAGTTTGTAAATTGGGTAAAATTAGGTACGTTAGTAATTTGAACGTTAATATTACATTTAAATATGTAAAAAGAAATTCTATTTTTCACTTCTTAAATAATATTTTAGAAATAATATGCAATTTAAATGTTTCGTTTTAAGACGATTTTTTTGTTTGCTTTTGATAAAGCTAGAAGTGGAAAATACTCTTTCACTAATAGTAGATGTTGGACAAATAGTCAAAAGACAATTATATTAATTTTCCAACTTTTCAGTTCTTTTGTCGCATTTATCAAGATATATGAAATCATCAGTCTCTTTTTTAGGATTTTGAATACTGTTTGTTGTGTTATTTAGATCAGAAATTAAACTATTTGAATTTGGAAAAGCCAAAGTTAAGTCTTCATCGAAATCTATCAGACTTACATCTAAATCTTCATAACCAAACAAACGATTATAAGTCTTCGGGAAAAATAAAAGAGACCAAGTAACCCAGTTGGTGATGTAATTAAATAAACCGGTTAACCGAACAGAAAATACCGGTTTTCGATTTTCTTCGAATTTACAAAATATTCGAAACCGATCGGTTTTTAAAAATAAAGAAATCGGTTGACCGGTTTTCGGTTTCGGTTTTTGAATACTCTATTTAAGTGGATGTCCTCTTTTTAGACATGAGTCGGTATCTTCACTTCCGATCCCTTTTTTAATCCTATGTAACATTTTAGGGCAATTTAAGTTTGTATGTATAAGTTTAAATTATTAGAAATAACATTTCCTTCAATATCGGTCTTTTAAAATTAGTAATTTTTTTTTGCTAATTTTAGCAAATCGGTTTTCAAAAATTTGTAAAATGATTTCTGAAATTAGCAACGAAAATTTGTAGATATTCTGTAAAAATTCTGTAATTTGTAAAATGTAAATAGCAAAAAGATTTGCTAAATAATAATTTTTTTACTAAAAATCAGTACAAAAATAGTAAAGTGGGATTGAAAACCGTTTACAAATTTTTCTACTAACTTTTTTTTCTGAGTTTACGTATTCTCAATTCCCGTATGTGATAAAAATGCAAAATAGCAGTACAATATCCACCATCAAAGCATTACAGAATGTATTTTCGATAGAAGGATTACCCGAAACTATTGTAACAGATAATGGGACACAATTCAAATCGAAAGATTTTGAAATGTTTTGTGAAGTGCATGGTATCCAACATCTTACTACAACCCCTTTTCATCCTTCGTCAAATGGTAATGCTGGAAGGTTTATACGCACATTTAAGACTTCTATGAAAAAGAAATTATCAGATGGTTCGAGTTTGCAAGCATCAGTTCTGCCATATTTGACAACGTATAGGAAAAGCCCAAATTGATCTGGAAAGTCCCCAGCTGAACTATTACATGGTCGACAACCTCGGACATTGCTATCTCTCTCAAACCCTAATGCTAATCATATCTCACGCTTATCTTTGATAAAACCTTTTCTGCAGGTAAATGATAAAGTTTTGTGTAAAAAATTTTCGCAAGGGGATAAATGGATTTCTGGAAAAATTATAAAGCATCTTGGTAACATGATGTTTCTGGTTGAAGTCGGAAATTAAATTTGGAAACGTCACAAAAATCAAATTCGTTTTAATAAATTACTAAATAATTCTAATTTAAAAAATACTTCTGAATTAGCTCCATTTTTGTTAGAATCGTACGAAAGCTCACAACAAAGTGTTGAAGAATCTCAATCAATCGAAAGTTCACAGCCTATTTCGGAAAATCCTCAATTGTTGGAATGTTCAGAGCCTAATATGGGAAACAATCATTCAAATGTTCCTATACAACATGAATCTTCAGATATACCATTGCATGAACCTCCAATACCGGCATATAAAACTCCACCGCGCAAATCTAATCGGATTAAGAAGAAAACACCTCCATTGCTTTCAATATCTAAGCCACCACCATGCAAGTCCACTCGGGATTTTTATGGACCAGAAATTAAAAATTTGGGGTTAAAAAATCGATAATTGGATCCCTGCTTTAACATATTTAATTTTTGTTGTTGTTGTACTTTCAAAATAACAACACAAACAACAACAAATAACGATTAAAATGTAACAAATACATGTGTTGTTAAAATCGGTAAATATAAGTTCCGTTCGTTTACTGCATAATTTGTACAAATTTTTACTGGATGGCTTTCGTTCACAAAAATACACAGTAAACAGAAAGAAAAAAGGGTGAACAAAGTGACAGTTCGATGCTGAGAGTTTGCAAATTTTTACTGGACAAATTTTAGTCAGTAAAAATTTTCAAGCAGTAAGATTATATGATTGAAAAACATATGACAAATTTTTGTAAATACAAATAAAAATGTTTTACAACTACGCTATTGTATGCAAATGCAAAGCAATAAATATTTTGAAATTAATTATGGAAAAGATACGAAAACCTTTTAAAATTTTTCTGCTTAATAGTTTACATCATGTACCATATCGACTAGTTATAACTTTTTTGCATATGGTTTTACAGCCAGCTGTTCAACAAACTTGTAAATTATTGCAAATTTTCCGTTCGCGTATATTTTTATAATTTTTTCTTTTTGTGAGTAAATTTGACTGAGAAAAGTAAACGAATGGACCCATCATTTTACCATTTTTGGTCATAACTTTTTTATTAAATATTGTAATGGAATGATATATAACCTAATACCACACCATGACGGTGCCGCTTACGTAGTACCAATCGTTCTCTTGGTAATTATATGTGCAGATTACAAAGGTTCGGCATATTTTCAAAGTTTTGCAGAAATCAGGGATATTTTCTCAATTTTCGAAACTTTGTATTTTGTATAAAATTTTATTTGGCCGCTGCCGGCGTTGCGATCTATATATTATTCTTACTCTCTGTTATTACCATCCTTAAGGACCGTTCTATCTAATGCGCCACATATTGACAAAAAGTTACAACAAAGTTTTTTTTTAATATAAAATATGAGTTTTACAAAAACAAAAATTCATTTTATGGATTGAAACGAAAAACCAACAAAGCTTATCAATGGAAAATAACAAAAAAAAAAAGATGCAGAAAAAAACTGTACTGAAATACACCAATTTGTATGTAAACTTTAGAGGTACCTTCACATTTTCAATAATAACTTTTGAACCGCTGGACCGATTTTGGTGATTTTCAATACCAAACTGCTCGGGAGGATGTCCATTAATCTAGGTAAATCGAATAGAGATCACGAAAATATATACTTTATGTGGTCTTAGATCTATATTTCAACATGTTACAAACGGAATGACAAACTGATTTATAGCCTCACCATATATGGTGGAGGGTATAAAAAAAATGGCAGAAAATGAGAAAATTAATATAAAATATGAATATTTAAAAAAAAGAAGATTTTTATTAATGTATTAATCATTTTACAAGTGTAAGTTTCTTTTGGCGTACACATTATGTATATTATTTACGAGTATATCTATACTTCAATACTAATATATGAATTTGGTAATGTTTGTTTGTATGTGTGTAGGAGGTAATCCCCGTAACTACTCATCTGATATCAATAATGTTGGTACATTCCCTCCCTTAGGCATATTAGTCTCCATTAGCCATATAGTGCTACAATCAGAGATTAATTTATTAAAGAAAGAACATTGGTTGAAACTATTTACCAATAGGTGGCGCATTAGAATGTACATTCTCTCCATTAGGCATATTCTGCTGTACAGCTAGTCTCTATTAGCCATATTGTGTTACAATATTCAATAGAGTATTATTCATTTTCTATTTCGCTCGTAACATAAATGAATATTTGCCAAAAACTATGCAAAACTATGTGTATTAAACACATATTAAATTGTATTGAAAATTAGCAAATGAGTTATGAGTGAACATGTGAAGGTACCTCTAAATTTTCCATACAAATTGGTGTATTTTAGTACAATTTCGCTTAGAAGCGAATAATATTTCGTGCTCACCTCAAATATTTTTTACCTCAAAAACTTTTTTCACCACTAAAATTTTTTTCCACAAAAAAATTTTTTAATACTAACGATCCTTAATTCAATTTCCGATAGTTGAGAGTCCTACGACTCAATTTAAATATTATTTATATTATATGAAAGATACTTTTATAGGATTGATCTCGTGTATACATAATTTTTTAATCTTATCAATTTTTCAGTATTCTGTAGACGAATTTCTATTTGAAGTCAATTGTGGGAGTTTTTTTATTAAATGCCACTCCCACTAGCAAAAAGGGGAATATTTAAACTAACATAAAACCTTTAATCTATGGGCTTCTATAATTAATGAGTTAATGTTTTCAGATCAATTTGACAAACAAATTTTTAAGGTGAAAAACTTTTTTGGAAGTAAAAACAAATTTTGAGGTGAACAAATTTTTTTGTTGTGAAATACGTTTTAGTGATGAAAAAAGTTTTTTGTGGTGAAAAAAAATTTTAGTGGTGAAAAAAATTTTTGAGGTAAGTGCAAAAAACCCCGGTTGTGTCACTATTATGGGTTGATCTTGGAAAGATTCCGTGACTCTACTAATCAATCCAGGAGCGGTAGGACGGATCGCAGGATTTCCAAATCTAATTGGTCAAAGCTGGATGCAAAAGCAACCAAAATACTAATTGGATTGGATAGGAGAAATATCAGGTCTTTAGTAGGGGTAATAACCGGTCACTGCTGTCTTGGAGCCTTCATTGGTAAATGGGAAAGAGGCACACATGACTTTTGTAGGTTGTGCAAGAATGTTGAGGAGCTAGAGATTATAGACCACTTTTTGTGCAATTGTCCTAGATTACATGGTCTGAGACTGAGGTGGCTGGGGAAAAGATTCCACGATGAGCTGGGTGATGTGGCTAGATATGATCTAGGCAGTCTATTGGGTTTCGTCAAGGTAATAAGCTGGCTATTCTAGGTATCGGTCTCGGGGTCACTCCGACCTATAATTAATTTCTGCTTTTTAGGCCGGGGGCTCTCAATTCTTTAACTTTTACTGCCTTTTTTTTATTAGTTTTCACAATGGATCCTATGGGTCTCCGAGAGGTAGTGTATTTCATTATGGTACACAACCCTTATAATCTAATCTAAGCGACTGGTGAAAAAACATGAGAAAATATATTATGTCCCAGTCGGCACTATGAAATTATACTAAAATACACCAATTTTTATGGACAAGTTAAAGGTACCTTCACATTTACACTCATAACTCATTTGGTCATTTTAAATACACATAAAACACATATTTTTGCATAGTTTTTGGCAAATATTCATTTATGTTACGAGCGTAATAGAAAATCAATAATACCTCATTGAATATTGTTAGACAATATGGCTAATGGAGTCTAGCTGTACAGTCAAATATGCCTAATGAAGACAATGCACTACATATATCATGCGCCATATATTGACAAATAGTTACAACTAAAATTTTTTCTTTAAGAAATTAATGTCAACTTAAATTGGAAGAAAAACAAAAATATAAAATATGAGTTTTACAAAAAGAAAAATACATTTTATGGAACGGATCGAAAAACCAACAAAGCTTTTCAACGGAGGTACCTTCACTTTTTCACTCATAACTTTTGAACCGCTTTACCGATTTTGCTCATTTTCAATACCAAACTGCTTAATCTAGCTAAAAATGAGCATTCCCGCTTGCTTCTTCGAGCCATACTCGACATTTCAACAGACAGACTGTTGTGTTTTTATGTCTATTCGTTAGTTACATTTACATTTATTCTTCAAGCTAACTACCGAACTAGTCTACGAAGCAAAGATATAAAGATTAAATAAAAAGAGCGGTTGAATCGCATACAAAATGAAATCTAAAAGCGTTGCCAGATTATTAATAAGTTTTTGGCTGTCGCCAACATCTCCCCCTTTTTAAAATGAAGAGTAACGTCTAGGGGCACGACGATGTCGAGTTGTTCGTCGAGGTGCTACAACGTCATTTGATTCGACGTGTTTCAATAACTTCGCCTGGAACCCATGACATCCTATTCCTGTTAAAAACTTTAACATAAACTTTATCCCTTGGTCTTGCTCCGTGTTTCCGTATTTTTATTATTTGATGTTAGAGATGCTTTTAACAAATCTAAAGGAGTCTGGAGACGTCTTGCGAAAAAACACTCGGAAGGGCTTTTTCCATCCGGAGTTGCTCTATATTGTGTTAAAAAGTTCAATAAGTTGATTTTATCATCAGGAGATTTATCGGAATATGAGTTTTCGAGCGATCTTTTAATGGTATCCACGAAACACTGCGTTTGGCCGTTGGATTGAGGGTGATACGGTGGTGTGCATATATGCTGTATTCCCTTCTCTTCGTAACGGACTAACAAATTCGTGAACGTGGTTAATAATTTCCTTTGATGGAATTGTAGAAATTTGTGCTACTTCCGGCCACTTAGAATAAGCAATCGACCAGAATAAAATAATACGAGGGTGGGTCAATAAGTCCGTGACTTTTTTAATGAAACGCAGCTTCATCATAATTTAATTTTAGCTCAATACACTTAGTGCAACGTTTCTCCAATTTTTGTATCCCTTCCAAAAAATAGGATTTTTTGAGGTCCATAAAATAGGCATATTGATCAAACAATAATTTCATCGTTGGAGCTAAATCTCTTTCCGCCGAACCATTTCTTTAAGTTTGGAAATAGGAAGTAGTAACTGGGTGCTAAATCCGCAGAATAAGGCGAATGAGGTGGTAACTCGTAGTCCACTTCATGGAAACTAAGCTGTCACACGATTCCGTTGGTGATCGATTGTGAGCAAACGCGGCAGTCATCTTGCGGAGAGCTTTCTCATACCCAAGTGATCGTTAAAAATTGAAACCACTGAGCCTTGTGAGATATTTATGTCTTCCACAATCTATCGCACATTCAATCTCCGATCGGCCAATACCATATCGTGAATTTTTTAAATTGTTTTGGATGTAGGAACCTCAACTGGGCGTCCAGAACGTTCGGCATCTTCCGTGCTTATAAGGCCACAACGAAAGTCAGTAAACCACTTTTTTGCCCTTGAAATCGATGGTGAAGAGTCCCCATAGTATTTATCAAGCTTTTCCTTGATTCGATTTTTTCGCAAAAAATAATGTTTAATGAGCACTCGAAATTCACTTTTTTCCATTTAAAAAAAAGCCACAAGGTTGTATGTTTTGAACAGTTGTTAAACGCAAAGTAAATGACGGAACTTGCTCAAAATTTGACAGTCAACTATTAACAGGTACTTGATGGGAGCAGTGTTGCATTTCATATAACTACGAGGAAAAATCGAAAAGTCACGGACTTATTGATCCGCCTTCCTATTTACCACGACGTAAATTGTCACCACAGACCGCCCTACGATGTGATTCAGTATCACCTCCGCTACCCTCCAGATCGCTAGGATCTCAGCCTGGAAGACACTGCACTCATTCGGGAGTTTGAATGACCTTTTCACGTCAGTGTCAGAATGTAAGAATTTTTAAAAGACCCCCCGAACTCTGAGTGCATTATCCTTTAGAAAAGCTCCTGTATTTGTAAGGATTTTGTCAACAAAAATTTTTGGACTCTGGGCGTTTTTCTATAGAAAAAATACACATTTTCTGAAAACTTTTCTGTGAATTTTATTGCGGACTTGTTTCTTTAGAAAACAGGGTGATTCAGTCACGACCCGCCTAATTTCACCAGCGTATTCCTTGGCTCATTTCATGAAAATATGTCCATTACGACCATCCTCGAAAATGCAAGTGTGCGAACTGGCAGCGCTTTGAAAATTTTCGGATTGGTGGTCGGAGGGTAGTAGGGTAAAATTGCAAACTTCTGAAACAGTGTTAGTATGTTTTTGTTTTTGAGTTTGTTGGAAAGGTCTTTGGGAGGCCTTTCAGAATCAATAAAGAAAAAATTAAAAAAAGTGAAATCACCGAAAAAAGACATAACCTCAATTTCCTCAGCCAAATGTCAGATTACTTATGCTGTTTTTTCTCTTAAAATATAGCCCTACCTCTGACCTTTGCAAAATGCCCTAAACTAAGCCTAGAGGTCTTACCGTTCCAATGTTATGACCATTTAACTGAAATGCAAACATTTTTTTTTCTTTTTGGAAGCGAAATAACAGCACACATTCATTTGTTTTTGTGAATTAACATTAAAAAAATGTTTGCATTTCCTGGAAAGTCATACTTATTTTTGTTGCGTAAAGGTCATATTTCGTTGAATCGACGACGGTGATATTAAATAGGACAATAAGGATATCTTACACATGAAAAATTAAAAAAAATTGTGTTGTTTTAATTATTTATTTCATAAATCATCGGAATAAAACAAAAAACAATTTTTTTATATAATATAGTTATAAACAAAGTTTTCACAGCACTACTTCAATTGGCTTGTTTTACAAAACCTAACTTTAAATAATAATAAAAATAATAAACTTAAAAAATGTAATTTATTTAATGTGTTTGCATCTTAAAATAAACATATTGAACTAAATAAGAACACGTTTTGATGAGTACCAATTTTTAATTTATGCAAGAGGCACAAAGCCCTATTTTGTGCTCCCCACACTGGCTTTTTTCGCATTTTAAGCAGGATGATTTTGGTATTCGACGTTTAAAAGAAGGGCAAACAGCGCAAATCTTTCGTTTCTTGATTTTTGGTTTTTCGAGCGCATCGTTATTGCTTTCATTATGCCTCGGCAATATATTGGCACCTCGACTCGTATCAGTCAGCTGGCTTTGGATAAGGGCAAAATGCAATTTCTTCATAAACTCTGAACGTCTAAGAGGCTTTTGTTTTATTTGAAACATATTATGAGTGTAAATAATGTAGCTGTTTATGAAAGCCATATTCAACATGCCATAAAATTGGCACATTGGCCATCTATTGGTTTTTCTGGAACAGCTCATTACACTACACATTTGGTCAAATGTATCCACTCCGCCTTTGGTTTTGTTATAGAATTCAATCATATATGGTTTGTTGCATTTTTCGTTAACTGATCCTTCTTCATCTCACGATGATAGTAAATATACTATTTTGCTTAGTTTTGGCTTATAAGAGAGAAGGGTTAACTCGTTGTCATAACAAAATATGGATGTGCCGCATTTCCTGCCCTTAATATTTCTTAATTCCTTAGGAATTTCTTTCTTATTTGAGCGCAGAGTGCTAACTAATGTCTACTTACAAGGTTCGCATAAAAGTGATTTGGCAAGTGGAATTGGGGTGAACTAATTGTCCATTGTTACATTTCTGTTAGATTCATGGACAGTTTTTGTTAATTCTTTCACATAGTACTCACCCAATGGAGCATTAGTTAGATTTGAGCCTTTGCCTAAGTATGGTGAAGCGTCGACCATGTACTTTGTGCCGCTGTCACACATCAGCACAATTTTCAATTCAAATTTCGCAGGTTTGTTGGGTATGTACATTCGGAAACTGCACTTGCCTCTGAAAGCCAGTAGTTGCTCATCAATTGTTAGGTATAGCCCTGGAGTATAACTTTCACGACTTTTTTGAATGAATATTCCCACACTTTTCTAATAGGCGCAAATTTGTCACCAGCTTGTTGAATACGAATAGTTTTGTCATCGAATCGAAGGCAGGACAAAAGGAACTTAAGTCGTGTTTTAGTCATTGTTGAACTATATTGAGTTCCAGAATAGGAGCGACTAAAAATTTCTTCGGCGGATAGATGCTGGTCCTTCTTGACAGCAGTTAATACTAAAATTCCTATGAAGGCTAATATTTCTTGAGATGAAGTTGCTCTTCTTTGGGCTTCATCTGTTGTGCAAAGTAAGTTTGACTTTCGATGGGACTAATGTGGAGATACCACATTAGTCCACTGCACTATTTCATCAATTATCTCTTTGGTGATGAACATTTGCAAGCATTGGAGAGGGTCAGTAATATTTTTACAATGACGCGTTGGTCCTCTTGATTGGTGCACAATATAAAGCCCATAACGATGAGATTTTCCATTTTTTGTAGACCATTTGTGGTTATTTTTTCCGCGTGAAATAGATTTAGAAAACGGAGTTATACTAGATTTGGTTTTTAAAATATTTAGAGGTACATTGTCTTCGTCTTTAACGGTTGGCTCTTCTGAAGAACTGCCTGCTTCTGATGAACTTTCGTCTTCCTCTAACTCAATATCAGATATGTCGTTATCGTCGATGTCTTCTTCCAATTCGCACTCGTCGTCACACATAGAAATATATTTTTCAATTTCTTCATCGCTTAAGTCGACCGTAGTGCTCACTTTATACTTGTATTACAGTATCAAATTATAAACTGCAAAATCAAAAAAAAATGCAACAATAGAAACACACTCTCAAAATTTCTAAAAGTTACATTAAATTTACCACAAACAGCACTTGATTTGCTTATTCTGCCTGCTAGTTGGTAGCGTGCTAGCTTATCAGTGCGGGGATCGTGGGTTCGATTCCCACCAGAGGCTCTGGTCTGTTTTCGCTACAAGGAGCCGATGACCTTTGTTGCTAGTGCTCGGTTAGGTATTAGGATATAATTTGTAATTATATGATTAATATAAATTAAATAAATGCTTATTCTGCCAAATATTTCCGATGATGTTGATGATGATAATAATGAAGATGATGATTATGATGAAGGTAAAGATAATTATGAAGATGATTTTTAATTCCATATTTTAGCAATGCATGTGCCTTGTTTAAAAAAAAAATTATATATATATGTATGTAATCAAAGGCTTTCTTAAACGTAATTTTTAAAACTAATTAAAAAAACAACAAATATTTGTAGAATTTTAGTTTCGTAATATACGATATTTTTTAGAAATATAAATTAAAAAAAAGTTAAAACTTATTTAAAAAATCTTATATTATACATTAAAGGCTTGATAGCGTAGTAATATTTAAAATTGTTTGTAAAAATTACATAGTTTTTTTGGTTTTTAGGGTATTAAAAAAATAGAATTAAAATTCCACTAAACTTTTTAAACAAAACTTTTTTGTTAGTAATCAATATACACAGAATCCAAAAAAAAATATTGTGTCATAAATTACACGCTTCCCTGAATTAATCCTCGTTTTGCATATGTTTCACCCCACTGTGCGTCGTAGAAATAATGAACGATACAGTGATGAATGTGTACAGAGTACTGTGTTCATATTATGGTCTGAGAAGCAATCACAAGTCATGGTGTTAGAGAAATTTTATTGCTGGGAGGTACTGTTGACTCAGCAGCCTATAAGAAAATTATAAAAAGGTTGTTTTGTCCAAATTCGAGGCTGTAACTGAGCACGCAAGAAAGTGGTATTTCAAGATGATTCTGCACCCTGCCATCGATCGAAAGCGGTAAGAAAAGCAAGGACATTTGGCTTCATTAAGCTTTTGTTTTAATTTTTTTAAACAAATTACCACTAATTAACTTTTTTATTTGCATAGGTTAAGGAATATAAAAATATTTTTCGGATTTTTAGTCCCTATCATGGCCTGGAAACAGCCCAATCCTTTACTCTATTGAGATCGTCTGGGCAACTATAAAGCCGTCATAAAGAAATAATATTTAAAAATTTAAGAAAGTTATTGAATTTACTTGGTATAATGAACTTTCACCAAAACTATAAAGAAAATTAAATGAACACTCAGAAAAACGTATGAACTAAAAATAAGTTTACACCTTACTAAAATAAAAGCTATGAGTTTTTCCTTAAAATTAATAAAAATGGTTCAAAAAAAATCTTAATTTATTTGATATTAGTTTACGAAAAAATTTCATTAATTTAAAAATAGGGAGACATTTTCCTTAATTTCCCTTTATTTTTTTATGTTAAATGTTCTTTGAAAACGTTTAGAATTTATTTATTGTTGTTAAAAAATCATAAATTTTAAGAGTTAATAAACTAAAAATAAGGAAATTTAAAATTGTACGAAAATACAAATTCTAAATATGGAACTTCTTTAGATTTAGTTCAAACATTTTAAATTATTTAAACCCAAAATTTAAGGAAGTATATTCTTTATCATTCCTAAAAAGGCTTAGAATACTTTTAATCTACACAATTCTCAGTTGGTTCATAGTTGATACCCAGCAAAACCACACATAACCAAATAATGGGTAAAGTAATGTATAGCCATAGGGGCCGATGGATTACTTTACACCTTACTTCATTGATGAATTTTATATGCGATGAGCCTCAAAGTAATGTATATACCCATTACTTTAGAGGTGATAATGTAAGGGGTTACTTATATGGTTACGAGAAAAAGTAATGTGTCTAAAAATAGATTTTTAAAAACGAGGAATTTTTATTAAAAAAAAATTATTACAAATATTTTATTTAAAATTTTTGTAATTATAAATAATGTGGTCAAGATGGGAATCGAACCAGGGAAATCTGGTTACCAGCCAAGAAGTCTACCCACTGAGCTATCGACGCATGTAGTATTTGATTGCTTTAAACTTAAATGAATTGTTGCGCTTCGTTTTTCGCTAGTGTTATCAAAACAAACGTACATTACCCTTTAGCTTCCAAAAAAACACAAAGTAATGTATCTAAAAATAGATTTTCAAAAATATTTCAATTATTACTTTACATTTATAAATCATATATTTCGTAATCAATAATGAGTAACTTATTACTTTATGCTTGCATATAATGAAAAAGGTAAAGAGCTATCATTACAAGGTAACGCATGAGAATATCGCACCCATTACCAAAGTTTTGCTGGGTATTGTATAAGTAATTTAGTTTAGACTATCAACATTTAGGTAATAAATTTCAAATTGAAAATATTTGTATGTATTAACGAAAATAATGTTCTAATTGTTTTCGTTAATATTCTCGTACAAAAAAAAAATGCAAACTAAAATACTTATATATATAAAAGTTAGCACTTAATTAATAAATATTTATAATAAAGGGTGTCCCAAGAAGAACGCAATTTTTAAATTTGAAATAAAACACAGATATTTAAAAAAAATCGTGAAACTTTATTATATCGTAAAGTAGACAGAATGAGGTTATGTATGGAACAATATATAGTGCAGATGGCCGCCGCGGCTTTGCTGGCATGCACGAAATCTTTTAATGAAATTTTCAATGACCGTTTTGCATGAATGCTGCGGTATTTCATTAATGCAGGCTTATTCGCGTAAACCATCGACTTCAAAAAACCCCAAAGAAAAAAATCTAATGGTGTTAAATCGCACGATCTAGGCGGCCAATTCTGATCTCCAAAACGCGAAATAACACGACCGGGAAATGACTGATGCAGCAATTGAATTGTTTCTCTGGCTGTATGACATGTGGCGCCGTCTTGTTGGAACCACATGCCCTCCACATTCATTTCTTCAATTCTAGGCAAGAAAAAACTGGTTATCATTTCACGATACCGAACACCATTGACCGAACACCATTGACTGTCTCCAGCCCAAAAACCACACCACACAGTGACACGTTGAGGATGCATTTGCTTCTCGTGAATCACTCGAGGATTTTCCTCGCCCCAAATGCGACAATTCTGCCTATTGACGAAGCCATCAAGATGAAAATGGGCCTCGTCACTGAAGATGATTTTATCGGCAAAATCAGCATTTTCATGTTGTCTCTCCAATACCCAATTAACGAACTCCCTTCGCCATGGTCAGCTGGCTTCAGTTCCTGAGTCAATTGAACTTTGTATGCATGAAGATGCAAATCTTTCGTCAAAATTCGCTGCAAAGTGGATTTGGGGACACCAATTTGCTGAGCTCGGTGTCGAATTGAGGTGGATGGAGTTTGAGCGACATCATCACGTACAGCTGCGATATTTTCGGTCGATCGACCTGGTCGGTGGCGCGTTGTTCTCTTTACATCACTAACAGACCCAGTTTCGGCAAATTTATCCATTAATCTCTTTACAGTTGACTCTTTTGTAGCATTATTGTGACCCCAAATTGATCGCAATTTGCGAACTGTAGCCGCAAAACTTTCACCATTTTGGTAACAATTTCACAATAAGAATGCGTTGTTCATTCGTGTAGCGCTCCATTTTTACTAACCTCGTACCTTCTACTAGCAAACAATAACAATTGTTCAAATGTCAAACAATGACACTTCGAATGTTGCCAGATTTAAAAATTGCGTTCTTCTTGGGACACCCTTTATTTATAAGCAAAATTTGTGTGTGTGTGTGTATTTTCAATGCACATACAATGAAAATAATTTATAAACTAAAAATAAAGTTTATTCAGCATTACCAAAAGAGTTCAATCGTATTAAAATTTAAGACATATTTACTCGTTTACAAATAATTTTTACTAAATTTCGGAACAAATTTATACTAAATTAAAGTAAAAAAAAACTAATTTTTAGTATATTTCCAAAAAATTTAAGACAAAATTTACGTAATTTAAGAAACAATTTTCTTAATTTGAGCAAATTGTTTGTACTTGTTTTTAGGAAAAGGGTATACTTGACCTGAGTTAAAATTTCTTTGGAGCCCATAAATTCCCAAATTTCTTAAAATTTAATTAAATTACTTAATATTTGGTAAATATTTTTCTGATCGAAAGCATGCCTTCTGGACTACAGAACGCTGTGAAGGCAAAGGGGGAGCCACACCTGCTACTAAATAAAATAATAATTTTTGTAATAAATAAATACAATCAAAAAGAGTACTACTGATTTTCATTATCTTCAGCCCAGTTTGTTGTTTATTTTGAATCATTGTTTAATAATCGCCAAAAGTAGTAAAAGCAATCGAAAGTCGTTTAATCCTTTCGACCCGACATTCGAATAGCAATGCTGCAATAAAATTTTTGGCGGCAGTTGGTTATTAAGTAATAAATAAGGTATCGGTGAATGAAAATCTTAAAAACAGTAATTGGGGGGCTAGAGGAGTGGTGGTAAACTATTGTACCACTCGGGATGCTAAGTGGTACAAATAAGTACCAACCGTCCGTTAAAGCAAACTAAATCAAAAAGAAGTATAGCAAATAATATATCATATTTTATTGATTTTTTATCTATTGAAAAAGAAAAATATAGAAAGGTAAGGTTTTTGCACACACAGATGTATATATTTTTATTTTCTAAGTGTGTATCTGTATTTGACCAATTTCGTGTAATTTTTTTAAATAATTTTGTATATAAACAAATTATTTTGGTAAAAAAAACAAAGAGGAATTATATGAATTTCTATTTTTAGAAATAGAAAATATAAAATTTTACATTTAACAGAAAATATAAACTCCTACTGAATATCTGTACATTTTTATAGCTTTTTTTGAATGGCTGATCAAAATAGTTAAAAAATATATTTCTATGAATTTCAATTGATTCTTCATTTAAAAACAAACTCTACGTATTTGCTTTGAAATAAACTACAGTCGGTAACGGAAAATATATAGTGAGTGTACCGTTTAAAAAACCTTGTTGCCACTCAAAAAGTGTTTTTTTCTTACTTTGCACATTAAATTTATAGCATAAAAACTACCTTTATCGTGGAATTTACTGATTTTCAAAAATATAAAAACACAATTAAAAAACTCTTTAACAAATAATAACAACTCGGTGAATTAGATTATTAAATTTTCGCAAAAAATGTGATTATAACACCAAGCAAATCGGCTTTTTTACTAGCGCGGCAATAACAACAGTAATTACACATACAGAAAACAGATTTGTAGTTTTTGCAACCGAAATTTTTGCCAACCGAATTTTTGTAGTTCCATCTACCATCACTTTTATAAATTTTAAATACTGTTCTTGAATCTTGATTGTAACATTTAATTGCTTTTTTATTTATAGATTATAATATTCTATAAATATATATTCTACTAATAGAAAAGCGTTCCACGATATTTATTTTAAAAATAAAATTTTTTTATGCCGCGAACTGGGCTAGAACCGGCGACCTTCTGTTTGTCAGACCACTGCTTTTCATCTAGGCTTCTATTAATTTTTTTCTAGTCAAATTTCAAACTTAAATATTGTTCAGATACATATAAAATTTTATATTTTTGTGTAAAATAACCTAGCAGCCACAACAGAAAATAAATTGTGTCTTTTAATTTTAATCAATCAAAATATTGAGCAATTCCATATGAAAACGATCAAAATTGGCAAATTTTTGGACGACCCCTCTCCGATTTTAAAATAAATAGTCTCAATCGATTGCCCAGCAAAAAATAATGTACCTACATATTTTTTTTTTTTTTATAGTGACTGGTTTAGTGGTGGTGTACACCACTGTCATGTGACAAAATTGAAGAATTCTTCATAAGGGACCTCATTGAAAGTTGTTTAAAAAAAAACTACTAAAGCGATCGCAACGAGTGATAGCTCGTTGGAAAGGTATTGAATCAGGCTTTAATTGAAAAATAAAATTTTCCTAATTTTTCTCAGAAATTTACCTTTTTTCCCATGAAAATTAAATTTTCCGATTTTCCACAGAAGCTCCTAAATTTTCCGGCTAATTTTATTTTTTTTGGATTCCTCATAATTTTTGCTTTAAGAATCAGCAATAAAAAAATGGGCCCCGACTCCTTGTTTGGACAGGAGAAGAGCATTTAAGAGACCACCTTGTTCTCATTGTTTTTATATTTTTTATAATTGAATTATTTTTAATTATTTAACATTATTTTATTTTATTATTAAAAATACATTTTAAAAATTATTTTAAAGTTAAAAATACATTTATGAAGAAAAAATCAATTTTTTTTAAGAGCCCCAAGTTGAGTGTGTAGTGAATATGGTCTGCCTGCCTTCACAAGATCGGCCATAAATCCATGGATAATAGCAGCAGTGGCATGTAATGGCACACCAAACCCGACTGAGGCTTCAGGTCATAAAATGTTTTGTAAATTTTTTAAATTACCAGGTAATAAATATTTCGCCTAAAATGACACGTGCAGAAACAAGTCATAAAACACGGATTTTCCATAAATATGGCGAAATATTTATTACCTGGTGATTTAAAAAATTTACAAAACATTTTATGACCTGTGGTCGGCTTATTGGCAGTAACCAATTAAGTCCCTCTTTAAAAAACATTTTATGACCAGTAGTTCACGCAAATTTTCCTATTAAAGAAAAGCAAATATCGCTTATTTTTTTACCTATTTTTTACCAAAAAATAAATATAAATACTTCACACACTCTGAGTCAAATTTCAGTTTAATACTAAACGTGAAAGTGTTAAAGTGTTTTTTTTGTAAAGTAAAGAGTGAAGCTGTAAAGACAATTTAAAGTAAAATGAATAAATTTTTCTGCAATCCGTTTAACAAGAGTGGACATCGTTCGAAAAAGATAAAAGTATTAAAATTAACTGGTGTTTCGAAGCGATACATGAATGAATTAAATATACAATACGGTGAAGAAGCACAATTCATTTGCCCCAAGTGTAAAATCGATTTGTCTCAACAAGCAAATGCATTGAAACAAATGCAACCACAATCCGAGAGTGAAATGACAATTGAACAAAATGTTTCATCTGATAGTGAGGCAGACATTCCGATGGTCAATATGTCTTTGAGTCCTTTGAATGAGGCTATTACCACTTTAGGTGAAACGCCTATTAGAAAAAGAAAGTTGCGAAGTGAAAAATACAGGAAAGATAAAAAAGGCAAGGTTATGAGTGCAATCGCGACAATATTTGATGAAGGCTCTGATAACGAATGCAGTCAAGCAGATGACGTTGATGACGGCAAACAAATGATTGAGCAGTTGAAAAGAAAATTCAATTTAGCGACCACTTTTCCGGAGAAATATCTCATTTTATCTGTGCTGCCTCAATCATGGTCTATACGCAAGATTTCTGAACAGTTTCAAACATCTTTTTACATCGCGAGAAGAAGCAAAGAATTAGTTCGACAGAAGGGCATATTGGCGACTCCCACCAAGAAATTTGGCTCAAGGACCCTCAGCGAAGCAACGGTGAAATTGATTTAAGATTTTTACTGCAATGATGACAACAGCCGCGCCTGCCCAGGTACACGTGACTATGTTATCACACGTGAAGATGGAGAAAAAGTACACAAGCAGCGCAGATTATTATTATGTAATTTATCCGAAGCATACCATCAGTTCAAAGAGAAATACCCAGCAGAAAAAGTGGGATTTTCTAAGTTTGCCATCCTACGACCAAAAGAATGCGTGCTGGCATTAGACAGGCACGGAACGCATTCAGTCTGCGTTTGCATGTTTCATCAAAACATCAAATTAATGTTCTTTCCATGCAAGAAATTGAAAGTATTTCACGGTGAAATTGAAACATATAGGGACCTCCTGTCGAAGTCGTTGTGCGCATACCCCACGGAAAATTGTCATCTGTCCAAATGCGACAATTGTCCGAAGATTGACGAGCTAGAGCAATATTGGAGGTGCATTTCAAACAGTGGATAATTAGCAGCGGCAGATGTTCCCTTGAGACCGTGGTAAAGCAGATTCCGGAATTCATCGAGGAATTCGGATTCAAGTTGAATGAACTGAAGGCGCACCATTTCATATCCGAGATGCAATCGAAATTTCTAAAGGAAAGTAAGGAGAAATTAGCCCAAAATGAATTCATTGTGATAAGCGACTTTGCCGAGAATTACACTTTTCTCGTTCAGGATGAAATTCAGGCTTATCACTGGGCAAACGACCAGTGCACGGTGCACCCTTTTTGCATTTATTTCAAAAACGAAGATAACGAGCTACAGACCGTAAGCCTTGTTGTCGCGGAGAGTTTAGCTCATAATTATGTGTCCGTTTATTTATTTCAAATGAAACTGTTTGAATTCTTAAGATGGCGACTAAGGCAAGTTTGCAAAGGCCATATACTGACCAGATCTTAAATGTACAACATTTGTTTTCGTGGATTCAAAGCAAGGAAATTGCCATTAACACAGTTTTATGCACTCAAAAAGAACACGATGCCATGGAGCGACGACTTCAAAACAGATATAATAATGTCAAAACTGAACAAGGTGGTCTCTTAAATGCTCTTCTCCTGTCCAAACAAGGAGAAAAATTATGAGGAATCCAAAAAAAATAAAATTAGCCGGAAAATTTAGGAGCTTCTGTGGAAAATCGGAAAATTTAATTTTCATGGGAAAAAAGGTAAATTTCTGAGAAAAATTAGGAAATTTTTATTTTGCAATTAAAGCCTGATCAATACCTTTCCAACGAGCTATCACTCGTTGCGATCGCTTTAGTAGTTTTTTTTAAAACAACTTTCAATGAGGTCCCTTATGAAGAATTCTTCAATTTTGTCACATAACAGTGGTGTACACCACCACTAAACCAGTCACTATAAAAAAAAAAAAATATATGTAGGTACATTATTTTTTGCTGGGCAATCGATTGAGACTATTCATTTTAAAATCGGAGAGGGGTCGTCCAAAAGGTGATCGCTTTCATATGGAATTGCTCTATTAAAAAAAAATTTTAAAAACTCCTTAGCGTTTGAACTCAAAACTCTAAGACTACCTACCAACTGCACCACAGACATTATATTAAGCTGTTGTTTAATTTTGAAAATAAATATGTATATAACTAGAGCAATAATATAATACATTTCAAAATTTGATAAAATAATAACAATTTGGGTTGGTAATCTTAATACTGTATTTTTTTATAGTTTTTAAATTTGTGGAAATTAAAGGTTGACTGCAAATATTCTGTTAAAATGACAAAATCTTCGATAAATTGTTGCTTGTGGGTATTAAAGGTAATGTAGAAGATAATATTTTTCAGGATTGATTAGAAAAACCAATATTTTGGATGATGTGGCATTGTTTCGGTTAATTTGATATATTTTCTGTTTATAATTAAAAATAACTATTCAGATGAAGAACTTTAAGTATGTAAAATAAACACTTTTAAATAATGATACAATTTTGGTAATTCCGATAGAGTTCCAACCAATTTACTTTCTTTATTTTAACGAAATAATATTGTGATATATAATAAATTCCAATATTAGGAATTTTAATTATGACAAATTTTTGAATCTTAAATTTTTTTAATTAATGAAAATTTAAATGTTTTTCTATAAAAAAAATCCTCTGAAAATTTTATAATCTTCTAAAAAAAATATTTTCATTTTAGAAAAATATCTTAATCTGAAAATAGTTTTCATATGACAAATGACAGTAAACTAAAAACATTTTTATATTGAAAAAGATCATCTGGAAAAAGAAATATACCTAATAAACAATCCGTTTTCAAAAATATTCAACTGCTTGTTTCGAAAGTGTCGTAAGTATTTTTCTTTAAATCAAGATATTAAAAAATTGACACTCACAATATATTTTCCGTTACCGACTGTAGTTTATTTAAAAAGTAATGCATAGAGTTTGTTTTTAAATGAAGAATCAATTGAAATTCTTAGAAATATATTATTTAAATATTTGAATCTTTTTTTTTTTTTTTAATGCTTTATTTCAATTTCATTTAACAAAATTTAAAATTTTGCCTCAGCGCCCATTATGGCTTTATAGAGGCTAAAAAAAAGTAGGCAACAATAAATATATTACACTGTATAATTTAAATTAAAAATTTAACAATATATTACATATGAATATAAAAAAAGAAAAAAAATATATAAAATAAAAAATATGTACATATTTACATTTTTAAGTTAATTTGTAAGAAGTATTTCGACGTTATTAAGCAAGTACTGTTTTATACTTCCTTTAAAAGTTGACAGTATAAAAATATTTTTAAGGTTGTCAGGTAATTGGTTATACTCGTTAGCACCAGCAAAAGTAACTCGTTGTTTAGTCAACTCGAGGCGACATCTCGCTACATTCAGATCCGTCGCATGTCTTGTTATTCTCTGACTGTGTATGAGATTTTGATGAAACTGTATATTGTGAGATCCATATCCTTTAATACATTTAAAAACATAAATTAAAATTTGTTTTTTATATAACCCTCGTATTGGAAGTATAGTTTTTGCAAAATTTTTAAATAAGTTAACTGTACTGTATCTTAACGGCAGATTAAACACGATCTTCAAAGCTTTATTCTGTGCTGATTGAAGTGATTTTATTACTGAGCCGGATTTAGAGGCATAGATCATTGGGAGATATGTTAAGTGTGAGTGAATTAAAGAATTGTAGAGTAAAATTTTCGTTTCAGGATTCAATTTGTTTCTAAATTTATACAAAATACCAATTCCAGATGATATTTTAGATTTCAGCTGATTAATGTGGTTTTCCCATATAAGATTGTGACATAGATTAATTCCTAAATATTTAACACTCTCTGACTCATTTATCAAATTATCACCAATGTGTACGCTCATAACTCCATCGTTCCTTGAAATATGTGGCTTAAACTTTATAAATTTAGTTTTTCCTGAATTTAAAATCAGTTTGTTAATCCTCAGAAATTCGGACAAAATAGAGGCGTCATATTCGATCTGTGTTTGCAATACTTTTTCATGTTTATAATTGTATAAAAGACAGATATCATCAGCGAACATAAATAGTTTTCCATAAAACTTTATATTTTTCATATCATTTATATAAATTTTAAACAACAGTGGGCCCAGGACGCTACCCTGTGGGACACCACATAACACATCAAGCATGCCACTTTTCGATTCACCAACTTGAACAAATTGTCTTCGATTCCTTAAATAATCTTTAAATAATTCAACAGCATTTTGTGAAAAACCAATGAAATCTAGTTTCTTAACTAGTATATCGTGATCAACCAAGTCAAACGCTTTCGATAGATCAAAAAAAACACCTGCAACTCCTTTAAAACCTGCATCAAGTCCGCTACAAACATACTCCACCACATTTACAACAGCTTCTTCAGTTCCAGTGCCTTTTTTAAAACCGAATTGTCGATCAAACAAAATGTTATTTATCTCAAGGTAACTTGATAATTGCTCAAACAAAACTTTCTCCAATATCTTATCAACGATTGAAAGAACTGAAATCGGACGATAATTCTCCACTTTATTACTTCGAATACCTTTAGGTATTGGCATAATTTTGTGCACCTTTAGTACATTCGGATATCTCATTTCCTCTATCATTTTATTAAATATGTTTGTTATTTCTTCTGACACAGCTGCTTTTCGTACTAATAACATTTTAGGTGTAATGTTGAAAATAGAAGCTTTTTCGCTATCTAAGGTAACTACGGTATCATCATTTGTCAATAACTCCATAGAAGAATCTATTTTTTTCCCAATTTGTTTATTTAAAAATTTCCAGGTTTTCTTAGGATCACCCTTACACAATTCTATATTATAAGAGTAATAATTATTCATTAATTGTTTGTTGCAATATTTGATAATTCTACTTATTCGTTTGAGGCTATTTGCAATAAATTTGTTTTGCTTATTTTTCCTCCTTGCTTTTAACAATTTATTTTTGTACGATATAAGCGAGCTTAATTCTTTAGACACCCAAGGGTTTATTTTCTGTCTTATATTGATTTGCTTAGTTTTTATTTCAGTGCTTTGTAGAGCCGCTAATGACAGAGTATTAATAAGATTTTCACATTGTTGTTCAGATCCGTTAAAATTTGCTTGAGTCAAGTTTTCATCTATATATGACCCATATTTTGTAAAGTCTATCCAATTTTTATTTTCAATAATAATCTCACGGTGACAAAAGCTCATTTCAATACGGCAAAATATAAAGTTGTGATCAGATAATGAACTCTGGACTGAGTTTACTGATATGGAATTTAAAAAGTTACTAAATACACAGTCAATACAAGATTCATATTCCGGCCTTGTTACAAGATTATGACATGAAACGAAATTAAACTCAGTGAATGTGTCCATCAAGCAACGCCTAATGTTATCAAAACAAATCAAATTTATGTTAAAATCGCCAATAAAAAAACATGGAGAGTTTTGAACAGTTAAAAGTAAAGTATCTAACATTCTAGTAAACGATTCGAGAGAGCATTTTTGTGATCTGTAGAGTGAAGTAATTACCATTGGTTTATTATCTATTAAAACATCAGGCAACGATATGCATATAAGATCCAGAAAATCTTTGCTCCAAGAAAAAAGTAGATTGTATTTGATTTGCTTACTAATATATACCGAAGTTCCACCGTAACAATCGCTTCTGCAACAATGTATAACATCATAACCGTCAATTGAGTATAGACCAACACACCTTTTATCAAACCAAGTTTCCTGAACTGCTATAATTTCGGGAATAACTGACATTCTACATATTTCTGATATAAATTTATTAAATTTATTTAGCGAGGAAATACTTCTTACTTTAATTGACACAATATTAAATAGATTTGAAATAGATTGGCTTTCATTAAATCCATTAAAAGAATTTATATTAGAAAAATATTTATTATGCATTATAAAAAGTTAAAAATAAAAACATTAAACTGTAAGTATAGTACCTAAGTTGAATTAATTTGGGGACTCAAATTGCACGTCTTTATCTTCGTCATCATCTTCATCATTATCAAAAGCAGCCATTAGATTTCGCCTACGAGCACTGCCTGCAGATTTACGCAGCATATCATCAACGTCATCAACAGATTTCAATCGGATTTGTCGCGATTTATCATCCTTTTTAACAAAAACATTTCCAGTTTTAGCAAAAACATATTTAAATCCAACGGACTTTAACGACTTGGCATAATTCAGTAGCTCCAGTGTTTCTTTACAAAGAAAATCATTTATAAAAACTTTTTTTAACCCTTCTATTTCCTTCATTTTTGACTTTTCATGCATAAAATTCTGTTCACTTTTTTTGTTTGTAAATTTAACGACAAGTGATTTTGTTTTTTCCTTTTCTTTACCGTCTTGTTTATCATTTTGTTTGCGATGATTCAAAAAATAAGCTTCTTCTACTTCGTCTTCGCATATGTCAGCAACAAAAGGTTTGTTTTCTTTTCGAATTTTATATCTATATCTATAAATACTTGTAAAGAAAACGACTATCTCTACTTACCTGACTTTTTCCGTTACCGACTGTAGTTTATTTAAAAAAGTAATACGTAGAGTTTGTTTTTAAATGAAGAATCAATTGAAATTCATAGAAATATATTATTTAACTATTTGAATCAGTCATTCAAAACACAAAAGGTTTGTTTTTTTCGAAATTTATATCTATACCCAGCAAAATAAAATGGATGTTATTCCTTAGGAATCTCTTTTTCAAAACATTTAAAGAAGTTAATAGTGGACATTTTTTGATTTGTAAAAAGTAATTTTAAACAACTTCCAAAATGTTGATATTAACCCCTACTTATAAACCCAGCAAAAAAAATGTTAGTCATTCTGTGACTATAGCTTCTTTCATTACTTCCTAAACTTCAGTTGGCATTCTTTTATGATTTTTTTGTGTTATTCTAAGGCACTTCCAAGAAATTCATGAGTTCATATTTGAAATGCAGTGATCTGGATATAAACCCGATGTATATCTTAAAATAGCACTCTTCATTACTTCTAAAGCATAAGTTATATCGTATATTTTTTTGAATCTAAAGCATTTATTCAAATTGAGAAAATAGTTCTGATGAACTTTTTTAATTTTTTTATTAAATCATTTTTTATATTTTAGTTTAAAATTTCAGGAGGTTTAGAATTTATGCAGTTTTGCAATTTTTATAAAAGTTTTGAAAAATCAAGAAAAACTGATTTTTTTTTTGACCTTTAATTGAAACTAGCTTACCTGTCATTGGCATTTTTTCAGCCTTAAATATTTATGACGACGCAATCTGTGCATTTCTGCATTATGTATTTTATTTAACACTACATCATTTCCAGTTTTAATTCAGAATTTACCAAAATAATTTTAAAATTGTGTAAAAATTATTTCAAATTGCCCAAAAATGTTTTACAATTGTGCAAAAATTATTTAAAATTGTTCAAAAATATTTTGAAATTGTCCTAAAATGTTTCAAAATTGTACAACCAGTTTTTAAATTATCCAAAAATATTTTAAAATTTGTTTAAAAATTCATTAAAATTTTTGAAAAATGTTTCAAAAATGCTTTTTTACTAATGCAGAATTATTTATTTGTTTTAATAAAGAGTATTTGTATATTAATGCATAAATTTCGCTTCTTTAAACTTTTTTTTTGCATTCTTATGAATTAAATTTTCATGAAAGCTTAAATACTACAAAGTATATGAACATTTTCCAATCACGCATCAGAATATCTAATCATTGTATTATCATTGCTTCCTTAGAGTAAAGTATGAGTAATGCTAGTAGCTACATTTAAATACTTCCATCCTATGACACGCTAATGTTAAATTCATCGATGAAACCATCAGAAAAGAAGTGATGCCTTTTCCATAGTAGTGATGCTTTTATTGCTTCTTTGGCAGCTTCATTTTTGCTGGGAAGTCATAAGAATAAAATATTTTGTAATAATTGCATTGAACAGCATATCATTTTTTTAATTTTAATATTTATTTATAACAATTTATAATAATACAATAGTAAAAAAAAACAATTATTTAGTAAGTCCATAAATGGCGTATTCCTGCAGTCATTAAATGCCTTATTGAAAACATATTTTGCATACCAGTGATATCCACTTTGTCCTGGTCGGAATAATAATTCTTGGCGTGTTCAAAATCACATTTTTAACTTTAAAACAAAGCCACTCCCTATTTTTATTTTGTAGTCCCTATATTTAACAACTTCCGTAAACTAATGAAAAAGTCCATCTGATCATCGATTTTTCATAGCACCGAAACAAACTACTTCCTCCCAATAACACGCCAATGTTAAAATCATGATTCACCGAAAAATAAATTTTTATGTTTTCTGTTTCTAAAAATAAAAATTCATATAATTCCTTTTTGTTTTTTTACCAAAATAGTTTGAAATTATTCAAATGTAGATACACACCAGAGATGTGCATAAATCCCATTCAAATGACATATTTATTATATTGCAAAAGTGAAGACTGAGTTATCACTAAACATAAACTAAACTAAAGCTGTTATTGCATGATTCACCACAGCAAGTGGTTTGTTACAAAATGCATGTAATTGGTTGCTTATTCTGAAAGCTCTTACCATTCACAAAAGCATTTAATCAGTATGAGTGTTATGAATATACGCAGAGCTTTTTGAGTAAATATACACATTCCTATACGAGTATGTTTGAATTAATTTAAGACTGTATTTAGGGGATATTTATTGCATATTATTTTGTATGTGTAAGTGTTTAAACATATATTATAATAATGATGGTGATAATGATAGAAAAAATAAGTACAAATTTCAGCCATTTTTTACATATTACCACCCATCAATAATTCTACCTTCGTCATTCTCAATTTGGTTGAAAATACCCCAAATTTTACTTCTGCTTTGTTTATTTTTTACAATACGAAAAACACAATTTTCAATATTTTTTATTATTTCCGAGTTCATCTTGAAAACTTATTTAATACAAATTAACGCACTGATTTTGCACTATGCAATCAACTTACCATTGAGCTTTTAGGAATCATTTGAATGCTTTGCATACAAATCAAAACACAGTTATAATTTTTGAGCCGTTATTGCTAATGGCATTTAAAAAGTGATTGGGAAAATGACAAGCAATTGTGAGGGCGCAAACACTGCAAGCAATATTATTAGCACATGTTGATGATTGGAAACAAAACAAAAGCAGTGAGTTCATACATATAGAAAAAAAGTGAATCAACTCATGACATCTCTGATACACACATAGAAAATAAAAATATATGCATCTGTGTGTGTGTTGTGTTTTGTAAAATTACAAACAAATAAAAAAGTTTTCAATTTGAAAAACAAACCACAAAATCGTTCTTTTGTACGATTTGTCAGTTAAAAATTTATGGTTTTTTTAAACGACTTTCAATTGCTTTTACTTTTTTTTTGTAGATTGTTAAACAATGATTGAAAATAAATAACAGAATGGGCTGAATATAATGAAAAATCAGCAGTCCTCTTTTTGATTGTATTTTCGATTATATTATATTGTATTTTAGATTATTTTAAATGAAATAATATTGTAAGTGTACTTTTATACAATCTGGGATCTTAAATTTTTCTTAACATGTAAATTTAATAAACATTTTTGTAAAATCATTGAAGTAAAACTTCCTTTACCAAAATCTAAGTTCACCCAGAGAAAAGATTGGTTGGAATTCTATCAAAACCATTAACATTTATTTGAAGGGATGTTATTTTGTTTGGAATAATAATAATAATAAAAAATAATTTAAAAGAGGAAAAAGAAACTTATAAATAATCCTATTATCCAATCAGTTGTATTTCCAATCAACTTCAAAAATAAAATTCATTTAGTAATTGTATGCGGTAGAGTCAACCTTTTATTTGTGAATTTACTAGAAAATTAGTACTATCTACAAAATCCTGAAAATTGTATGTTATCGTGGTTACAAATGAATTAATTATTTATGAAGGCTTTTGTTACATGAATCTTATTAAGCTTGAATGAATAATTTTAGTTATTAGGTTATAAATTAATGAATTAAATTGCCGATGGTAGAAAAATAGAAAACGTTGGCAAAGCGTTGATTTAATATGGTACCAATAAAACAGCAATAGCAAAAAACTAATTTGTGTTAACGTGCAATAGTTTAAAGAAACTTACAACAGTTTGTACCAAATTTATTGCCAATTAAATTATGGCAATTACGACAACTATATGCATATTAAATTTTATATTTAGTTGTTTTTTTTTAATGTTTATATTCCAAAAAAATATTATTACGTTCCACAAAATCTCATTTAAAGAAAAATTTTATTTGTTTTCAACTTTTTCGCTACCGATTTATAGTTCACACTCTTGCTTACTGCACCACAACTACTTTTAATTTGTTTTGCTTTATTTGCTATTTAAACATTTTAATATTTGACTTTAAATAAAAAAATGTAAATTCCTTTTCCAGGATTTGAAAGTCGGAGTACTAGACTACCCCTCTACCCACTACACCACAAGCTCTTATAAATGTCGGTGGCTAATTTTGAATTGTATTAATTTGTTAGTAAAATAAAAATTCGTTTACCAATAACAATCATTAATGGCGTCTATAATCAATACAATCCACCATTCGGTTGGTTCCATTGAAACTAGTGTTTCCAATTATTCGACCCTGCCGGTTAACCGGTTGGAGAATTATTCGAAATAAATTGAAAATTTATTACTCGGTTATTCGGGTCGATTAATCGAAATAATTGGCGGTTATGGAAGTAAACCCTTAAGCCTAGAACAGATAAACGCAGTGTAGTCATTTTATCAACAAGGCCGGGTTTTTATTTTCAAGAAATTAGAAAATTTTATAAATAAACAATGACTGTCTTCAAACACTATTCATTAGAAAATTCTCACAAATATTCTGTTGTTTTTGCGAAATTTACAAAGTTTGACGGAACTGTTACTATCAGTATCTGGTTTGAACTTTAGAGTAAAGAGGTTCTCTATTAAAACAGCTGTAAGAATCTGCCAGTGATTGTAATTTCATAAAATGCAAAACCAAATAATAAATAACTGTAGACTTTTAACAAAAGCTCTTAAGACAACTTAACAAAATTTTGTAGTCTATAAAACGCATATCCCTGTCAGGTGCTTACCTAGTAAATTGCAACAATTTCCTTTTTTGGGTTGCACTTTTAACATAAGTAAGGACTTATAGCTTGTTTAAAAAAATACTTAGCCACCTGTTTGATTGATTGATTGGAAAAAAATATATATTTTAAAAGGTTTTTTGTTTAATATTTGCCTATTCTGCAGGCTTTAGCTTTTAAAATATATTCTAAGGTTGAAATAGCTTCAGAATATGAGAACTTTTAAGTGTGAGTTATTTCTCAGAACCTGGATCAATAATCTAACAGGCAAATTTTCTGTTGCTAAGAGCGATTGTTTAATAACTTCTTGCCCTGTATAATAAAATTTGTTTGAAGTTATTCCAAAAGTTGCCACACTTACAATATTAATTCGTTAAAAACAATCTAAAATACAGATTAATATAGTCGAAATTACAATCAAACAAGTAAAAAAATGCTAAATCACAGCAAAAACACACCTTACTAAATAATGAGTCTAGTAATCTAAACTCCAAGGTTTTCACGTATTACACTTTATATTATAATTCTAATTATTAAAAATTTTGTTTTCCTGAAGATGCTAACAAATTGTTAGCGAAATATCGAAAATAAAATAAGTAATTCTATAAAAAAAAAGATCTTTAGCTTAAAAAATTGAATATTATTATAATTCTAACTAAATGTAAGGTGTTCTGCTTACTTGCAAGCTTACGAAAAAATAAAAAATAATGGGTTACGCGTATGCATATTAATAATTGCTTACTAATAACCAATTATTATTTATTTTTCCGTAAGAAATTTAGTAACGCATTATTTTTTAACTCCTGGTAACCAATTATAATTGAGCTTTGAGTAAGCCACAAGGTAATGCGATGCAGTCTTGTGAATCCCAACTTCTAATCTGCTTTTTCCCAAATGGAAATATATAAATTAACCCTGTGACGGCCAATGGTTGATAAATGTCCCATTTTTAGTTTTTGTCGTATTTGGCCCATTTGGCACCGATTTTCTTAAATGCGGCTTGTATCGACAGATGATAGTTGTTGCTTTCACATAATACCAACTATTTGGCTCAATATGGTCTCAGAGCAAATAGGATCACCACAAATTCATAAAAAATATATATATTTTTGTATAATTTTTGGAACACATTTTCTCGAATCCTATTAGCCAACACAGGTGATCAATATTTTGATAGGACATGGTCCATTCCTTAAATTTTTAGAAACATTAATATATTTGGAATTGGTTCAGTTCATTTGATAGAGGATACTGATACAATTTGGGACATACATATGTATCTCATGGGTCGTCAAAGGTTAAAAGAAGAAGTTTTTGCTCAGTTTTAAACATTTTTTATTTGCATTGAAATTCAAGAAATTTTCATTTGATTTGATTTATATAGATTTTTTCTCCTGATTCCAAATTTGGTCTCCAAAATGTTCAATCTTTTTACAAAAATTTTATAAAAAGGATATTTCGGAACTACAGTTAAAACTAGATTTTTTCCCCAAGATGTTTTAAATTTTTTTTGTCGTATTCGTAATCTAAATATCAAAATTAATTATATAAGATGTGTCATAACACAGGTAAGTTAAAATAAATTAATTCGACACTTCTCTAAACTAATCTGTAGGCTTTTTCCTTGTTAAAGAAAGAACATGAGTTGTAACTATTTGTCAATAGATGGCCCATCAGAAGGTGCATTCTCTCCATTATGCATATTTTGCTGCAGAGCTAGTCTCCATTAGACATACTGTGCTACAATATGCAGTAGAGTATTATTGCTTTTCTATTTTCTTTGTAACATAATGAATATTTGCCAAAAACTATGAAAAATATATGTTTTATGTGCACATTATACCTAAATTTTTTAAGTCAATATTCATTTAGATGTTTAAAAGTACAATATTGCACTTTATGCATGTTTATTTTTTTATGAAAGAAAAAATTAACATAAATATACAATTGCCAATCCCTCAATTCTCAAAAATACAAATACAAATGGAATAAAAAAAATACTATTTTCCTCTATGAAAATTTCTTTTTTGACATAAAAATGTGAAACAAATGCCTTTATTATGTCAAACATTTGAAAAATTGACTTTAAAATTATGTAATAACTCTACTAGTAACATCTGAATGCATTAGAATTTAAAGTATATAGTTAATTTAATATTTTTGGTAAATAAATTAAATGAATGCCTAATCCAAGGCTATATCAACCCAGCCATGGGGCAGGGTATTTTTTTGTATATTCAAAAGTAGCGGCACTAAAGCAGTTATCCATTTTGCCCTTTCTTTATATTTGGACCTAGCCATGGGGCAGGGTATTGTTTTTGTTAATTCAGCCACCTATTCAAAAGTAGCAGCACTAATAGCCTTTATCCACTGAGCTACATCTTACATCTTTCCTTATTTTAAGTGTCATCACTAAAAAAAATTACAAAAAATGGATTTTCTTTGTGCCCTCACTTGCAAACTGATATTGCAGAAGATACACAGAAAAAAAAAATTATTCAACAAAGAAAAATTAGTGGCAGATGTAAGAATTTCATACTTATATCTACCAAAAATTATTCTTCCAGAACGGCCTTTAATATTTCAATGCACTGCATTAAAATTCGGGTTTGTTCTTGCAAAGCAACAACAACTCCAATGATTAATGCTTTCTCTAAATCCATTTTTTATTTATACCCTTCACCACAGGTGGAAGGGTATATATAAGTTTGTCATTCCGTTTGTAATTTCTACAATATTGATCTTAGACCCTATAAAGTATATATATTCTGGGTCCTTATGAAGAGCGAAGTTGATTTAACGATGTCCGTCTGTCCGTCTGTCCGTCTGTGTGTTGAAATGGGTTTTCCGAAGAACCCAGACGTGATGAGGACTTGATTCTATTTCTGTTACATGTGATCCATTTCTGTTTGCTATTAAAAATCAGACAGATCGGTTAATAAATGACTGAGATATTAGCAAAAAACCAGGACTACCTCTAATTTTTCCAGTAAAATCCCTTTGTTTAATATGTATGTAGAATTTTACGCATAACAAACACATCCATGTGTTAAAATTCATTTCTTTTATATCCACCTTTTATACACAAACAACACACATACAAAGATTTGTCATTTAAATAAAAACCAAACAAATCTCTAATTAACGAAGACTTTTATATATGTACATCTATTGACGATGATTTTGTGTGAGCTTCAATAGCTCAGTTGTCTAGACGCCATGTCACAAATACTTTTTTTCTCTAAGCCCGTGGAGTTCGAGGTTCAAATCTCGCTCAGGTCAATTCACTTTTTTTTTTGTACATTTTTTTTTATTATTTTCTTAATATTTTTTTTTTTTTTGCTTATTTTTGGTTTTTTTTTTAACATTTAATAACTAATTTATATAAAATTTTATATTAATAATTAAAATTCTTTTCTTTCATCTCCACCTTTTATACACAAACAACACACATACAAAGATTTGTCATTTAAATAAAAACTAAACAAATCTCTAATGAACGAAGACTTTTATATATGTACATCTATTGACGATGATTTTGTGTGAGCTTCAATAGCTCAGTTGTCTAGACGCCATGTCACAAATACTTTTTTTCTCTAAGCCCGTGGAGTTCGAGGTTCAAATCTCGCTCAGGTCAATTCACTTTTTTTTTTTTACATTTTTTTTTATTATTTTCTTAATATTTTTTTTTTTTTACTTATTTTTAGTTTTTTTTTAACATTTAATAATTAATTTATATAACATTTTATATTAATAATTAAAATTCTTTTCTTTCATCTCCACCTTTTATACACAAACAACACACATACAAAGATTTGTCATTTAAATAAAAACTAAACAAATCCCTAATGAACGAAGACTTTTATATATGTACATCTATTGACGATGATTTTGTGTGAGCTTCAATAGCTCAGTTGTCTAGACGCCATGTCACAAATACTTTTTTTCTCTAAGGTTGCGGGTTCGAATCTCGGTCAGGTCAATTCACTTTTTTTTTGTACATTTTTTTTTATTTTCTTAAGATTTTTTTTTGTTTATTTTTTGTTTTTTTTTTACATTTAATAATTAATTTAAATAAAATTTTATATTAATAATTAAATAATCCATAAATAGGCTAAAAACATCAAAATTTTTATAAAAACCCTCTGATACAAACAAAATACAAACGGTTTTATTTCTTTTTTTTGCTCCGATTTAAAAGAATTTATAAAAAGATTTTTAAACCATTTTATTTCTCACATATTAAGAACATTTTATACATAATTTACCTTTGAGTGCAACTATTTTAGGTCATAACTTATAATAATTTATAAAAAAAATTATAAACTATTTTCCTTCAAATTTTTAAAATTAAGCTAAAGAAATTACAAATATTTCTAATAAAAAAGCGAAATAAAATCCCAAATGTAAATTTGCCAGCTAAATCAAACTATTTTGTAGAAATAAAACACATGCAGTTGTAGTGATTTCTTTTAACGATTTGTTGAAATTCTTTTCTTTCACCTCTTCACCTTTTATACACAAACAACAAACACTATTCTAGAGCTGTATTATGACCTATGGATACGTCTTATATAGCAAAAGATCAAAAATCTTTAGTATAACATATTTGCTGAAAAACTCGGAAATATCGGTTCAGATACAAAAAAGTTATGCACAAAACATAAATTTTTTTAAAGTACCTATATTCCCGAGTCCAAGTTTTATCTCCAAACTAAATGGTTAATTTCCTCTTAAAGGCGTCCGTATATAAATCTGTCCATTCCATATATGTCCATATATAAACTTCAGTTTTTTCCCAACCATGGTGAAGGGTATATAAGATTCGGCATAGCCGAATTTAGCCGCTCTTACTTGTTTTTAACAAAAATTATGCGCCTTTTTCATTTATTATTTTTGACAGCTGAATAAATAACAGATAAAAGATGTTTCCAATGTAAACACTTGTTATACATTTCCAACATCTTCCATGCGTTTCACAATGATGTGGTTCAGTGTAAAATGCCTATAAAGCAATTATGTATTTTGCTCTTTCTTTATATATAAATGTATTTGGTTACAAAAACAAAAAATACATTTTATGGAATGAAACGAAAAACCAACAAAGCTTAACAGAAAAAAAACTAGATACAGAAAAATTTTACCAATTTGTATGGAAAATTTAGAGGTACCTTCACATTTTCACTCATAACTTTTGAACCGGTGGACCGATTTTGCTCATTTTCAATACCAAACTGCTCGGGATGTTCAATAGTCTGGGTAAAAATAGGCATCCCCGCTTGCGTCTTCGCGTCATGATCGCCATATCAACAGAAAGAGAGACAGACGGGCAGACAAATATATATAATTTATATACGTTAAAAGAAATAATCAGTTTTGAACTGAAAAAAGTTGGAAAAATAACCATTTTTGCAGTTTGTTTTTCAAATTTAAAGTACTTTTTATTTATATGTAATTACAAAAAACACTAGACACACAGCTGTATATATTTTTATATTCAATATTTGTATGTGTAATTGAACAATTTCTGGTAATTTGTATAAAAATAATTTTGTATTTAAACAAACTATTTTTATAAAAAAAAAAACGAAAAGGAATTATTTATTATTATCAACTTCTTTTTAAAGTCCATATTATTTTATAGTTTTTTTTTTGAATGACTAATTCAAACAGTTCAAAAATATATTTCTAGGAATTTCAATTGATTTTTCATTTAAAAACAAATTCTAACGGAAAATATATTTTGAAATACAAAATATATTTTACAGTAATTATAATTTTCCTGAAGCCTACACTGCTTTTGCTTTAAAGTGGTTAAAATTTTATCTTCTTATTAAGAATCTCCTTCACTTGATTTTAAAAGAATTTAGTTTGGTTTTGTTGAATGTTTTTTAATCTTTCTATATTTTTACGCAAAGTTAAAGAAATTTGGAAAATTTTAGAAAAAATAACAGAAAAACCATAAAAAACATTTAACCGGTTAATCGACCTATTTAAACCGATTATTCGGATCTTATAATTATTTGGTTTTTGAAATAGAGGCGATTAATCGAGGAATCAGTTAATCGATTAACCGAATTGGAAACATTAATAGAAACCCTAATTTAATGGCATATTTAATAAGGATAACCGTATTTGTTGCTACCACTTTTAAATATGGACAATTTTTTAATACATCTGTACTAATTTTCTACTACACTCACTAAATAAATGGTTGCTTCTTCTTTGTGAAGTTACTGACCGAACTTTATTTTTAAAGTTGATTGGAAATACAAATAATTGAATAATATTATTGTTTTTTAGCTCCTTTTTTCTATTTTTAATTCCCAATACAATATTTTTGCATTCTTACGTTCCGTAAATACGTATCCGTCAGAGATTGTACGTAAACGGAACATTAACGGACAGTATAATAGAAAACAGATGCTTATTTTGAGGAAGCTCCTTTAGATCACACAACGAAAATAAATTTAAGTGATAACTATGAGGTAAATATTTATGAAATTTGAAACAAGTTTTACGGTGATATGTGCTAATTTATGAAGTTTTGTAAATAAAAATATAGTCGTGACAGTTTATAATAAATTTTGTTAAAAAATGTGTAAATTTGCATTGTATTATGCTACATCATTTCGTAAATACCACTAATTAAACCTAAATTAAAATTTTGTTTTATTTTTTCATATTTTCAATAGGCCATAACCGTAGTGATCGATAGAGATGCTAGTTGTGTTGGTGAATTTGTAAGAGTTTTGTTTTGTTATTTTATTTAATAACTTTATAAAAAAATTTAATGAAAAAAATATAATTTGTTATTAAAAATTAATAAATTTAGGCATTCACACAAATCCATTTTTTGTTGAAATAGCGGTACGAATACAGATCAGTAAATGGATCGTCATTGACGGACAACTCCGTTTTGCATCCGATATACCGGTCCGTAAACTGTCCGTCATTGACTGACTTTTTATTGTAACTGTTGATTGATTTATTGTAACTGTTGACTGATTTCATATTTTTATGCCGCTAATTGGACGAGAACTGGCCTCCTTCCATTTGACACCCCATTATTTTTCCCTTAGGCAAAATAAAATTAAATTTTGTTATTAAAATTTCTGTCTTGAATATCTTTCAAGTTTCAAATTTAAAAATTTTTGTTTTCAAATAACTGAGGCCACAACAAAAATTCTATTATGTGTTTATTTATATTAAAATCAATAAATAATTAATTTACAAAATATTTCCTTAGGCAATCAGTCTGTGCCTCTGTATGCCCACTGCACCCCAGATATATATATTTATACGTACACACAGAAAAATAAAGTGCCGTTCAAATTGAAAACTATATTTTGGAACCAAAAATCAGTTGAATAAACCGAATTTAGTTGTGGAAACTAATATTCAGTTGTACCAACCGGTTTCAGTTGTAGAAACCGAATTTTATTCGAAAATTGACCAAATTTTTCTCTGTGTATATATATGTTTATACGTCATATTTTATTTTAATTACGCAAGGTTATCCTTTAAAAGGATATTGCTTGTAACGGCAACGCCTGCCCTAGTTTTGGATTGACAATGATCCTTGATTGCCAGAGTACGTCTCAGGAAGTAGGAGGCCGATGTGTCTGAAACACACCTCCAACTGCTTGAATATTACAATTATACATACGTAAAGCTTGTTTTTAAATGATTGAAATTCATAGAAATATATTTTTTAACTATTTCAATGAGTCATTCAAAAATCAAACTATAAAAATTTACAGACATTCAGTAGGAGTTGACATTTTCTCTAAAATTAAAAATTTTATGTTTCTGTTTTTAAAAACATATAATTCCATTTTGTTTTTTACTAAAATAGTTTGTTCATATTCAAAATTATTTCAATAAAAATTACAAGAAATTATTCAAATATACATACACACAAAGACAACAAAATATATATATATGTGTGTGTTGTGTTTTGTGAAATTATATACAAATAAAAAAAAATCAATTTGAAAAACAAACCACAAAAATTATTTTTTCTACTTTTTGTCAGTTAAAAATTAAAAGTTATTTTAAACGACTTTCGATTGCTTTTACTACTTTTGTCGATTATTAAACAATGATTGAAAATAAACAATAAAATGTGCTGAATATAATGAAAAATCAGTAGATGATTGTATTTTCTATTAATTTAATATGTATTTTAGATTATTTTTAACGAAATAATATTGTGAGTGTACTTATTATGTATTACTTATTATATATTTCACCATAGAAATGCGATATAATGGATATGGATATACAGAGTGCTGTTTGGGTCTATATGACCCAATGATGAAAATAAACAACAGACCATTACCCCTTAATACTATAATCATTGAGAATGCTCAAAGTTTCAGTTATCTTGGATGTGATGAGTAAAATCTTGCTGCTGATGATGATATTGCTAACGGAATAAAGCTGTACAGCAATGTCATAGTTAAACACTATCTGGAGGTCAAACAATCTCCCTATGCGTAAAAATATCAACATTACAAAACCTGTATAAACCCCGTTTTAATGTACAGTTGTGAAACGAGGGGTCTAACAAAATTAGTTGAGTCTTTTTGATCCCTGGTTGGCGATTAGCGGATCATAATCATCACCAAAATTGTGGAAACTAATGTTTGCTTGTTCTATTAATAAAACAAAATTATTAGAAATGTCAATATTTTGGATGATGTGACAGTGTTCCGGTTAATTTTATAAGTTTTCTCTTCATTTAAATTTAACTGTTCTGATGATGGATTTTAAATAATTTATTAACGATAAAATTGTTTTAATTCTGATAAAATTTATTGTCTGTGTGTTGAAACTTGTAGAATTTTCTTAACATCTTTCCCATAAAAAAAAAAACACTTGTTCGACAGACAAGAATAATGTAAAAATATGTTTTTGGACTCTGAATTCGAATTCGTTGTTGGTATAATCCCTTCAGGTCATGGTGTTGCCCTAATCTCCAAAGAGATCGAAGATTTTTAATTGGCCTGTTTTGGTCAACTAGAAAGGTCACAGTGATGTTGGGACAAAACCATAACCTGATTATATTAATTCGACAACGAATTCGAGTAAAACATATAATTACTTTACTTTCGCACGTCTAGTGATTTTTTTTTTTTTTGGAAAATTTAAGTCGCAAAATTCAATAATGCTTAGTTTTTTCAGATGATTTGTCGAAAAAGTAACCTTAAAGGGGAAGAGTAGTAATAGTTTTGTGAAAAATATCACACTAGCGCTTTAATAAAGTTTCTAATATTAAAAAATATATTTTTTTTAAACTTTAGGTTAAAGTTTCCGAAATCCTGATATGATGGAGCAATTCTAGAAATATTTAGGAAATTTAACAATAGATACCTACCGGTGCTTAGATATCTATTGGTTTTTGATCGTCTACACGGTAGGTATATAAGCACTGGTAGGTATATATTGCTTGAAGTTACGGGCATTAATGTATGAAATGTTATCATATTTTGTGGACCTGTGTTATCATTGTGTGGAAGATTTATTTTTCCCGAAAAAATATTGGCATGAAAAAATTCTTCAGATAACTTAAAGTAAATGCCTTTCAAAAGGGCTAAGATCGGGTTCCGGTTGTTCTCGCAGGTAACTATTTTTTGTAGAGCTCATGTGAAATGATTCATATTTGTTTTGCCAAAGTTTTAAAATCATCAACCAATAATGATTTTCTTCTTTTTCCTTGGTTATCACTAAGGTCGTTGTGAAAACGATTTAAAATTAATAATGCCTGTGCTGTGCCACGCTTGTACTACCTTCTAAAGGATTCTGTCAACGCTTTTCCTTTCGTATTTTTCTGCCTGGGAAATTACTATCCACAAGCAGCCACGGCACAAGCAAGAGAAGCATAAACAATTGCAAGCTGTGATAAGCGATAAGGATTATCGCATGTTAATATAGGGTCTTAACCTTTTGATTTCAGTACGAAAACACACAGTTGTTGACAATGAGTATTTTTAAAATAAACACAATTTTTTTAAATAGTTGTTTATATGATTTTTATTTTTTTCAATATTAATTTGTTAAAAAAAATTTATTTGTTTTAATAAAACGAACTCAAATATTTGTTTTTTGTCTTTATAATGTACAAATTTTAAGTAAAAGTTAAATTTTTTAATTAAGATGGTTTTCAATGTTATGTGAACTGTTTATATTTTTATAATGTATAAAGATTTATTTTGTAGATATAAATCTTTATTGTGGTACTTACCCTGCGTGCGGGCTGGCTAAATTGAAGTCAACTAAACTAATTCTTTTGTCACTTACAGCTTCCAAAAATTTCAGCTACAATTTGCGGAATCCCAACTTCACATCACATTCTTTTACAAAATACATATGCGAATTTATTGAAACACAATCATAAAATAATTTAAAACAAAAAAAAATGAAGATATTAGCAATTTTCATTTTTTCAATTGATTTAGTTCACAAAATATGTACTCTAAATTGCGTTGCCAAATTTTATATCAAAAATATATTAGTTTAGTCTCCATTAAGCCTGTTCGAACCTACCCTTAATACACTTATTAATAAAAATTGTCTTTGAACAAATTTAAATTGAAAGATTTTATTTATTCACTTGCTTTAAAACTTTAATTGTTTTAAATATTTTTTGTAATTAAAATTTATTTAAAAGTCCAGCTTATTTATTTAATTTATATTTCGTTTCTTATTATTTTTTTTAGTAAAAAGCTTTTTTTTATATTTTTTATGTTTCCTTAAAAGCTTATTGAAATTTATTATTTTAGTATATTACAATTATTTTATATTTTATTTATATAATCTTGCCTCTGTTAATAATTTTTAAACTTTTTATGTTTTTTTAATTGTAAAACTAAATTTATTTTTATTTAATTTCTTTCGACTCCAACATCAAATGAGTTTTTCATCTGAACTTATTTCTAATTTAAAGTTCACTTATTTGTAATTTAAAGTTCACCGATTGAGCTCAATTTTCCAACTGATCTTAGCTGTGATCATACGCCCAAAGTCATTGCTTTTTTGAGCATTTATTTTTTATTTTTTGCTTCAGATGTCCAGTCATATAGCGAGTCAGCCAAGCCAGCATTTCATCATAATGCGCCCCCATATCTTTGCACTAATCAGTACATGTATTCAATCACACAAAATATTTTGTATGTTCTAAGTGCGCATGTCATCTTTCTTAATGTACTTGATCAGTAAGTGTGTGTGTTGATGTACTGTCCCTGTAGGAAATGTCGATAGTGAAACTGTGCTGATTCACTGACTTTGTCACCAGTACTACTGACTAATTATACCCCAGCCAACGCTTTCTGCTGTAGACATTTAACATATGCGTGTCATTGCGAATCTACACAACTATTGACTAGGTGCTGACATTGGAACCAGAGATTCACTAGTATATTTTTGTAATTCTAGTCTACAGTTTTGGAACTTTTTACTAGATTTCCACAATACGAAGGAAATAACATAAAACAGGAGCATTTATTTTGTTAAATTAGATATTTTATTAATAATTTTTTTTTATAAATTTCAATAAAGTAAAAAAAATTTTCGTGCAAATTTAATTTTGGAGTAGACAAATCTTGAAAAGACTGCACAAAATCATCCACAGGCTCCGTAAAATCTTCATCAGGCTCCACACAATCTCTAGAGGTGCAACTTTCACTAAAAATTGTTGCCTCTTTCTTGTTATTTTTATTTATTTTTTTTGTTTTTTCACAAGTTTTTTGTAATTTCTTTATATATTTTGTTCAAATTTGTATATTTATCTTTTAATTTCTTTTTTCTTTATATATTTATTAAAAACTTTAATTTTGTATGCAGCTATTCACATGTATTTTCAACAAAATAAAAAAAACCAAGAACAAGCACAGCTTTGCAGCTGCAAAAAAGGAATGCAAAAAGTATAGACGCTTTGTAGACATGTCCCCAAAAAGTCACCCAAAATAGTCGACAAAAGTGGTGACTTGTAGACACTTGACCCCAGGCTTCCTACAGGGGTACGAGTATATTGTATATGTTATATATTGTATCAGTGTTGCCACGGAAAAAAATTTTTTGTAACCAAAATTTTTTAAAAAAGTTACCAAAAATGAGAAAAAATATAACCAAAATTTAAAGTTTTATGTTTTTATTTAAATATATTAGACTATTATTTTTTTTTTAAATTTGTACTTAAAATATTATTTTATAGCAAAAATTTATAAAAAAAAAATTAATTACCTGCTTTCATTGTCGCATTCAAATGATAAATCTTCGGATTTACTATTTGCATTTACTGCAGTCTTTTTCAATAAAAAACCAAAACAACCCAAAAAAAAGTTCCTCTAACGTACGTAAACGGAATCCAACTCCGGTTACGTACCGTTTTATGGATCCGTAAACGTACCAGAAAACGGATTTTAAGGAACATCGAAACTTATTTGAATTTGTGCAGTTGTGTGGTGAAAAAACCGGAGTTGAGTCCGTTAAAAGCTAGCCATTGAAGGACCGGTTACGGACAGTTGTGTCGTGTAAAAACGGTCTTGAGTTCTTGGTCCTATTATTTTTTTAGATTTCTTAAAACAAACAAAAAAATAAAAATTGCAAAGAAAACGTTCGAAGAAAGCAATTACCATCCATTACCACGTTAAATTTTGGTTTAAACCTGATTGAAATATGAAAACAAATAAGTTTACATTTAGCTGATAATATTAACAATGTAAAAAGTACTTTTCGATTAGCCGCATAAAAGTCACTAGTTCTGCACCTTAGTTTGCATTCATGCAATTTTAAATTTATCAGAAGGGTTGCGCGATTTTAGATATATATTCTATTTTAGATATATATTCTATTATATTTGGCTGCATATTTATATTTTTATAAAAGCAATAAACACCGTTTGTTACGGAATCAAGACCGATAAAAAACGGTGAAGTCCGTTTTGACGGCACGAAAACGGTTACAGCAAACTGAATAAAAACGTAGTATTTTCGAAAACCCGATTATGCGGTCCGTTAATATTCCGTTTATGTACAAGCTTTGACGGATAAGTGTTTCACGCACGTAAACGTGTCGCACAATCCGTATTCATGATTCCGTACATATGTGTTGGAGTTTTCATTAGAATGTTTCTTGTGAAGTTAGAAAATTTTCTTGAATTCACATACATTCAATCATGTAAAGTACAAATACTTATCCATTGTGCATTTATTTAATGTTTTTTGTTTTTTATCACCAACACTTAAGTTTACTTAGCAATTGTTCAATTCAGAATCCTTGTTCTCATCGTTAGTGTCGTAAATTAAAGCAGACATGCATATTTTGGTAATCCAGAGCTGATTAACATATTTTGTACAGCGAACTACTTACTTTTATGAAAAAATTAACAGTGTTTTCAAATCAACGTAATAAAAACGCGTATATAAAAATCTTTACTGTTAAATAAAATTTAAAAACACGGAAAAAACGATTTATATTTTTGATTGCCAAAAAAATTACCAAAATGAAAAAAAAGTTCACATCTCCACATTGGGAAAAAATAACCAATTTTGGTGAAAAATAAGCAAAAACGGCAACACTGTATTGTATAGTTCTATAGAGTCATACTATTCGTGCACACTTTAATTTGATTGAGTCTCCAACCTCTGAGTTCATTGAGATCGCAGTTTTTATAATAAAAACCACTTACTAAAGAAATTAAGTAAAAGTTCAATTGATTTAATTAAAAAAAATGAACATATGGCCCCTTGTACACACTATTAAGTAACGGCGTTGAAAATTTAAAACAATTTTAAACTCAAATTAGCTTACTTAATTTTTAGGCAATTTACGCACGGAAGTTAATTTTTAATTGAGCACTAAACAAGTTAAAATGCATATTTTAATATGGTCTAAAATTCCCAGAATTCATAATATTACCTGTGTGCAACTCTGTGTATTTTCGTAACGTAAATTTCGTAAAAATATTTCATTTCTGCTGCCATTAGCGAGCCCAGGGGGGGGACAGGGCCGTACATTCCGAAAGGATTTCAAACATACAATTTTTTTATTATGTTTAGTCTACATATGTTATGTACAAAATAGCTTGTATTTTTGGTTTCCAATTGATTTTCTTTCCAAGACCAATTGACTTTTTGCAAGTACAATTGGGTCTTAGCAGATTTCAGGCAAATTTGCTCTAAATTGTGTAGAAAGGAGAAAAATTTCCTTTGAAATTCAGAAAATTTGCTCAATTTTCTATCAGTTAACGAACCTTGTAATATACACAAAATTTTATTTAGCCGCTGCTTACGATGAAATATCTATACTTATCCTTCTTCAATAATTAATTTCCATACTCATAATATTATTTGGGTAACAACCAAAAATACACTTGCAAAAGGGTAAAACCCGGTCAATTGGCTTTACCGTTAAATCATTTTATCTGTTTTCCAACGCTTTCTAAAAAAGGAGTAATTAAAAGTTAATTTATTCGTCGACTACCCTTATCTACTATTACTTGGTGTTGGGTTTAAAAATTGACAACACAACAAAATAATAAAAACGTTAGGAGAAATATATGTGGTTTATTGTTTTTAAATATTGTTTTTAGTGTAGGTGTGAGCTGGCTAAATAAAATTTAAACTAAATAAAATTTAAACTAAAGTTTAGATTATATTTAGCCAGTTCGCACCCACCCTAAATTCAGGTTTCCAAATCTATGATATTTGTAAAATATTTTTTAAAAATATTTCAAAACCTTTCGTCAATTTGTATTTAGTTTATAATTTATTTAGCTACCTCGCACTGGTCCTTAAAACAATATCATTTAGGGCCACCGAATTTGTTGCCAAAAGAATTCAGGCGGTTAAGACAATTATCTTCGCATTAAATTATATTTTTAGTCGTGAAAGCAAATATTCAGTTGTCTAATTTAATATTTATATTCCACATAAATATTATAACGTTCCAAAAATTTTATTTTAAGAAAAATTAAATTTTTACATTTTTCCGGTATCGAACCTAAGCATCCAGATTCATAATACACACACCACAATTTAATTTAATTTTCTTTAATATATTTGTTATATAAACATATTTTTTTTAATGTTTGACTTTACCGGGTTTTGAACTCAGAAATTGGGAGTACTAGGATAGCTCGCTAACCACTAGCGTACAAACACTTATAAATTTTAATGACTAATTTTGAATTTAAAAAATTTTTTAGGAAAATAAACTTAGCAAAAAATTCGTTTACAAATACCAATCGTAAGTGGCTTCTATAATCAATACAATTCACAATTCGGTTGGTTCAACTGAAACCCTAATTTAATGATATATTTTATCAGGACAACAGTATTTGTAGTTACCACTTTCGAATATTGAAAATTTTTTATTAAATTTGAGAGATTGTACTAATTTTCTTGTACATTCATTAAATACGTGGTTGCTTCTACTGTACGCAATTTCTAATCAAATTTTATTCGAAATTTTGATTGGAAATATCAATAATTGGATAATAGTATCCTTTTTTGGTTCCTTTTCCCTCTTTTTAATATCCAAAACCATATTTTTTGTATAATTATGGATTGTAGGTCATTCCAAATATTTAGTATTTTATATTTTTTATTTAGTAGTCTTTTTTACCATATATAACCTCATGGGCTCGGTTATAAATTTATTGAAATAAAAAAAAATAAAATGAAATCCTCACAAATAAATGTTAATGGTTTTGATCGAATTGCAACCAATCTTTTCTCTGGGTGTATATTAGACCTGCCCTTATTTCTATGAATATTTTTCAAAATGGCGGCGCATAGGAGAGTAGGGTCAAAAAAGTTTCCATTTTATGCCACAATGCTCCATGTAAAATTTGGGCTCGATCCGACGACTCCTAGTGGACCCAAAATTGAGTTGAATAATAAGACAAGGTTTTATTATAAGAAATTAGGAACTTTATTCGGCATTTTTGGAAAAAACTCAATTTTGGTAACAGTTTTGTCAATATTTTGTAGTTTTCTTATTTTTATGTTATTCTCCAATATATTACACGTGAAACACGCGTGACGCAGAAAAATCACGTCACGCGCACATCTCTAGTGGCATTGTTATTTAGCATAACTGCTTTGCTGCTTACTTCTGAATTAGTTATTACCTTTTCCTGCAAAATACCGTGATCTGATTTAATTATTGTGGCAACACGTGTCGAGACACACACACACACAACCAGGCCAAGAACGAGAGAACAACTGTCAAACGAATGAGTAGACGTTTTGAGTCAGTCGTATGAGAACAGCCAACCAGTGTGTTACTTAATTGTAAAGAAGTAAACCAAAATAATAAAGTACCAAAGTTAATTGTTGTAAACTAAATTATAATTGTTATTATTTTGGGTGAGTTTATAGGTTGTTACAATTATAATGTAAGAACCATCAACATCAAAACCTGCATCAACCATTTCCTCGGTAGAAACGCGTCAAACCGTTCAATCGCTCTACAACATAGACTTAGTGGAGAGAACAGCGCATCAGATAACCGGTGTCAAACTACCTTCCAATAGGCAAGTCCTACAGGTCTTCTTTCATGACATGCGTTTTGTGAAACTCGACGCAAAGGAAAGTGCAAAATTAACGCTCAATGCAGTGTATATTTTCTGGCAACAAGCACGAATTCCAACACGATACGGAACAAAAGGCTATCGTAACAATTGTAGAAAAATCAAAACGGAACCCTCGTGAAAATATTATGTGTGTATGATTACTAAAAACTTATTCTTGCAATTGTAGAATAAGCTTACAAAAATAATATTATATTAATAGTTGAAAAAGAGAAATCATAATTATTTTCTTTAATTTCATTTATTTTTTATTTTAATTTTAAAAATAAATAATAATAACTCATTTTAAATATAAAAAATAGTAATTCATTTTAAATATAAATAATAATAATTAATTTTAACCATAAATAAAAATAATTAAATTTAATATGCAATTGCACGTTCACTATATAAAATTTACAACTAAATGTACACGCAAAACACGTTTGACAAATTTAAAGAAAATGTAATGGCACTTGTTGTATGCATTATAAGCGTAGAACAAGGACAACAAGACTAGAATGTATTGAAAAATATTTCTATTTCAATCGTCATATTGCGTTGTTGTATGTTGTTCATGAGCATACTTGAGAAAAAGTTATGTATAATAATCTTTTCTCTAGCATTGTTAAATACTGCTTGTGAATTCACATTTTATAAATATTATTATAAGCGAAATTAAGAAAAGCTTAAAACACACTATTAATATAAGCTTATTCTCAAGTTGTATTGCAGTTTGATTGCTTTATGGTATATTGGGATGTAATACATAACACATTTTAAACTTTTTACAGCCGGCCAATATACAGAATCGAGTGATGAAAATGAGGTTGAGGTTATGGAAGGAATTGATGAAAAGGCTAAGAACGTGGGTGAAGCGATTGAGGAGAGCACTGCCGATGCCGAAACTGGTGAGATCGTTGAACCGCACAAAAGTGTACAGAAGAGAGGGCGTAGAAATTTTCTAACGCCACGACTTGCTTCTGCGCTTGACCACGCCAAGCTAACCGATCCAGCAGCTCATGTGTTGATAGCCTGAGCCGATGTATTGAATTATTCCGTAGACGAGCTGGTTATTAACCGAACAACGATTAATCGATATCGTCATGAAACCCGCCGGAAGGAAGCAGAAGTTATCCAGACCGAATTCGTAGAAAACGTACTTTAGTATTATTTATAGTTAGTGATATAAGTACTTATAAGTCATTCGTCTTTTCCCCTAAACAGCTAAGTATTAATAAGCCGCTTGTCGTACATTGGGACGCAAAATGTTGGTTCACCTTGTAGGCAGCGCAAAAGTTGAGAGAGTTGCGTTTAGGGTCAGCTATGATGGGACTTCGAAGTTCCTTGGTGCACCTCAAATTAAATCTTCAAGCGGAAAAGATACAGCTGGCGCTGTTTACAATCTGTTGGTTCGTTGGAACTGTCGATCGAGTTGAAGCAATGTCATTCGACACGGCCTCCGCCAACACTGGAGCTCTCAATGCATTATCTTGCAGAAACCACAGTATTGCTGTCAAGAACTGCTGCTCCTGGCCTGTCGCCATCAAAAATCGTTCTGCGCCAGGTTTTTGAAGTGAAATTGTCGACAAGCAGCGGTCCTGAAGTTCAATTGTTCGAGAGATTCGCGAAAGTCTGGAAGAGTCTTGACCAGACTACATTCCAGTGTCGAGGACGAAATCGTTGGTTCAAAAATTCCCCCCGATGAACAAGCCGCCATCAGAAATTACTGCAATCAGCAGTTGAAAGAACGTCACCCTCGTAATGATTATAGAGAGTTTCTCCAACTGGTTTCTGTTTTCTTGGGTGAAACACATTGTGGTAGCTTCCGTTCTCCAGGCGCTACCAGCAACGCGCGATGGATGGCAAAAGGCATTTATTCACTCAAAATTTTCCTTTCCCGCAACCATTTCACAATGACGGCAAGAGAACTGAGTGGATTGCGCGACGTGTGCTTTTTCTTGGCGCGAATCTACATTCGTGCATGGATTGGTTGTACAAATCCAATCAATGCTCCAAACCAGGATTTCAATTTCATACGAGATTCCAATGAATACGCTCAAATTAATGCTCCAGTTTCTGCTGCCATATTGAAGAAGATGAGTAACCACATGTGGTATTTATCAGCAGAACCAATGGCTTTGGCTTTCTTTGACTAGAATGTTTTTCTTGAACAGAAAAGAAAAATGGTTGAGCGCCTTGCATACGATGAGCCTATTGTTGAAGTGGATCAAAATCAGCCGTTTCAAAACCGCAAACATTCGTGAACCATAGCTTGAGCGACTTCATTTCAAACAAGACTAACAATTTCTTTGTACGGTTCGGATTGTCGCCGGAGTTTTTGGAATTTGACCCATCAACATGGGAAACCAACGAGAGTTTTAAAGAAGGCCGCATTTTCTGCAAAAATTTAGCCGTCGTTAATGACACCGCTGAAAGAGGAGTGAAGTTCATGAAGGACTATAATCGGATATTGACCAACAAAGAAGACGAAAAGCAATTCTTATTGCAAGTTGTTGAAGCTTATCGCAAAAAATATCCATCGTTCAAAAAAACATCTTTAGTTAATGTTTAAGATATTGTAAATTTTTTATTTTTTATGAGATTTTTCTGAGTAATAGCTTAGTGAAAAGGTAATTTAGTGAAAATAAGAAAATTACAAAATATTCACAAAACTGTTACCAAAATTGAATAAAGTTCCTTATTTCTTATAATAAAACCTTGTCTTATTATTCAACTCAATTTTGGGTCCACTTAGAGTCGTCGAATCGAGCCCAAATTTTACATGGAGCATTGTGGCATAAAATGGACCCTACTCTCCTATGCGCCGCCATTTTGAAAAATAAGGGCTGGTCTAGTGTATATATTCTTTTAAAACAATAAAACTCTTGATTCCAATTGTACGAATGTTAGTCCATAAAACCGTGACCTCTTAACTGAATGAGCAATACTTCTCCTGTCAACAGGCATCTGTCAGTTGACTCCTGTCAAAATTTGAATAAGCTGCGTCATTTAGTATGTGTTTGACAGCTATTGGTAGCAGACTATCGAGTGATTTGAGGATTGAGGAGAAAATTAAAAATGGGCGTTTCAGTGGAAAAAATCTATGAATTAAGGAACGAATTGCTCCCTCATAAACAATTTTTTCCGATTTATCGCCGAGTGACTATTTCTTTTTTCCAAACTTGAAGAAATAGCTTACTCCAACGACTTAATCATCTCACAAACAAAGTTATTTTAATGACCTCGACAAATGTTATTTTTTGTAAGGGATAAAAAAATTGGAGAAACATTGGACAAAGTATATACAGGAGAATATGTTGAAAAATTAAATAATTTTTTTATACAAAAACCTGTGTTTTATTCCAAAAGTCACGGTCTTATTGACTCGCCATCATTCTACTTTTTTTAATAAAAATGTGAGACTCCAATCTGAACCCCCAAAATTTTAGAATTTTTGGTTTATTTTTATATCAAAAGGTATGTATTTAAAATTGAAAGTATTTAATTAACAACTTAAAGTATTGTTATATATATTACCTATTAATATACTTTCACATTTTAATTTTGAGTGTACTGTTTTTTTTTAATAAAATATGCTATTAGTTTTTTATACTTCATTTGCCAGTTGAAAATTTGTATTAAACTGTTCATTCAACAAATCGAACTGTCCTTATGCTAATATTTAAAATTTATAAAATTGCTGTCAAGTATTAGAAATTCTTGGCTTTTCTCAAAAAAATGTGAACAAAATTATTTGTCATAAAAATATCTGAAATTTTTGTACTTGTAGTTTGATAAAATACTAAAAACAATAAAAGGTAACAAATGTATTATGTGTTTTTAAGTAAAGGTAGAGCTGGGCATACAATATAATTGCCATATTTCGTGTCCCGGCGAAGTCCATATAGCTTTCGTACAAAGGCGGCCCTAAATATTCCAATTGTATTTTTGTACAAAAAATAAAGAAAATGCAGTTAAGTATTGATAGTCGCTTTCTTTACAAGTGGTTATAGATATAGAGATAACATATAATTCGAAAAAAACAAAGGTTTTTCATAAAAAGAAAATATTTAAAAAATTACTCATATACACTGTGGTTCATCAGGATAGAACCAACATAATTTTAATTAAAAAATCTCTATAAATTATGAATGCAGAAATATAATATCGCTTTCAATATACTACATAAATACAAAAAATCAAGTTCCAATTCATTATAACGGTACTTTTCTTTAATTGTTTATAGTCGTACAGAAAAATTTTTGGTTTTTTGGTTCAGCAGAATAGAACTACTTTTTAAATGTTATATAAATAAAGCAGAAACTAATTATTTGTATTAAAAAATTGGTTTTACTGCAGTTGTTTAATATAAGAATTAATTTAATAATGTGTACTTTTACCGTTATTCTATTTTTCATTATTTTTCATTAACTCGTACAGAGATTTTAAGTGATGAAGAGAAACTTCCGCCCAAGACGCTTTTATTCCTTCAATAAGCTCATCTTTAGTTTCGTACTGTTTTCCTCCTTCGTATACCTTACGGGATAACCAACCCCAAACATTTTCAATAATGTTAAGGTCGGGTGAGTAGGGCGGCCAATCGAAGGTTTCAATATTTTGGCTGGAAATCCACGATTTGACTACACGTGCCGCGTGTATAGGGGCATTATAGTTTTGATAAATCCACTCTTGTGGTCCAAACATATGTTTAATCTCTGGAACAACTTGTACCAGAAGATTTTTGTAATGATTTCCGGTCATTCTGGTACTTTGTGCGACATGGCCAATAGTCCCCTAGTATGAAACTACACCCCATACCATGACGCCGCCCTCTCTGCTGTGATGACGGCTCAGAAACTTTTCCTCTTTACGCAAATCGTGAAAAAAAGTTATAGCCATCGGATCCATCCAAGTTAAATTTTTTTCATCAGAAACCTGTGTTTTATTCCAAAAGTCACGGTCTTATTGACTCGCCATCATTCTACTTTTTTTAATAAAAATGTGAGACTCCAATCTGAACCCCCAAAATTTCAGAATTTTTGGTTTATTTTTATATCAAAAGGTATGTATTTAAAATTGAAAGTATTTAATTAACAACTTAAAGTATTGTTATATATATTACCTATTAATATACTTTCACATTTTAATTTTGAGTGTACTGTTTTTTTTAATAAAATATGCTATTAGTTTTTTATACTTCATTTGCCAGTTGAAAATTTGTATTAAACTGTTCATTCAACAAATCGAACTGTCCTTATGCTAATATTTAGAATTTATAAAATTGCTGTCAAGTATTAGAAATTCTTGGCTTTTCTCAAAAAAATGTGAACAAAATTATTTGTCATAAAAATATCTGAAATTTTTGTACTTGTAGTTTGATAAAATACTAAAAACAATAAAAGGTAACAAATGTATTATGTGTTTTTAAGTAAAGGTAGAGCTGGGCATACAATATAATTGCCATATTTCGTGTCCCGGCGAAGTCCATATAGCTTTCGTACAAAGGCGGCCCTAAATATTCCAATTGTATTTTTGTACAAAAAATAAAGAAAATGCAGTTAAGTATTGATAGTCGCTTTCTTTACAAGTGGTTATAGATATAGAGATAACATATAATTCGAAAAAAAACAAAGGTTTTTCATAAAAAGAAAATATTTAAAAAATTACCCATATACACTGTGGTTCATCAGGATAGAACCAACATAATTTTAATTAAAAAATCTCTATAAATTATGAATGCAGAAATATAATATCGCTTTCAATATACTACATAAATACAAAAAATCAAGTTCCAATTCATTATAACGGTACTTTTCTTTAATTGTTTATAGTCGTACAGAAAAATTTTTGGTTTTTTGGTTCAGCAGAATAGAACTACTTTTTAAATGTTATATAAATAAAGCAGAAACTAATTATTTGTATTAAAAAATTGGTTTTACTGCAGTTGTTTAATATAAGAATTAATTTAATAATGTGTACTTTTACCGTTATTCTATTTTTCATTATTTTTCATTAACTCGTACAGAGATTTTAAGTGATGAAGAGAAACTTCCGCCCAAGACGCTTTTATTCCTTCAATAAGCTCATCTTTAGTTTCGTACTGTTTTCCTCCTTCGTATACCTTACGGGATAACCAACCCCAAACATTTTCAATAATGTTAAGGTCGGGTGAGTAGGGCGGCCAATCGAAGGTTTCAATATTTTGGCTGGAAATCCACGATTTGACTACACGTGCCGCGTGTATAGGGGCATTATAGTTTTGATAAATCCACTCTTGTGGTCCAAACATATGTTTAATCTCTGGAACAACTTGTACCAGAAGATTTTTGTAATGATTTCCGGTCATTCTGGTACTTTGTGCGACATGGCCAATAGTCCCCTAGTATGAAACTACACCCCATACCATGACGCCGCCCTCTCTGCTGTGATGACGGCTCAGAAACTTTTCCTCTTTACGCAAATCGTGAAAAAAAGTTATAGCCATCGGATCCATCCAAGTTAAATTTTTTTCATCAGAAAAAATTACTTTTCGCCAGACCCTTTCACTTAAATGGCTTTGCATGTCATGTGGTCTTTAGCGAATTGAAGGCAGAAAAATCACGTCACGCGCACATCTCTAGTGGCATTGTTATTTAGCATAACTGCTTTGCTGCTTACTTCTGAATTAGTTATTACCTTTTCCTGCAAAATACCGTGATCTGATTTAATTATTGTGGCAACACGTGTCGAGACACACACACACACACAACCAGGCCAAGAACGAGAGAACAACTGTCAAACGAATGAGTAGACGTTTTGAGTCAGTCGTATGAGAACAGCCAACCAGTGTGTTACTTAATTGTGCTAAAGAAGTAAACCAAAATAATAAAGTACCAAAGTTAATTGTTGTAAACTAAATTATAATTGTTATTATTTTGGGTGAGTTTATAGGTTGTTACAATTATAATGTAAGAACCATCAACATCAAAACCTGCATCAACCATTTCCTCGGTAGAAACGCGTCAAACCGTTCAATCGCTCTACAACATAGACTTAGTGGAGAGAACAGCGCATCAGATAACCGGTGTCAAACTACCTTCCAATAGGCAAGTCCTACAGGTCTTCTTTCATGACATGCGTTTTGTGAAACTCGACGCAAAGGAAAGTGCAAAATTAACGCTCAATGCAGTGTATATTTTCTGGCAACAAGCACGAATTCCAACACGATACGGAACAAGATGCGCGGAGAAATTGTTGAAATTGTACAGTACGTGGAAAGATATACAAAAAGTGCCCGCTAGCAAGAGTTCTGTGGCTTGGAAACAAAAGTAGCTTGCATTTACCAACGATCTGGAAAATTTATTTGATATTGCGACTGCAGATGCTACGAACTGAAGAGATAAGAAGTTTCTCATTCGACAACGACAACCAGGACGCTCGGTATGCATGATTGGCTGCGATATGGTTTTATTTCTGCGAGAAAAAAGAGCATCGGAAGGAAAGGAGAAAGAGAAGCAGAGAAAGCGGAAATTTGAAGAAATGTCATTTTCTATCTTATTGATTTATCCCAACATACCAAATGACTTGAGAAAAATATTATTATAAGCTTACAAACACAAGCCTTAAGCTTGAAAAAGACTTGAGTATATATTGAAAAAGGCTATCGTAACAATTGTAGAAAAATCAAAACGGAACCATCGTGAAAATATTATGTGTGTATGATTACTAAAAACTTATTCTTGCAATTGTAGAATAAGCTTACAAAAATAATATTATATTAATAGTTGAAAAAGAGAAATCGTAATTATTTTCTTTAATTTCATTTATTTTTTATTTTAATTTTAAAAATAAATAATAATAACTCATTTTAAATATAAAAAATAGTAATTCATTTTAAATATAAATAATAATAATTAATTTTAACCATAAATAAAAATAATTAAATTTAATATGCAATTGCACGTTCACTATATAAAATTTACAACTAATTGTACACGCAAAACACGTTTGACAAATTTAAAGAAAATGTAATGGCACTTGTTGTATGCATTATAAGCGTAGAACAAGGACAACAAGACTAGAATGTATTGAAAAATATTTCTATTTCAATCGTCATATTGCGTTGTTGTATGTTGTTCATGAGCATACTTGAGAAAAAGTTATGTATAATAATCTTTTCTCTAGCATTGTTAAATACTGCTTGTGAATTCACATTTTATAAATATTATTATAAGCGAAATTAAGAAAAGCTTAAAACACACTATTAATATAAGCTTATTCTCAAGTTGTATTGCAGTTTGATTGCTTTATGGTATATTGGGATGTAATACATAACACATTTTAAACTTTTTACAGCCGGCCAATATACAGAATCGAGTGATGAAAATGAGGTTGAGGTTATGGAAGGAATTGATGAAAAGGCTAAGAACGTGGGTGAAGCGATTGAGGAGAGCACTGCCGATGCCGAAACTGGTGAGATCGTTGAACCGCACAAAAGTGTACAGAAGAGAGGGCGTAGAAATTTTCTAACGCCACGACTTGCTTCTGCGCTTGACCACGCCAAGCTAACCGATCCAGCAGCTCATGTGTTGATAGCCTGAGCCGATGTATTGAATTATTCCGTAGACGAGCTGGTTATTAACCGAACAACGATTAATCGATATCGTCATGAAACCCGCCGGAAGGAAGCAGAAGTTATCCAGACCGAATTCGTAGAAAACGTACTTTAGTATTATTTATAGTTAGCGATATAAGTACTTATAAGTCATTCGTCTTTTCCCCTAAACAGCTAAGTATTAATAAGCCGCTTGTCGTACATTGGGACGCAAAATGTTGGTTCACCTTGTAGGCAGCGCAAAAGTTGAGAGAGTTGCGTTTAGGGTCAGCTATGATGGGACTTCGAAGTTCCTTGGTGCACCTCAAATTAAATCTTCAAGCGGAAAAGATACAGCTGGCGCTGTTTACAATCTGTTGGTTCGTTGGAACTGTCGATCGAGTTGAAGCAATGTCATTCGACACGGCCTCCGCCAACACTGGAGCTCTCAATGCATTATCTTGCAGAAACCACAGTATTGCTGTCAAGAACTGCTGCTCCTGGCCTGTCGCCATCAAAAATCGTTCTGCGCCAGGTTTTTGAAGTGAAATTGTCGACAAGCAGCGGTCCTGAAGTTCAATTGTTCGAGAGATTCGCGAAAGTCTGGAAGAGTCTTGACCAGACTACATTCCAGTGTCGAGGACGAAATCGTTGGTTCAAAAATTCCCCCCGATGAACAAGCCGCCATCAGAAATTACTGCAATCAGCAGTTGAAAGAACGTCACCCTCGTAATGATTATAGAGAGTTTCTCCAACTGGTTTCTGTTTTCTTGGGTGAAACACATTGTGGTAGCTTCCGTTCTCCAGGCGCTACCAGCAACGCGCGATGGATGGCAAAAGGCATTTATTCACTCAAAATTTTCCTTTCCCGCAACCATTTCACAATGACGGCAAGAGAACTGAGTGGATTGCGCGACGTGTGCTTTTTCTTGGCGCGAATCTACATTCGTGCATGGATTGGTTGTACAAATCCAATCAATGCTCCAAACCAGGATTTCAATTTCATACGAGATTCCAATGAATACGCTCAAATTAATGCTCCAGTTTCTGCTGCCATATTGAAGAAGATGAGTAACCACATGTGGTATTTATCAGCAGAACCAATGGCTTTGGCTTTCTTTGACTAGAATGTTTTTCTTGAACAGAAAAGAAAAATGGTTGAGCGCCTTGCATACGATGAGCCTATTGTTGAAGTGGATCAAAATCAGCCGTTTCAAAACCGCAAACATTCGTGAACCATAGCTTGAGCGACTTCATTTCAAACAAGACTAACAATTTCTTTGTACGGTTCGGATTGTCGCCGGAGTTTTTGGAATTTGACCCATCAACATGGGAAACCAACGAGAGTTTTAAAGAAGGCCGCATTTTCTGCAAAAATTTAGCCGTCGTTAATGACACCGCTGAAAGAGGAGTGAAGTTCATGAAGGACTATAATCGGATATTGACCAACAAAGAAGACGAAAAGCAATTCTTATTGCAAGTTGTTGAAGCTTATCGCAAAAAATATCCATCGTTCAAAAAAACATCTTTAGTTAATGTTTAAGATATTGTAAATTTTTTATTTTTTATGAGATTTTTCTGAGTAATAGCTTAGTGAAAAGGTAATTTAGTGAAAATAAGAAAATTACAAAATATTCACAAAACTGTTACCAAAATTGAATAAAGTTCCTTATTTCTTATAATAAAACCTTGTCTTATTATTCAACTCAATTTTGGGTCCACTTAGAGTCGTCGAATCGAGCCCAAATTTTACATGGAGCATTGTGGCATAAAATGGACCCTACTCTCCTATGCGCCGCCATTTTGAAAAATAAGGGCTGGTCTAGTGTATATATTCTTTTAAAACAATAAAACTCTTGATTCCAATTGTACGAATGTTAGTCCATAAAACCGTGACCTCTTAACTGAATGAGCAATACTTCTCCTGTCAACAGGCATCTGTCAGTTGACTCCTGTCAAAATTTGAATAAGCTGCGTCATTTAGTATGTGTTTGACAGCTATTGGTAGCAGACTATCGAGTGATTTGAGGATTGAGGAGAAAATTAAAAATGGGCGTTTCAGTGGAAAAAATCTATGAATTAAGGAACGAATTGCTCCCTCATAAACAATTTTTTCCGATTTATCGCCGAGTGACTATTTCTTTTTTCCAAACTTGAAGAAATAGCTTACTCCAACGACTTAATCATCTCACAAACAAAGTTATTTTAATGACCTCGACAAATGTTATTTTTTGTAAGGGATAAAAAAATTGGAGAAACATTGGACAAAGTATATACAGGAGAATATGTTGAAAAATTAAATAATTTTTTTATACAAAAACCTGTGTTTTATTCCAAAAGTCACGGTCTTATTGACTCGCCATCATTCTACTTTTTTTAATAAAAATGTGAGACTCCAATCTGAACCCCCAAAATTTTAGAATTTTTGGTTTATTTTTATATCAAAAGGTATGTATTTAAAATTGAAAGTATTTAATTAACAACTTAAAGTATTGTTATATATATTACCTATTAATATACTTTCACATTTTAATTTTGAGTGTACTGTTTTTTTTTAATAAAATATGCTATTAGTTTTTTATACTTCATTTGCCAGTTGAAAATTTGTATTAAACTGTTCATTCAACAAATCGAACTGTCCTTATGCTAATATTTAAAATTTATAAAATTGCTGTCAAGTATTAGAAATTCTTGGCTTTTCTCAAAAAAATGTGAACAAAATTATTTGTCATAAAAATATCTGAAATTTTTGTACTTGTAGTTTGATAAAATACTAAAAACAATAAAAGGTAACAAATGTATTATGTGTTTTTAAGTAAAGGTAGAGCTGGGCATACAATATAATTGCCATATTTCGTGTCCCGGCGAAGTCCATATAGCTTTCGTACAAAGGCGGCCCTAAATATTCCAATTGTATTTTTGTACAAAAAATAAAGAAAATGCAGTTAAGTATTGATAGTCGCTTTCTTTACAAGTGGTTATAGATATAGAGATAACATATAATTCGAAAAAAACAAAGGTTTTTCATAAAAAGAAAATATTTAAAAAATTACTCATATACACTGTGGTTCATCAGGATAGAACCAACATAATTTTAATTAAAAAATCTCTATAAATTATGAATGCAGAAATATAATATCGCTTTCAATATACTACATAAATACAAAAAATCAAGTTCCAATTCATTATAACGGTACTTTTCTTTAATTGTTTATAGTCGTACAGAAAAATTTTTGGTTTTTTGGTTCAGCAGAATAGAACTACTTTTTAAATGTTATATAAATAAAGCAGAAACTAATTATTTGTATTAAAAAATTGGTTTTACTGCAGTTGTTTAATATAAGAATTAATTTAATAATGTGTACTTTTACCGTTATTCTATTTATCATTATTTTTCATTAACTCGTACAGAGATTTTAAGTGATGAAGAGAAACTTCCGCCCAAGACGCTTTTATTCCTTCAATAAGCTCATCTTTAGTTTCGTACTGTTTTCCTCCTTCGTATACCTTACGGGATAACCAACCCCAAACATTTTCAATAATGTTAAGGTCGGGTGAGTAGGGCGGCCAATCGAAGGTTTCAATATTTTGGCTGGAAATCCACGATTTGACTACACGTGCCGTGTGTATAGGGGCATTATAGTTTTGATAAATCCACTCTTGTGGTCCAAACATATGTTTAATCTCTGGAACAACTTGTACCAGAAGATTTTTGTAATGATTTCCGGTCATTCTGGTACTTTGTGCGACATGGCCAATAGTCCCCTAGTATGAAACTGCACCCCATACCATGACGCCGCCCTCTCTGCTGTGATGACGGCTCAGAAACTTTTCCTCTTTACGCAAATCGTGAAAAAAAGTTATAGCCATCGGATCCATCCAAGTTAAATTTTTTTCATCAGAAAAAATTACTTTTCGCCAGACCCTTTCACTTAAATGGCTTTGCATGTCATGTGGTCTTTAGCGAATTGAAGGCGTTGTTGTTGGCGAGCGGCATTAAGTGTGTAACGGTCTAAATTATAATTTTACATAAATATTATTTGTTTTTACCTTTTACTGAATATTTATTGTATTTATGTTTATTATTATTTTTCGTCATTTCTATTTTTTTAACGTAAAGAAAGGGACACCCTAGTAATTTATATATTTTTTGTGTTACAACTCCAGAATATTTTTTAAACACTCATTCTCTCTATTCAAATTATTTGTTTTTGTCTAACTGATCTCTTTAATTTACTGGAATTACATATTTGTGTTGGACGAGAGGTTATTAAGTTATATTATTTTATAATTTTTGTCACTCCTGATGCAACCATTAACAAATAAAGACCAGTTAAAATTATAACGCGTCTTTCATTTTATTCGCAAGAGGACCTTGGTGACCATTGTGGCTAGCTTATATCGAGGGCGAATACTGGCGTTTTTCATATGGTCACCTTACTATTTTTGGCTTTTGGCGATTGTGATGCCATAGCGCTGTGGTTTTTTATATATTTTCTTTTAAATCTCATCCTTGAATTTAACGAAGAGTTTTCATTTTGTTTTTTTTTATGCCCTTCACCACAGGTGGAAGGGTATATATACGTTTGTCATTACGTTTGTAATTTCTACAATATTGGGTCCTTATGAAGAGCGAAGTTGATTTAACGATGTCCGTCTGTGTGTTGAAATGGGTTTTCCGAAGAACCCAGACATGATGAGGACTTGATTGTTTTTTATTTCTGTTACATGTGCTCTATTTCTGTTTGCTATTAAAAATCAGACAGATCGGTTAATAAATGGCTGAGATATTACCAAAAAACCAGGACTACCTCTAATTTTTTCCATAAAATCCCTTTGTTTAATATGTATGTAGAATTTTACGCCTAACAAACACATCCATGTGTCAAAATTCTTTTCTTTCATCTCCACCTTTTATACACAAACAGCACACATACATAGATTTGTCATTTAAATAAAAACTAAACAAATCTCTAATGAACGAAGACTTTTATATATGTACCTCTATTGACGATGATTTTGTGTGAGCTTCAATACCTCAGTTGTCTAGACGCTATGTCACAAATACTTTTTTTCTCTAAGGCCGCGGGTGCGAATCCCGGTCAATTCACTTTTTTTTTGTACATTTTTTTTGTTTATTTTTGGCTTTTTTTAACATTTAATAATTAATTTATATAAAATTTTATATTAATAATTAAATAATCCATAAATAGGCTAAAAACATCAACATTTTTATAAAAACCCTCTGATACAAACAAAATACAAACGTTTTTATACCCTTCACCACAGGTGGAAGGGTCGCGGGTTCGAATCCCGGTCAATTCACTTTTTTTTGTACATTTTTTTTATTTTCTTAAGATTTTTTTTTTGTTTATTTTTTGTTTTTATACCCTTCACCATAGGTGGAAGGGTATATATAAGTTTGTCATTCCGTTTGTAATTTCTACAATATTGATCTTAGACCCTATAAAGTATATATATTCTGGGTCCATATGAAGAGCGAAGTTGATTTAACGATGTCCGTCTGTCCGTCTGTCCGTCTGTGTGTTGAAATGGGTTTTCCGAAGAACCCAGACATGATGAGGACTTGATTCTTTTTTATTTCTGTTACATGTGATCCATTTCTGTTTGCTATTAAAAATCAGACAGATCGGTTAATAAATGGCTGAGATATTAGCAAAAAACCAGGACTACCTCTAATTTTTCCAGTAAAATCCCTTTGTTTAATAAGAGTGTGAAGATAAATACGTAGGTTAAATACGTTTCACAACTATTGTGAATGATATAAATAAAAAACAAATAGTAGTGTCGCCAACTTTTTTCTGCCTAGAAAATGCCAAATTTGACAAGAAAAGCGCTGAAACATATGGAAAAATATAAATTTGAGATTTTACATGACATATTATTTTGGATTAAAATTTTTGGACATTTAAGAAAAAATAAATGGGGATACCGCTTGTTTGTGGAGAGCTATGAGGTAGTAGATTCCAACGATGTATTCATCTCCTTCAGAATCACTCTAGGTTTCGAGTTTTGCATTTTAAAGAAAATTTATTTTTGAAATTCCACATAACATTATTTAAAATTAAAATTTTTGGACATTTAAGAAAAAAATAAATGGGGGTACCGCTTGTTTGTGGAGAGCTATGAGGTAGTTGATTCCAACGATGTATTCATCTCCTCCAGAATCACTCTAGGATTCGAGTTTTGCATTTTATAGAAAATTTATTTTTGAAATTTCTCATAACATTATTTAAAATTAAAATTGTTGGACATTTAAGAAAAAAATAAATGGGGTTACCGCTTGTTTGTGGAGAGCTATGAGGTAGTTGATTCATTCATCGTTGGAATACATCGTCGGAATCTACTACCTCATAGCTCTCCACAAACAAGCGGTACCCCCATTTATTTTTTTCTTAAATGTCCAAAAATTTTAATTTTAAATAATGTTATGAGAAATTTCAAAAATAAATTTTCTTGTCAAATGCAAAACTCGAAACCTAGAGTGATTCTGGAGGAGATGAATACATCGTTGGAATCTACTTCCTCATAGCTCTCCACAAACAAGCGGTACTCCCATTTATTTTTTTCTTAAATGACCAAAAATTTTAATTTTAAATAATGTTATGTGGAATTTCAAAAATAAATTTTCTTTAAAATGCAAAACTCGAAACCTAGAGTGATTCTGAAGGAGATGAATACATCGTTGGAATCAACTACCTCATAGCTCTCCACAAACAAGCGGTACCCCCATTTATTTTTTTCTTAAATGTCCAAAAATTTTAATTTTAAATAATGTTATGAGAAATTTCAAAAATTAATTTTCTTGTCAAATGCAAAACTCGAAACCTAGAGTGATTCTGGAGGAGATGAATACATCGTTGGAATCTACTCCCACATAGCTCTCCACAAACAAGCGGTACCCCCATTTATTTTTTCTTAAATGTCCAAAAATTTTAATTTTAAATAATGTTATGAGAAATTTCAAAAATAAATTTTCTTGTCAAATGCAAAACTCGAAACCTAGAGCGATTCTGGAGGAGATGAATACATCGTTGGAATCCACTACCTCATATCTCTCCACAGACAAGCGGTATCCCCATTTATTTTTTCTTAAATGTCCAAAAATTTTAGTCCAAAATAATATGTCATGTAAAATCTCAAATTTTTATTTTTCCATATGTTTCAGCGCTTTTCTTGTCAAATTTGGCATTTTCTAGGCAAAAAAAAGTTGGCGACACTACTATTTGTTTTTTATTTATATCATTCACAATAGTTGTGAAACGTATTTAACCTACGTATTTATCTTCACACCCTTTTGTTTAATATGTATGTAGAATTTTGAGCATAACAACACATCCATGTGTTAAAATTCTTTTCTCTCTATTGACGATGATTTTGTGTGAGCTTCAATAGCTCAGTTGTCTAGACGCTGTGTCACAAATACTTTTTTTTTCTCTAAGGCCGTGGGGTTCGAAGTTCAAATCTCGGTGAGGTCAATTCACTTTTTTTTTGTACATTTTTTTTTTATTATTTTCTTAAGACTTTTTTTTTGCTTAATTTTGTTTTTTTTTTAACATTTAATAATTAATTTATATAAAATTTTATATTAATAATTAAAATTCTTTTCTTTCATCTCCACCTTTTATACACAAACAACAAACACATATAAAGATTTGTCATTTAAATAAAAACTAAACAAATCTCTAATGAACGAAGACTTTTATATATGTACCTCTATTGACGATGATTTTGTGTGAGCTTCAATAGCTCAGTTGTCTAGACGCTGTGTCACAAATACTTTTTTTTTCTCTAAGGCCGTGGGGTTCGAGGTTCAAATCTCGGTGAGGTCAATTCACTTTTTTTTTACATTTTTTTTTTATTATTTTCTTAAGACATTTTTTTTTGCTTATTTTTGGTTTTTTTTAACATTTAATAATTAATTTATATAAAATTTTATATTAATAATTAAATAATCCATAAATAGGCTAAAAACATCAACATTTTTATAAAAACCCTCTGATACAAACAAAATACAAACGTTTTTATACCTTTCACCACAGGTGGAAGGGTCGCGGGTTCGTTAAGATTTTTTTTTTGTTTATTTTTTGTTTTTTTTTTTACATTTAATAATTAATTTAAATAAAATTTTATATTAATAATTAAATAATCCATAAATAGGCTAAAAACATCAAAATTTGTATAAAAACCCTCTGATACAAACAAAATACAAACGGTTTTATTTCTATTTTTTGCACCGATTTAAAAGAATTTATAAAAAGATTTTTAAACCATTTTATTTCTCACATATTAAGAAAATTTTATACATAATTTACCTTTGAGTGCAACTATTTTAGGTCATAACTTATAATAATTTATAAAAAAAATTATAAACTATTTTCCTTCAAATTTTTAAAATTAAGCTAAAGAAATTACAAATATTTCTAATAAAAAAGCGAAATAAAATCCTAAATGCAAATTTGCCAGCTAAATCAAACTATTTTGTAGAAATAAAACACATGCAGTTTTAGTGATTTCTTTTAACGATTTGTTGAAATTCTTTTCTTTCACCTCTTAACCTTTTATACACAAACAACAAACACTATTCTAGAGCTGTATTATGACCTATGGATACGTCTTATATAGCAAAAGATCGAAAATCTTTAGTATAACATATTTGCTGAAAAATTTGGAAATATCGGTTCAGATACAAAAAAGTTATGCCCAAAACATACATTTTTTTAAAATACATATTTTCTGGAACCATAAATCTTCCCGAGTCCAAGTTTTATCTCCAAACTAAATGGTTAATTTCCTCTTAAAGGCGTCCGTATATAAATCTGTCCATTTCATATATGTCCATATATAAACTTCAGTTTTTTCCCAACCATGGTGAAGGGTATATAAGATTCGGCATAGCCGAATTTAGCCGCTCTTACTTGTTTTTTTTAACATTTAATAATTAATTTAAATAAAATTTTATATTAATAATTCAATAATCCATAAATAGGCTAAAAACATCAAAATTTTTATAAAAACCCTCTGATACAAACAAAATACAAACGGTTTTATTTCTATTTTTTGCTCCGATTTAAAAAAATGTATAAAAAGATTTTTAAACCAATTTATTTCTCATATATAAAGAAAATTTTATACATAATTTCCCTTTGAGTGCAACTATTTTAGGTCATAACTTATAATAATTTATATAAAAAAAATTATAAGCTATTTTCCTTCAAATTTTTAAAATTAAGCTAAAGAAATTAAAAATATTTTTGATAAAAAAGCGAAATAAAATCCCAAATGCAAATTTGCCAGCTAAATCAAACGTTTTTGTAGAAATAAAACACATGCAGTTCTAGTGATTACTTTTAACGATTTGTTGAAATTATTTTCTTTCACCTCTTCACCTTTTATACACAAACAACAAACACTATTCTAGAACTGTAATATGACCTATGGATACGTCTTATATAGCAAAAGATCGAAAATCTTTAGTATAACATATTTGCTGAAAAACTCGGAAATATCGGTTCAGATACAAAAAAGTTATGCCCAAAACATACATTTTTTTTAAATACCTATTTTCTGGAACCATAAATCTTCCCGAGTCCAAGTTTTATCACCAAACTAAATGGTTAATTTCCTCTTAAAGTCGTCCGTATATAAATCTGTCCATTCCATATATGTCCATATATAAACTTCAGTTTTTTTCCAACCATGGTGAAGGGTATATAAGATTCGGCATAGCCGAATTTAGCCGCTCTTACTTGTTTTATCCTAAATTAATTAATTTGAGCCACTCTGTTTTCAAAAATAAATAAAATATCAAGTACATTTTGAGTTGATCTGGCGATACCGTCTTTGTTGACAAAAGCTAGTATTGACTAATTGTTTTTTTTAGTTGTGCCATTTTGTTTGTATTTCTTTTTATTTTTTGCATTTCTTTTTTATAATTAAATATTGAAATTATTTACGCAAATTAATACGAAAATTAATCACAGAAAAAAATGTGGTGTGCGGCAAAGTAAATATTAGGCAAGAGAGTGAATAGAAGAGGGACAAAAATATTAGGATAGAAGACACATAGAAATTGTGCATTTGGCGCTGACAGTGATCACCAAGAGAGTTCGTCCGCTGATTTTTTAATATTTAAAAATAAAAATAAATATATTTTTTTTTAATTGTTTGCTGAGTAAAGACTAAATTAAAGAGTTTTAAATATTTTTCACAATATTTTGGGCTTCGGAATTCAAAACCTGGTGATTTTTAATTTTGTCAGATATTTTGTTAATTATGGCTAAATCTGATCGATTAGTAAAGTTTGAAAAACTGGCAGCGGTCTTTTTGGATTTTGAGAGCGATTTTCATGAAGTGCCCGATGAGCAAAAGATCTTACTCTTGAGTTCAGAAGGAGGAATTTAAGACTTTGTGGGATGATGTAAGGGTTGCGTACCTAACTATTTTTACGAGCAACGATATTAAAGACTCTGAAGAAGAGTGTTCGTTGGCAAAAGATTTGTATAAGGAATGTAGGATGGCTTACATTGCCGTTGCCGCGTTAATGGGAGAATTGTCACGGACTTTGGTGAACAAGACAAAATGTTGTTTTCCACTCATGTTGGATCAGGCCCATCTGGTGTTACGACAAATCAGGTCAAAAGTAACCAAATTAAGTTGCCACCATGTACCACCGCGGTTTTTTGTGGTGACTATCAGTCATGGTCGTCTTTTCGTGATATGTTCACAGCGGTTTACATTAATGGTGTTTATTTGTCTGACGTTGCAAGACTTTTTTATTTAAGACAGCACACTAAAGGTGAGGCATTGGAAATTGTTCAAAATTCTCCATTGACGATTGAAGGGTTTCAGAGTGCCTCCGAAAAGGCATACGGAGCTTGTGTTTATGTGCGTATTAAGGATGAGGATGGCTCTGTACAATCGCATTTGTTGTTGGCAAAGTCCAGAGTGCCTCCTCTAAAATCAGTATCATTACCGCGACTTGAGCTCTGTGGCGCTTCTCTTCTGGCAAGTGTAATGTGCACAGTCAGGAAAAATTTGAATTTAGTTAAAACTCGGACAAAGTTTTATGCATGGACTGATTCCACAATTTTTCTTGCGTGGCTTCAGAAACCTCCGAAGTCTTGGAAAACTTTTGTAGCAAATCGGGTCTCGAAAATAATAGGGAAAACGGGTCGAGAGTGTTGGAGACACGTTTGTTCAACAAACAACCCCGCTGACTTGATAAGTCGTGGTGTTAGGCCACAGGATTTAGTTAGAAATGCTCTTTGGTGGAATGGTCTATCGTGGGTCTGTTTGTCCACCGACCGTTGGGACTCTTCTTCTCTTAAGGATTTTGCTACGAGTGAAGAAGCAAGTGTCCATCAGGTATTTTTTCCTATTTTAAGTCTTATGAAGACTTATTGGAGACCTTTTCCTCGTACTCTAGAGCTGTTCGAGTTATGGCTTATGTGATTAGAGCAATTTATGGCATGATTAGGAGAATTTACGGGGCTACGTATTCGTCAGTGGAGGTCACTGCTGGCGAATTAAACTCCGTGAAATGGAAATTAATTATTGTGGCTTAGAAAAAATCGTATGCATATGATTACTTCAAATTATCGAATAATGGAAGGCAAGTTATTAAATTTGAATCCCTTCATCGATGACAAAGGCCTTATACGCGTTGGCGGCCGGTTTGATAATGCTCCTAATTTGACATATAGCGAAAAATTTCCTATTGTTATCCACTCCGATTGTCGTTTTTCGTTGCTCTTTGTGACATTTATTCACAAAATTACGTTGCACGGGGGTAATCAGTTGATGTTGCGAGTCTTACGGACTGAATTTAATATTCGCCGTGCTAAAAATTTGATCAAAACCGTCATTGGTCGGTGCAAAATTTGCACCATACAGAAAAGGAAAACCCAGAGTCAGATTATGGCTTCGATTCCGACCTCGAGGACTGTCCTTTCTCGTCCTTTTACTACCACAGGGAACGATTTTGCGGGGCCCTTTGATATTCGTAACTATACTGGTCAAGCTTGTTTAGTGACATAAGGTTATGTATGTGTATTCGTGTGTTTCGCGACGAAAGCGATTCACTTGGAGGCGGTTAGTAGTTTATCGACCCAGCCTTCTTAGCAGCTTTTGGAAGATTTGTCGCACGTCGGGGGTATCCGAGGGATATGTATTCCGACAACGGCACGAATTTTGTTGGTGCGTCTAAGGCTTTAAAAGCAGAATTTAGGGAATTTTTAAGAAGTTCAGGTTCGGAAGTAAATGCGATTTATGGAGCTCAGGGACTTAACTGGCACTTTAACCCTGTAGGTGCGCCTCATATGGGAGGCCTTTGGGAAGCAGGAGTAAAAAGTTTTAAACACCATTTTCGCAGAATTGCTAGTGATTTGAAGTACACATTTGAGGAATTTTCCACACTTTTAGCTCGTATTGAATCTTGCTTGAATTCAAGACCTCTGTGTCCTTTGACCGAAAATGTAGAGTGTTTAGATATTCTGACTCCGGGACATTTTTTAATTGGTTGAAATTACGGATTCTCCTATTTCTATAACCAATCGTTGGGAGCGTGTAAAGGCTTTAAATCAACGTTTGTGTAGTAGGTGAAAGGACGAATATTTAAAAGATATGCAGAAACGATGTAAATGGAAGTTTATAAATAAAGATATTGAAATTGATGACATGGTTGTTATTCGTGAAGATAACTTACCAACAAACGAATGGCGATTGGGTAGAGTGGTAAAACTTTACAAGGGTAAAGATGGTCACGTCAGGGTTGTAGATTTGAAAACAGAGCGTGGCTTAGTTAATAGACCAGTTGTGAAGTTGGTAGTTCTTTCAACTTATTAGTGTTTTATTACTACAAAATTTATTTAGGAAATCATGGTCCCTCCCAAAAAATATGCTGAAGGACGTCGCACCACCCCAAAAATGGTTTGTCGAGTTTGCCTGAAAGATCACCCATTGCGGTTTTGCAAAAGATTTCTGCGTGGCGATTACGAAGAACGAATGCAGTTGGTTTTGTTGTACAAATATTGTGCGGGTTGTTTGAGCCACGACCATACCTGGTGTACTTAAACAAGTACGGGCAAGTGCAAACGTTGTAAGGATATGCATCATACCCTGTTGTATAAACCAAGCACCGGAAATAGTTCGTCCAACAGCTCAAAGAGCAAAAGACCCAGTTCGTCTGAAAACTCTGCGGGGGGACCTAGTTCATACAAACGTTCAAAGAGCAAAAGACCCAGTTTGTCTAAAGGCTCAGCTGGGGGACCTAGTTTGTCCAATGGTCGGGCTGACAAGAGACCTAGTTCGTCTCAAGCTCTGGTTCCGAGTAGCTCGAGGAGCTATCGACCTCCCGCACAAAGAAATTCTAGGCGCAGGAAAGCGGTCACCAGTGGGTGAAGCCCACAAGATTTTTCTTCGTTACCAGCATACCATATTGTGGAGACCATTTATTTGAGGCCCAGCGAAATGATTAAGATCGTCTCAAAAGAGCGGTACGTGTTTGAATGGGCATTGATTGATCCCGGTTTTTAGTGCTCGGTGATCTCAGAGGAAGTGGTTAGCCGTCTCGGTTCCAAAACTGTTCGTGTGGGGAGTGTGGAGAGATGCCTACTGAGTATCCGTGGAAATCATGGCATAAGTACCACAGTGGAGTCATACGCGGAGGTGAGGCCTAAATGCAGGGTGATGACCCCCACAAAATCTGTCGATGCCAGGATAATTGATAAATTTCCTGGCCTACAACTAGCTGACCCGCAATTTTATGTTTCGGCACAAGCAAACATAATTCTTGGTGGTGACGTTTATAGCCGCATCATTCGGAATGGTGTTTTTGGTGGCACTTTGGGTAAACCGTTGGCGCAGTTCACAATTTTTGGATATACAATATCCGGACCATGCTCTCCATAATCTTTAAATCCTGTAAGGAGTATATGTTTTTTGAATTACATGATGGACCATGATCTAAAACCTTAATTTCTTTTTTTTTTCTATTTTTCTATTTTTATATTTTTTTTTTTACTATTTAATATTTATCTGTTGAGCGACTGGTAGCTCTTGGAGTTTGCTGCTGGCGTGTTTATATATATATATTATGAATTGTTATTGCATGTCATGAAGACAATGCTAAAATAAAATTTAAGCACATGGATTTAAACTTTTTATTGAAAGATGAGTTTTTCTTTTGTTGCAGTACTGCAAGGTGGCCGGGATGTTCAAGTCATATGGTCACCTTACTATTTTTGGCTTTTGGCGATTGTGATGCCGTACTGGTTGCTTCTTATTTTCCACCCAAAGGGCGCTGTGGTTTTTTTATATATTTTCTTTTAAATCTCATCCTTGAATTTAACGAAGAGTTTTTCATTTTGTTTTTTTGTTGTCGTTGTAATTTTCTTAATATGATTTATAAAATAAAGGAAAGTATTTAATACTTCATTTTTATTGAAACAATATAACAAATTTTCCCTTATATTATTTGGATTTATTTTTGGCGTTCTTGGGTTCCAGTTGGATAGACCAGTCTCCCCCTTTCGTTGTTGCACAAAAAATATTGGATTTTTTCACCCTTTATTACAATTGGCGCCCAACGTAACAAAAAGATGATTGGAATTAGCAAACAATTGTTGTTTTTGCATTACTACGGTTGTTATCATCATTATCATCACAGTAAAGTGTTGTTGTTAAATAAACGGTTCTTGTTGTCTTCATATGTTGTGTACCGCATATTAAAATTTGTTGTTTTCATCAATATTTTGTTTTGATCGTTCAAATTATTGATACTTTCACAAGTTTATTTGTTCTAAGAGAAGCCAATAAAAATAGGGTCTCCGAACAAATTTTTTCAAGGAAGTGGGGGAACACATAAATGAGATTTTAAATATTGGGTTTCCGTTAAAATGCGCAGAACAACCATGAATTCCCAAAATGCAATGAATGTAAATGCTTCAAATCAAAATGTAGCTGCACCAAACGTTGTTCCCGCTAATTTATTAAATCATGCATCAAATATGCAAAGCTCTGCTCATCAAAATAGTAACCAAAATAAAAATTTTGCAATGAATGGACCCCCTAGCATAAATCTTACAGAACGCCAATTCACCAACCTATTAGGAAGTTTACATGTACGACAAGAAAGCAATTCGACATTCAGCTCCTGTAGTGCCCGTTTTAATGGTGGTCGTAGGAACTATTTTGGTATTTAAACAAGCTGAAAATATAAGAGATGACATGGCCCTATTAAGCTTACCGTTATTGCTCGAAGGATATGCATCATCATGGTGGCAAGGCGTAAAGCATGAGGCCTAAACGTTAAAGGAAGCAATAGAGCTCCTTCGTAGTGCATTTGCACCCCCTAAGCCTGATTGGAGGATATATGCTGAAATATTTCAAGACAAACAAAAGCCATTTGAAAACTGATAGCTTTATATGCGGAAAGAGAAGTTTATTTGCACAGCTAAAAGAAAGGCTTCCAGAAAGCACGATTATCAACATGGTATTTTCACTTGTTTGTATAAAAATACGTGAAAAAACCCAACGAGAAAGTGTCAGAACATTCCTAGACCTTCTTTTAAAGCACGTGATATAGAGCTCTCAAACATAGAAACTAACCCAGGAAACAACCCAAAAACGTTCAGTGAGTCTTTGGATCCTAAAGAAACCCCAAAAACACGATGTTATTTTTGCCGAAAAAAGAATCACACAGCCGATGTGTGTTACAAACGTATTGAGATGGAAAAGTAGAAGAAGCCCGAAGAGAATAACCTGAATTGTTACGGCTGTGGAGCGGTAGGCTTTTACATATCAAATTGTCCTACTTGTAACTACCAAATGGTAATTAAAAGTTCGAAAGAAATGGATTTCAACCATATCCCGACGTCAAATGTTGGTCGTGATGTTCCGACTTTGTAAATCAATATTAATGGCTTGAAAGGTACTGCTTATCTGGACACAGCTGCCAGAACAAGTGTAGCTGGATATTATTTGTATAAAAAGTTACAAGGTAAAGTTCCAAGAAGTTTTTGCGGAAGTTACCCCGGCTGATGGAATAACCAAAAGTGAGCAAGTTTACTCAACAATAGTTGATATTTTAATCGGTAATCGCTTGAAGCGAATTCGTTTTATTTACCTGCCGAAGGCTAAAAATAACAAAACATTGCTGGGAATTGATTTCTTAGAGCAAGTTGGCGTAGTTATGGATTTGACACAAAGAACATGGCACTATAAGGATGAACCGAAGTAAGTTTTTGAGTTAAAAAAAAACCGTAATTAGTTCTAGACACTATAAATTTTAATAACACAAACGTAGCAAAAGACAATCCAAGTTCTTCCAACAAAAGCCACATTAATGATTTTATGTCATGGTTCCAATCAAATAACAAAAATGATTCTCAACATACGCCGACGTTACAATCAATATACTCAAATGATTACTCTCCAGGAGGTATATCGAAAATATTCTGATTTATTTCCTACATTAAAGAAATCCAAAAATTAATCTCCCGTTGCAAAAGCGTTAGAGCTTAACGCATAAAAAAAATAATAATAATTCTGATAATTATGCTTCAAAAAAAATCTAACTTTTAATAATCGTAAAAAAAATTGTTACATTTGCACACTTTTATACCAAAAATTGTTCCTACACACGTTTTTTCAAATTTTGAATCTTGTACAATTAAGGCTGAAATGTTGCAGGGGGAGGGTGACTCCAAAATTATCCGCAGTAAATTTGTAAGCAGAAATTTCAAAATCTAAATTAACAGCAGTTAAAAATGCAACAGTGATTTCCAGAGAATGCTACAACAAAATTGTCAAAAACAAAAACAAAATGGCAGAAAATACTACGTCAAAATTGTCAACAACAAAAACAAAATGAAGAAAATTCAACAACAGAAAATTCAACAACAAAATATGCAACAACAGATTATTTAAATTCAACAACAAAATATACAACAAGAGTTTATTAAAAATCAACAACAAAATTTAATTGTTATAAACACAACACGTATGTCTGCAACAACGTAAGCTACACCAATCAACAAAATAGACAACAATGGAAAATTAAAAATCAACAACAGTAAATTCAACAATAAAATATACAACAACAGAATTTACTGTTACAACAAAATTTAATCGTTATAAAACACAAAAACGTTAACAACAACGTAATCTACACCTATCAACAAAAAGTACGGAAACAACAAAATTAACAAAAAATTTAACAACAAACAAATGAACAACTTTTATTTATACAACAAATGCAACGATTTCAACAACATGTTGGTAATAAACCCAAGTTGCCAGCGTAAAAAATAAACGGCAATGTCAAATAAACAGCAAACTCGTGGACAACATCTAAGAAGTCAACACGACAACACTTTACGCAATTGCTAAGAGGAAAACGCTTGCTCTTAAATATAATGCCATTTATCAGAATCCTGGTCGCATCATCGGGACGATTAATGCACCAGAGGGGGAGGTTGTAACGGCCTAAATTACAATTTTACATAAATATTATTTGTTTTTGCATTTTACTGAATATTTATTGTATTTATGCTTATTATTATTTTTTGTCATTTCTATTTTTTTAACGTAAAGAGAGGGACACGCTAGTAATTTATATATTTTTTGTGTTACAACTCCAGAATATTTTTTATACACTCATTCTCTCTATTCCAATTATTTGTTTTTGTCTAACTGATCTCTTTAATTTACTGGAATTACATTTTTGTATTTGACGAGAGGTTATTAAATTATGTTATTTTATAATTTTTGCCACTCCTGATGCAACCATTAACAAATAAAGACCAGTTAAAATTATAACGCGTCTTTCATTTTATTACAAAAAGTATAAAACAATAAAAGCTAAGTCGCAAGAGGACCTTGGTGAACATTGTGGCTAGCTTATACCGAGGGCGAATACTGGCGTTTTTCTGCCTTATTCGAACCGGTGATCACTTTTAAAAACATAATTAAATAAATAATAAAGGATTGAAACCCCTTTATTACAAGTGGATGTTTTTTCTTTAGTTTTCGGAGCTGCAGATGTTAACTGCTCAAAATAACGTTACGAACTGTCAATTCGGAGAATTTTACGCTTATCCTGAAGTGTAAAGGCTGATAAAGTACCTCATTTGGAATTTTTGTTGTTGTTTTCTTGATATTTTTAATTTGATTTTAACAAGAAAAAAAATGTACCGTTACAATGCATTTGGAATTAATTTTTTTTGTTTTACATAACAAATGATATTTATTTTATGAAGGTTGTCTTTTATGTAGGTATCTCTTTTACGGTTTCTCTTATATGTAGGTTTTTATATCCTATATTTGACAGTTCTAATCTGATGATCCACAGTGTATGTAGCAAAAAGAGCAATTTAATTTAAAAAAAATAAAAACGCAGTTAAAAAAATTATTGAAATTCAACAAATATTTCTCTAACTTTCAAAAAACGGGTTCGAGGGTTAGTTAGAGGTACTTTACCGGTTATATAAATTCCAAATAACAAACAAATGGAATTTTGGAAAACGCTATGAAGTATCTATATATTTTAAAATTCGTTTACAAAATATGAGTTTTAAATTTAGGCAGTTAAAGTTTTAATTTATATAGGTTTCACAAATTAGTTTAAGATATGTTTTCTTAGATATTTTAAGTTTTAAATTTATACTAAAGCCTTACGGTCTTTGACTGTATTTTAGGATTAGTTTTAGAGTTCAGATTTTTCAGTATTAAATTTCACTCAAATTGCTTAAAGTTTGGGTTTTTTAACTTTCTTTAGTCCATTTTTAAAAGTTTGATGATATGAGGTTGCATCCTCCCGGCCCAGGAAAACCTGTGAATAAAAAAGACAATTATTTTAATGTGTCTAAAACTTGGGGTTAGGCGTAAAGGTATACGGTTAAATATATTGTAAATACTTGAAGGTTTTAAGCATAACATTAATGGGCATAATATTCCGTGACCAACCACCTGCGAGATGAGTCCTGGGCAATCAACCAATTCGATTTGAATGATATTGGATCTCAGGATCGAAGTGTAGATATATATACCAATTTCCATAGCTACCGGAGCATTGGAAAATAATTCCGGATCCGCTATGGAGATACGGCAAAACTTTTCCTTAATCACATCATCAACGGAATTTGTGTAGGGATGCTTTGGTAACTCATTCACCACGTCATGCAAACCTCATAGCGCGCAGGTGGTGAATTTTATTGCAGTTTGGTATTTCTCTGCTAAGTTCATTTTGTCGAACTTCTTGCAGTTGATTAAACGGCGACCCGCTTAACATATACCGCAGCCAAAGTGTCCCTTGGATTGAACCTGATCAGAACGATTGATGGTGGATCTGTGATTCAAGTTGATTTGACCTGAATGGTAACAATTGCCGTAGCTTTGATTAGAGACAGTGTTTCTATTGTTGAAACGATTTCCGCGGCGGTTTCCACGATCGTTGTTGTTGGGTGCCATTTTCCTTCAGAAATATACAAATGAGTGTATATTAATGGGGTTAAGATGAGTTAAGTATAAAGTGCAAGTCAAATATGTGAAAAGAACACTGTAAAATCATTCAGTTTAGGGGTTAAGACGAAGTTGGGTTGTGTCATCAACTTTTGCATATCAGACTTGAGTAAAATGAGTGTGTTATAAGTAATTCTATACAAGTGAGGGTTAGTAGTTAGACATGAGTGTGACGGCTCTTACCATTTTAGGTCCTACCTCTCCAAAGACTATGCTACCTTTTGTTCTGGCTGTGCTCTGGGAAATTGGGATGGAGATCTTGTCTTTTTTGAGGTAGATTAGGAGTCGAAATAAAAATTTTAGGTAGCTACTAATAAAACGACTGATTTTGAAATGCAAATAACAAATAAAAAGAGAAAAGGAATATGAAAAATAAAAGGGTGACGTGTGTTTAAGTTGGAAGAGATTTGAGATGTAATTTGTCTCCCCATTTACCAAACCCACCCATGACCTATGCTATCTAGTACAATTTTGAGATAGCCCACTTTTAGGTCTAACTTTTTTCCCAAACTTTTCGCGAAATCAAGAAATTTTTAGTTATCCATTTTATTATATAATTTTATTAAATGAAAATCTTAGTAAAACTAAAAAAAAAAAACATATAACGCGAAATATAAATTTTCAAATTCTATATTATTATCTGATCATTTGTATTAAGTGGAAATAATATTTTTTTAGTATGGGGTAATATTTATAACAAAAGTTTAACACAAAAAAAACAACAAAAATTAGAGATTAAATGTATCATTTCTTTACGTAAAATTACTATTAAAAAAAATCTTAATTTTATAATTATTACTGTAATTACTTAATAACCAAAACATTTTATAGACTCACCAATATATTCCACGGTGACACCAGACCTGAGGTCTTGAGATTGCAGTTGAATATGGTGATCGAAGAAGCTTTTGACTGATGAATTTTAAATTCTCAAAATTTAAATAAAAATTAAAAGATTGTAATACTAATTAAATGTATTAAATAATAACTGTGTTTGAAATTGTATATGTGTATGTGTAATTTGAAGAAATTAGTTATATTTGACTGTGTAGATGTTATAAGTGTAGGCCTGAATATAAAATTTGTTCAGTAATTATGAGTGTTGACAAAAAATATTTTAAAACTTTAAATTTAACGCGAATTAAAATTAATCAATATTTCAAGTTTTGTTATAAAAACATTGTAATTAATATAATAAATTTATCGATTAAACTTATGTTCGCCCGTTTAACATTGATTAATCTCTATATATAAAGGAATAACTTTACTAACTGACTGACACATTCAACATCGCCAAGCCCAAGCCGCTAGAGGTAGGAGGCTGATATTTGGTATGTAGGTTCCCCCTCCGAAGTAGACATCCGCTAAGACGGAGTTTTTGGAAATTCATTCGGGGAGGGGAAAATTCTACCCCTCGACGACTTGCCAAAACCGCTACAGCTGGAAAGTTGAAAAGTTAAAATTGTGTATATTGGTTCCACATGAGGTGTAGACATTTTCCCACATAGGATTTTTGTAAATTCCTTCGGAGAGGGCAAAAATCTCCCCCTTAACGGCCAGCCTACACAGAAATAGCAAGATACCTGAAATTTTAAACATGTATTACCTGGATTATGGACTAACTCACTGATATCTGAAATAAAATAAATAGTTTCTGAAAATAGTTGGTACTTTCTGAAATTAAATTGGAAATGGTGATTTTATTCAGCTCCTTCCTTGTTATCAGTTCTGTAATGACTTATTAACTCATTATGTGTAGCCACTCTTTCAGTACCAATTGGTAATGCGTTATTTGCACCCCTTATGTAACATAAAATTTTGCCCTTTTTATTATTATTTTTTTATTATTTGAATTGCAACCAGTTATTTTTGCGTTACCTATAACTAGTTATTTTAACCTACTCGTAAGGTTGTAGGTAACAAGCTACCTCCAATGAGATCCCTATGTTAAAATAATAAGCTTAGCAGGTAAACTACAACCAGTTACTGCTCGTTCTAAAACCCATTATATGGCAAGGTCTTTTTTTGCTGGGAACAAACATATAATTTATTTGTTAGCTTTTGTTGTTTTTAATATTTTATCAAATATCAAATATTTTTGTTTACATTTAAAAAGAGAAAAGCTAAGAATTGCCAAGGCTTGGCAGCAGTTTTATAAAATCTTATTTTATAACTACTTTGAAAGTCTATATAAGTGTTGTTAATTAAGTGTTTTCAATTTTAAATACATATGTTTTGATATAAAAACAAACTCATAAATCTGAAATTATGAGGATTTTTAATTAAAAAAAAGTAATACAATTGTAAACACGAATTTTTTTGTTTTAAAAGGAAATATACAAATTCAATAATTCTATTTAGGACCTGTGCGATTTAGCTAAATAAATTCTAAACTACATACAAATTGACAAAATATTTGAACAATTTTTAAAATTTCATAGAAATTTGAGTACCTAAGTTTAGATTTTATTTGGTCAGCTCACAAAATACAACATTTAAAAACAATAAACTGCATATACGTTTTTCTAACGTTTTTATTATTTTGTTGTTTTGCTGATTTTTAAACAAAATACTGAGTAATAGCAGATAAGGATAGTCGACGAGTAAATCAACCTTTAATTACTCCTTTTTTAGAAAACATTCGAAAAAAGATAAAAGGCGTTAAATTAAATAGAAAATGCAATTGATCGGTTTTTAAAAACTTAAGTGTATTTTAATAATAGAGGTAGGATAAGTATAGAGATTTCTTTGAAAGAAGCGGCCAAATAAAATTTTGTACATATTGCAAGGTTCGGTAACTGAGAGAAAATTGAGAAAATTTCCCTGATTTCAAAGCAAATTTTTCCCATGTCTGCACAAATTTCAGCAATATCTGGTAAAAAAAATTTGGCGTGCAAAAAATCAATTGGTCTTGCAAAGAAAATCAATTGGAAACAAAAATACAAGCTATTTTGTATATATGTATACTAAACATAGTAAAACAATTTTAGTTGGAAATATTTTAGGGGCGGGGGCAGCCCCTGGGCACGCCACTGTATCTATGTATTGTTTACGATATGAAGACAAAATTTATAATGAAACTTTCTTTTAACCTAAATTATTTTCAAACTTTTCAAAACAAATTTGATCATTAAAATTTCAAATTTTAGAAACTCGCAAAATAAAAATAGGGAAACAAAAAGTTTAAGTAATGGTCGACCTCACATGAGGGAGGGTATGATTATTTGGCTGGTAAAACTACGACTTTCGTTATGGATCGAGATAAGCTCCCTGTGGCGGTGCGCAAGTCGACGACTTTCGTGTGCTTATCTGAACCAGGGAACACCTTGGTCACGCGTCCAAGTAACCATTCGTAATGGGTTAAATTATCTTGTCTAATAATTAGGGTTTTTCTACTTGTATCTCTTGTGGAGCTCTTTTTGGTATTCATCTTTCCATCTCCTGCAAAAGTACTGGTGTTTAATCTTGAGTTTTGCCATATATTTCCCATAGTGGTGTTTCCATCACTTAGGCTGGGGTTAATAGGGTTGAGTGGTCTAGAGTTGAAACATCCTTCACTCAGAAAAAATGTTAGTATAAAAATTTGTAAACGGTTTTCAATCCCACTACTTTTTTTGTACTGATTTTTAGTAAAAAAAATTATTATTAAGCAAATCTTTTTGCTATTTACATTTTACAAATTACAGAATTTTTACAAAATATTTACAAATTTTTGTTGCTAATTTCAGAAATCATTTTACACATTTTTGAAAGCCGATTTGCTAAAATTAACAAAAAAATTTACTAATTTTAAAAAAGTGAGTATTAAAGGAAATATTATTTGTAATTAAAATTTACACCTACAAACTTAAATTGCCTTGAATTGTTACATATATTTAAAAAAATATTGGAAGTGAATATACCGACTCATGTCTAAGAATAGAACATCCACTTAAAATAGTGTTTTTGGTTCTAAAAATCAGCCCTAAAAAGAATTAAAATTTGACCTTAAAAGTAAAAAGATTGACTAAAATATTTTTCAAAAAAAATTATAACAAAATGATAAATTCGTTTATCTTTTTACAATTTGTAAGCTTTTGATTTTTTTTTTTAATTTTGTCTAAAATATTTTTTGAAAAAAATAAATTAAATAAAAAATGTTGATGCTCGATAAAAAAGTTTTGGCAACGACCAAATGGGTATTGCGAAACTGGTAACTCTAGGTGTGAAAACATAAAATCAAAAGCTGGGGAAGTAAGAAAAACACAGAAAAAAACACATGTAATTTAAGTCAACCATTTTATTGTATTGAAACAAAAGAACTTTTAAAATAAATAGAATTTGAAATCATAACATTGTGGCGACGAGGATAAAGGGAAAAAATATTTATTCGTATACATTTTAGACAAAGTGCAAGCAACATGGACGAAACTGTCAAGGGTATGCTACAGGAAATGCAAGCTCAGCAAAAACAGAATCACGAGGATAATAGAGCATTGCATTAGCTTATGTCGCAAATACTTTCGAAAGAGACTAGAGGTTCTACAACCACAAATAGTATAGAATTTTGTTATGATGCCGACATTAACCTAACTTTTGATTCGTGGTACGCACGGTATGAGGATTTATTTGAAATAGATGCGAAAAAGCTAGATGACGCAGCAAAAGTCAGACTATTGTCTACCACGCTCTAATCAATACGAAAATTTTGAAACTGCGATTCCAATAGTGGCATGTGTCTTCTAATATCACGGGGCTTATTTCATAATATTACCTCTTGAATTTTGTTATATCTGTAAAACACCTTTATAAATCGGTGTTCCGGTAGTTTAGCGTTATTATAACGGTAGTTTAAGATATTTTAAAATTAAAGTGGTAAAATAGCGCAGTAAACCCGGTTATACAAAAAGACACATGCCTTCAATCGAATCGCTTAAAAAGGCTGTGGTAGCCAACTACCGTTATTATGAAAAGGTACTGAATGCCAACCATGAATAGTAAATAATAAATACATCAATTATATTCTTCCAAAACACCCAAGGGATTTAAATTTCAAAGAAACAACCAACAAATTAAAGCATATGTTCGGTAGCCAAATTTCAATATTTAACATGCGTTTTAATTGTCTACAAATAACAAATGAACCAAACATGGACAAAAACAACAACAATATTAAAAATAAACCAAAATCTCCCTGTTGGTTTGCGGCAGTATGCACTTTGCCCGTGAGTGCACATACAGACAACACAAGTGTCAAGAATGTAGCAATATCGGTCATAAAGACGGTTATTGCTTTAAGGCAGAAAACAATAAAGCAATATACATCAAACAAAAACAACTCCAATGCAGAGACAAGAAGTATTTTTACGTGTTATGCAATCAGCAGCTCACTAAGGAAATATGTGATGGTCAAAATCAATGGAGTACAAGTGAATTTAAAACTTGACACTGGATCAGATATAACAATTGTATCAGAGGAAATTTTCAACAAACTTAACATAGCCAATTTGCAAAAGTTAACAAAAACCGCTCGCAGTGCTACAGGTGAAAGTGCTACAGGGAAAGTATCACTAATGAAAACATCAAACTTATAAATCTCAAAAGAACTTTTTCAGATCTTTTCGACGGGAAAATAGGTTTGTGCAACAAAACTCCTGCTTCTCTGATGATCAAGCCAAATAAACAACCATTTTTTCGTCCGCCTCGACCTGTTGCATATGCAGTTCGACATCTGGTAGAAGACAAATTACAACGACTCCAAGATGCTAATATAATCACACCTGTAAACTATACGGAATGGGCAGCATCAGTTGTAGTTATAAGAAAAACAAACGGACGCATCCGCCTATGTGCTGACTTCTCAACCGGCCTCAATTACGCACTGGAAATGTATCAGTATCCGTTACCACTTCCAACTGACATTTTTTCAAAAATGGCCGGTGCTAAGGTGTTCAGTCACATCGACTTAGCAGACGCTTTTCTTCAAATAGAAGTACATGAACAATCGAAACACCTCTTGAATATAAACACACACATGGGTTTATACCGATATAACAGAATGGTGTTTGGCGTCAAAATATTCCCCACAATATTTCAACAAATAAAGGACACAATGCTGGCAGGTTTACAGGGCACGGCAGCATACATAGATGATATATTTGTGTCCGGTAAAAATCAACAGGAACACCCAAAATATATCGTAAGCGTATTTTAAAAGAGCTTCATAAAGGCCATTCAGGAATTGAACGCACTAAATCAATTGCTCGAAGTTATGTGTATTGGCCATGTATTGAACAGGACATAAAAATGTTGGTACAACGATGCAACCAATGTGCATTTGCAGCAAAAATGCCAACTAAAACCTCACTTATTCCTTGGCCGACGAAGCGATACGTTTAAGAGGGCATTGAAAAAACTCAAAGAAGAGGGTAATATATAAAAAATTTGCAAAACTTTCTCCAATGTTACCGCTCAACTCCAAATCGTTACTGTAAAAACAATAAATCACCATCGGAACTTTTGTATAACAGGAAAATGCGTATACACTTGGACCTCCTGCATCCGCCTCCAAATCAACATGACGATCTTAAATTAAGCGGTCATGCTGTCAAAAAAGAGTTTAGTGTTGGTGTGTAGTGAGAATTCCAATGAGTAATAGTTGAATGACACTCTTGAAATGCAAGGTGGTATCATAATTCAATATCTAATTTGATATACCTTAATTTGGCACACATTGAGTCCAAACACTTCATAACACCGTTTGGTCAAATTACATACAATTATTTACAAGTAATTGTGTATTCTCACTTACCCTTCTTTTCGCTTAGTCTTAAGATTGATTTTTGTAACCAAAAGTATAATTATAAATGATATTAAATAAAGAAGTTCAGTTGAACAGTAGCAACAAAACCTTCTTTTATTTTTCAAAGTTCGGCAACGAAACGCCAGAAGCAGAACATGGCGACCGTGGTTTTAAAAATTTAAAATATTTAAGAATTTGAAAAGAAAAAAAAAGAATCAAAAACTTTTGGATAATACAAAATATTTAAAAAAAAAGTGTTTAAAACAATTCGAAATTATTCAACAATTTGAAAAAAAAAAAAAAAAAACAAAAGTAAAGCTTCAAAAATAAAAGAATGGTACCTCACAACAACAAAAGTGTTTAAAAGGACTTGGTGGAAAAAGGTTCTGTCAATAATCCCTCTACTTATTGCTGGATACGAAGTAGGTAAATCGAAAGAAGAAAATGACAACAAAGAACTTGTAGAAATTTTACGCACCAATATTTAACAAAAAAATGAACCCAATACTGATGAAAAAGACAAAATGAATTATATTAAAATCATTTCAATAATAGTAGTAAGCACAATAACAATAATTTACATTCTCAAGAAGCTATAAGAAACGGAAATGGCATTGCACGCCAACAACAAATATAAAAAAGAACACAAACTTAACAACATCAGCAAGTTTTATCTAACGGAAGGCAGCCAATTCATATCACAATCATAATCAGCATCATCATTAACAACAACATGGTCATTATAATTATCGGCATCAACAACAACAAAGAGAAGATGTAAGCATAGAAATTAAGTTTTCATATTTTAAGTTTAAAATATATAATGCAATGGGAAAATATTGAAGAAAGTTTAGAACCTTTACAAATTAAATTCAATCAAACTTATAAATGTATAAACCAAAATAGGCCAATAAAGCCAGAAACATTAGATAAACATATCCAAAATTTAATAGAAACCTTTAATACTATAAGGGCAACACTACACAGACAATACGACAGGTACACTACACCTCACAAGGAGGAAGTCAATGAAATATTTCACACATTTAGGGATGAATTGATAAAAGCGTTTCACAAACATAACATTAATATCAAAGTCCCACTGACATTAACCTGTGAGATAGATAGCGAAATTACTGAGACGGACGAAAGCGACAAGGAAGATTCACAAAAGGAAACCTAGAAGGAAATTAACACAATCTTCATGCCACGAACGGAGGATGATGTCACTGATAAAACCACGAAAATCGTACCCGTATTTGATGGTAATGTAAATGAGTTGCAAAGTTTTCTTGATTCATTAACACTGATAGATATATTGGATAAAGGAGACACATGAACGGATTGCAATAGAGGTGATTGAAACTAAACTAAAGGGGCACGCAAGAAATCTAATTACAAATGAAGATACCATCACCATCATGAAAACACCAATCTTCAGTGAAAGGAGAATCGTCTGAGTTGTTGTGTTCAAAACTAATGAACATAAAGCAGACTTTTAAATCGGCTACTACATACGCAGAACAGATTCAGGAAATTACGAAAAAACTAGTTGGAGCTTATGTACGAGAAGGGTATCCCCAAGATATTGCAGATAAATTAATAAGACAAAATGGAGCCAAGGCCATTTCTCGAAACGCCTCATGTGATGGGGTAAAACTAATCATTAAAACAGGAAACTTCATGTCTCTGAATGAAGTCATATCCAAATTCGTAGAAGCTAGCACTGAGGTTACCACTTCAAATTCTTCTTTGTTTTACTTTAGGGGTCGTGGTTCTGCCCAGTTGAACCACAGGAATGGCATATTCAATAATAACCGCGGACGTGGACAAGGCGGGCGTCGTAATAACGATTATGGTAACCATGGTAATCATAACCATAGGCGTCGCGGATGTCAAGGCAACAGCTATGAATGCCAATACAATCGGACACAGAATAGGGGGGTCATCACGAAAATTAAATAGGGACATAATGGATATTGAATCAAAAATATTTCATTTAAATCTCAATTTAAGTAGTTTTATTGAGATTCAAGTATAAACTAACAATAACTTAATTATGATCCTTGTGGATACCGGATCAGATGTTTCATTAATTAAAATCGGTGCGCTAAACTCATTAAACTTTAACACAGATAATATTATCCAAATATCTGAGATCAGAGAAGGAATTATTGGATCCTTGGGAACCATTGAAATTGATTTAAGGGTAGAGAAATTCTTGATTGTAATTTTAGATAAATTTTCAATACCATTTCAGGGTATATTGGGCTTAGACTTTTTCAAAGCATACAATGATATTATTCAATATGGGCAAGATGCAAACTCGAATTTACTTTCGTTAAGACCATATAGTCTGAGCGATGGTGCAATGACACTACCAGCTCGGGCAGAAGTTTTCAGAGCTATGACAATTGGCAACGAGGTTTCTGATTTACTGGTGCCAAGTCAGACAATTCAAGATGGAGTGTATGTAGCGGGCTGCATAGTATCAAGAAATTTCCCATACGTTAGAATAGTAAACACGAATTCTGAGAATAAGTTTTTAAGTAAAGTATCAATTAAGTATGAGAAACTTTCTGATTATGAAATTCTTGATACGTTCAATGTTGATAATGTGAAGGAGCAAAGAATTTTGGAAAAATTAACAAAAAATTTTCCTGAAATTGTAAAATCTGAATTGGTTCAGTTGTGTTCAAAATATATTGATATTTTTGCTTTGGAAAGTGATAAAATAAGCACAAAGAATTTTTATACTAAAATATTAAGGGTGTCTGATCATAATCCTGTATACGCCGCACTCACAAAAGCATGAAATAACGAGGCAGGTTGAAAAGCTACTGCGAGACGGAATAGTCGAACCATCAGCTTCCAACTATAATAGCCCTATTATGCTCGTACCAAAGAAATCATTGCCAAATAACCCTGACAAAAGATGGCGTTTAGTAGTTGATTATCGACAGATAAATAAAAAGCTCATAGCAGACAAATTTCCACTACCAAGAATTAAAGACATTTTGGACCAATTGGGAAGGGCAAAATTTTTCTGCTGTCTGGATTTGACCTCTGGATTTCATCAAATCGGATTAAACGAAAAATCCAGAGACATTACTTCCTTCTCAACGGAGAATGGTTCATTTCATTTCACACGTTTACCATATGGTTTAAAAGTAGCCCTAAATTAATTTCAGAGAATGATGAATCTAGCATTTTCAGGTTTAGCACCTTCGAAAACTTTTATATATATGGATGATGTTATTGTCACAGGATGTTCAATAAAACACATGCTAAAGAACCTGGAAATTGTTTTCCAAAGATGCAGGGATTGTAACTTAAAGTTGCATCCAGATAAATGCACTTTTTTCAGATCTGAGGTTACATATTTGGGTCATAGATGTACCGACAAGGGTATTTTGCCGGACTGTAGCAAATATGAGTCAATTAGCTAGCTTTCTGTAATTATTACAGACGCTTCATACTACATTTTGCATTCTACTCTGTCCATTTAACTAAACTAACTAGAAAGAAAGAGCCTTTCATATGGTCTACTAACTGTGAACAAGCCTTTCAACACTTCAAAAAAGCACTATTGTCTCCACAAATTCTGCAATACTCAGATTTTGACGAAACTTTTTACATAACAATCGATGCGAGTGAAATCGCTTGTGGTGCAATATTATGGCAGGATAAAGATGGTATGCAGCTTCCAATATCATATGCGTCACGTGCATTTACAACCGGGGAATCAAACAAAGCACCAAAAGCACAGGAATTAATAGCTATCCAATGGGTAATCAATCATTTTCGACCTTATGTATATGGAAAGAAATTTATAGTACGTAGTGATCACAAACCACTAACATATTTATATTCTTTGAGGAACCCTTTCAGCAGATTAACGACAATCCGTCTGGAACTAGAACAATATGATTTTGTTATAGAACACATAAAGGGAAAATACAATACAGGAGCGGACGCGCTGTCTCGTATTGCCGTCAATGATATTAGGTTCATAACTTCGGTCAACAAGGCTTTTGTGGTAACTACACGTGCGCAATCAGGAAACATAACTGACGAGAAAATAGAAGGAAATAGAAAAGTAATTGTTGAAAGACCTAAGGTTTTTGAAACAATTGGCTTTGATTGTGTAAAAAAGTGGGTCAAGCTTAAGGTAAATATAGATAGGAATATTCCCACACTTCATTTTAAACGAGGTAAAAAAGTGCTAGCGCCAAGAGTTAATATACAAAACACTTTTGCTAATCGATCTAGCTCAATATTTTCCAATCCTTAAAAAGGAAGCAAGTGATAATTTATTTAGCCTCGTATCAATTAAAAAATTTAAACAGAAAGCGAATAAACATTTAAACAAATTACAAATAGCGCTAACACCCAAAATATTCATAATAACTGAAAAGGATGAACAAAAATATTTATTAGAAAAATTCCATGACAACCCCCTTTTCGGAGGACATCCTGGAACAACTAGACTACTTAAGAAGCTTAGACAATTTTATTATTGGAAAAATATTACTAAGGATGTGAACCAATACGTCAAGAAATGTGTTCAATGTCAAACTAATAAAACCACAAGACACATAAAACCGGATATGATTATCACCCCAACACCGCAGAAACCCTTTGAAACGGTAATAATAGATACAGTAGGACCCCTAACGCTATCAGAAAATGGAAATCAATATATTGTAACTATAATTTGCGATCTTACTTAATATCTATTGGCAATACCAGTAACTAATAAAAGCGCCAAAACGATAGCTAGAGCAAAACGATAGCTAAGAATAAAATAATTAATTGAATTAATTTTTCCAAACGTACCAAATCATTGTCCACTAATACAGACCGATAAAATATATACAATATATAATTTCGATAATTATACAAAGGAAGTAAAATTCCGTCTACAAACAGCATTAAATAGAGCACAACACTTAATTCACAAAGCACAATACAACCAAAAATATTACCATGATCAAAACATCAACAATACTAATATAACAATAGGTCAAAAAGTATTCATAAAGAATCACACAGCACACAAACTAGAACCAATTTACAAAGGGCCATTTAAAGTTATTGATATTGATGATAAAAACAATGTATTTACAAAGATAAGGGGAAAAATCAAAAAATTAATAAACAAAATATAAAAATTTTTAACAAATAATATTGATAATTTTATATACACATATATCTAACCATAGCATCTAGAAACGTTTAACAATGCTAATTTCAACTAATTTCATGTAAAAAAAATACAATATTGATTAAACAGCCTAAACTTATTATAATAACGACTACTGAACTTATTTTTATATATGACAAATTTATGATAATGAGAATTCCAATAACAACGTACCAGTTGTTCAAGAAGAAGTTATAAATATAAACAACAATTTACCACAAACTCCAACAATTCGCCGATCAACCAAGCAACGAAAACCTGTGCAAAGGTTTACTCCTCCAAGAAACTAACTAGAAAGGCAAGGTGTTGGCAACGACCAAATGGGTATTGCGAATCTGGTAACTCTAGGTGTGTAAATATAAAAGCTGAAGCTGGGGAAGTAAGAAAAACACAGAAAAGAAACACGTGTAATTTAAGCCATTTTAAATTTTAAAGGAAAATAAAAAAATAAATATAAATTTGAAATTTTGTACTAATATTAATGATATTTAGTAAATTTTTTTTGCTGATTTTAGCAAACAGATTTTAATTTCCACTTTACAAATTTCATTGCACTACACGTCAGCAGACATGTGTTGCTAAGATTAGCAAAAAATACATACAATTTTGTCAACCAGTCTAGACTGACGTGTTTTTTGCGTGCAATAAATTTAAAAAAAATCGGTTATAAACTGTCAAACTAATAATAAAATAGCGATTTGGACGCTTAATAAATAAACCAACATGTGAAAAAAATATTATATATCCCGGTTTCGTTAAAAAGAATAAATTAAAGTAAAATAAAATAAAAAGTGTTTAATAAACTAAATTGATTTAGTGCTTTGTTCATTACTTGTTTTGTTGTTGTTGTATAAACATAATTCAACAAGTATATGAGTTTACCCACATCTCCATTAAATGAGAGGAGACTCAGTGTAAATGGTAGAAATGCTTATTTTACAATGAGCGTAGAGCAGCGTTGAAAATAAAACTGCAAAAAATTTGAATGATCCGCAATACAATAAAAACTATTTAAGTTCTCAACCTACCCCCTCGCCTTGTTAATGTTTTCCTTCTATCTAAGGCTGTATCACCTACTTGCAGTTGTTTCCCAAATATAAATAGTACTAGCAGTGACTCAAAAACTAGTAGTGAAAATTTGTTCCCGCCTACTATTATTCTACAAAAAGTTCCATCTCCTATGAAGCAAACGCAAACTACAATAGGTACCCAGAAAACTAGAACCCCAGATATAAAAATGATGCCTGTAAGTAACAATGACAAAACAACTCCAAAATCTACCCAAATTGGTTTGGATAGATATATTACGGTGATAAAGCGAAAACGCAGTTCTAGATCTTCGAAAACGGCCCCATCAGCTAAACATATCAGGGAGCAGAATACTGAAAATTCAGGTAATCGATTTGCCCTTCTAGATAATGGCTCAGATGATCCAGCACCATCAGGTAAGAGCTTTAGACCACCCCGGGTATACCTTAGAGAGCAAAACTCAAAGTATTAATAAATAATCTGATTGATATTATGGGCGAAAAATCGTTTCACGTTATCCCCCTTAAAAGAGGTAATATCCCAGAAACGAAAATCCAGATATATAGTGAAGATAACTTCCAAAAATTGATAAGTTATTTTAAACCCCTAAAAAAAAAACTTTTACACTTATCAATTAAAGAGCAGTAAAGGTCTCCAATTAGTGATTAAAGGTATTGACTCTAGTGTTGACCCATCAGAGATAAAAGAGGCTCTGGAAAATGACGGCTTTAAAATAAAGTCTGTTGTAAATATAAAAAATAGGGAACAAATACCCCAGCCTTTATTTCGTATTGAGCTAGAGCCCGGAGATGTAAACTTGAGAAAGGGCCAGAGTCACCCAATATATGCAATCGGGTACCTTCTGTGTAGAAGGGTTTCTATTGTAGAACCCCACAAGCGTTCAGGCCCCGTTCAATGTCATAACTACCAAGAATTTGGTCATACTAGGGCATATTGTAAGCTTCCATCGGTATGCGTGGTTTGCGGCGAATTGCATTGCACTAGTGATAGCAAAAAGCCTAGATCAGATACGACCGCCAAAAAATGTAGCAATGTAGCTGTCCTGTATACTCATCGGAGAGACAGTTTTTGTTGATTGAAGACAAGTTTCACAGATGCAGACGCGGACTTTACCTACGCCCTTCATACTGTCTAATGCCGGGGCAGTATCATTCGCAGACGTTCTACGACCCCGTCAATAACCCTTTACTCAATCCACCCAGCAAAACTCCACCCTGTTAAAGATTATCAGACTTACGGAAGTGTTGTGAACCCTAAAGCACTACCACAAGCTCAAAATGTTAATTTTAGTAGACTCGAAGCTACAAACTCTTTGAACAACATGATGCAGGAGATGATACGAGTGCAGTCTACTTTATTGCAGGCTGTGTTAGGCAAACCATGAACTGTCTAAAAATATGTTATTGGAACGCGAACGGCATTCGCCAGCATAATGATGAACTCGATTATTTTCTCAGAAACAAGCAAATAGATATAATGCTTGTTTCTGAAACTCATTTAACCCCTCGTAGCTCTTTCGCAATCCGAGGATACACGTTGTATGATACAAAAGATCCCAGAAGCAGAACATGTGGTGGCTCAGGCATATTAATTAAAACTCGATTAAAGCATTATCTCATGTGTGAGTTTTACGAAGCTACTACAATATGTGTAGAGGAGTTTGATATGAACCTAGTTATCTCATCAGGTTATGCTCCCCCGAAATATTAGATATCTGAAAATCAGTTTACATCTTTTTTTAACTCATTAGGTTCACGCTTTCTGGCAGCTAGCAATTATAATGCTAAGCACACATTCTGGGGGTCAAGCCTCATTACCCCGAGAGGCCGTGTTTTGGTTGATACAATTTCTAAAATGGGTATGGATGTGTTTTCAAGTGGAGAACCGACATACTGGCCATCAGATCGTAATAACATACCGGATTTAATAGATTTTGGAATAACAAGAAATATTGCAAGGAACTTAGTTTGTGTAGAATCATCCCTGGAACTCTCCTCCGATCACACACCCACTTTTTTTAATACCAGTGAAATAGTATCCCCATCGGGTGACTAAGAGCTAACAGGTAAAGGAACAAATTGGCTCAAATTTAAAAAATTTAACAGTACTCATTGCTCGGAAAACATATCCCTAAGAACACCAAATAAAATCGACCTTTCGCTTAAGAATTTCGAATCTAATCTCAAACCAGCTAGTCGACTTGCTACTAAGCCCCGCCAATTCAGATAAGAACCAGTTCTTTCTGTTGATGTCGAACGACTCTTGCTTGAACGAAAAAAGAAGAGCTCGTAGAGGGTGGCAACTGCACAGATCTCCACAACTCAAAGCTCGATTGAATAAAAGCACAAGACATTTACGTAAATTACTTGAATCATGGAGAACAGACTCACTAAATAGATTCTTAAAAAATCTCGAGCCTACAGCCAAATAAGACTACTCGTTATGGCGTGCAACCAAGGATTTAAAAAGGCCTGTCTTTTGTAAACCTCCTTTGCGAAAACCAAACAGAGGTTGGGCGAGAAATGATACTGAAAAAGAAGATCTGTTTGTTAAACACTTAAGAAATGTATTCACGCCAAATGATTCCAGCGCAGAGCAGTACCCGTTCGATTTGAAATGCGAGAGGTCGAAAAGGCAATTTTTGATTTAATCCCCAAAAAAGCATCTGGCATTGATAATATCAGTAATAAAATGCTCTTGGAGTTACTCCGGATGGCTGTAAAAATAATTTTGTTTATTTTTAATGCTATATTACGCCTTGAATATTATCCCCCAGAATGAAAAGTTTCACTCGTTAAAATGATACCCAAGCCAGGTAAAGATCACACGAAAGTTGAATCGTATAGGCCTATCAGTCTGTTATCAAATCTATCCAAACTTTTCGAAAAGCTACTAGTGAATCGATTAAATGTAGCTGTTGCTGAAAACAATTTAATACCCGCACACCAGTTTGATTTCAGAAAGAAACACGGAACAATTAAGCAAGTTCACAGACTGGTAAGTAAATTAGAAGAGAAGGAATACTGCTCTGCATTTTTTATTGATCTCTCACAAGCTTTTGATAAAGTTTGGCATGAAGGACTACTCTTTAAAATCAAGAATATATTACCATCTAATACACAAAATTTACTCGAAAGCTATATAACAAATAGAAAATTTATAGTTAACCCTTTTGATCGAACAAATATATTTAATGTAAATTTGAGTAAAAATAAAAACTGCGTTTTTAGTTTTTTAAGTTATTTAAAAAAAAGTTGTTGTATCTTTAAAGATGCACTGTGCATTCACCCACATCTAAAATTCCTATGAAAATATATTAAAATAAAAGAAATGTGTTATGAAATTTTAATTAATTGATATATTTTAAAATGTTAAAATTATTTTAATACATTATTATTAAAAATACACTGAAAACTAAAATAAAAAGCAAAAACATAAATAAAATAAAAATAGTACATATGCATTTTGTAAATTCATTTATGTACATATATAAAAGCAAATAATACAATAAATTACACTTTTTACGAACTGTGATAATTGTAAAAACAATTTTTTCCTGCAGCTAAACATAAATTTACTTTATATTTGGTACAATACATCCGTGTTTGTCCTGAGCAGTTTATAAACTTGCATATACCCTTCTTATCAATCGTTGTCCAATGATCAATTCTGTCCAATCAGGTAACCTTTCGGAGGCGACATAATGGTACCAACTAAAAGTATGCCTAGTGTTCGCAAATACACTACTAATGCCACGGTAGTGTAATAGTTGTCAAAATATATTATGTGGTTTTGAAATTTCGGTACTTCTCTAACCAGTCGGATCACTATATTGGCCGAAGGTTGAAGATCCGGTTCACCAAGATCTGGTGTTTTTGGCGCTCCACTATATATTTCAAATTTATATTCATATCCTGTAGTATCACACATGACGCAAAGCTTGAAGCCCCATTATTTGGGTTTGTGAGGTAAGTACTGCTTCATGTAGCTCCCAATTTTGGTAAAACACATTTGTTCATCAACACATAATCTATCTAATTTTGGCACGCTGTCAATGTAGTATTTAGGGTGTCAATAACAGGTCTAATTAGATAAAGTCGGTCTCGATTAGGATCATCACGGGATGGCTGATTTTGTTTATCATTGAAATGAAGAAATTTCCGAATTTTTTCAAAACGCCCAACTCTCATTTGATTTTTTACAATATTTACGGAATGGTAGATTTTTTCAGACCAATAATCTCTTACATTTGGAAGGTTATGATATGTCATGTAAAAAAGTATTCCAATATATTTCCGTAATTCAAATATATCGAAATGAAATGCCTCCTCAAGTCCAGCATATCTAATTGTTTCGTCAACTATATGTTGTTCCAAAGTCTCAGGAAACAAAAAGCTCCAAATTTATGGTGTTCCGAAATCCATTATGTTTCGTGGTAAACTACTGCCACCTTTTAATCTAACTTGCTGGTCATTAAACTGCAAGTTACCTTTCTTCTATATTACCTTCTCGAATTCAGAAGACTTACAATTCATTTCTACACTTCGAAATTCTGAGGGAAATTCATTCAAAGTATTTGTAACTCTGGTAGATGAAATATTACCAGATGAAGTAGATGGCTCAGAATCAACCTGTTCGATATTATTCGATTCCACGTCAATCAAATGTCCCTGATCAGTATCATCATTAATAATGTTAAGAAAGAAATCCTGAACGGATGTGTTGAGGTCAATTTTATTCTGATTCATATCATCTTCATCAGTAATCACCTCTGAAAGTCCTGCCGTTTGAGAATTATCCCCAATCCCTATCCGCTCCTCCCCATTTAAATCGTTGCTTTCGTCATCAATGTCATCGACGCTGTCGTCACCTACATCTTCGCAGAAGTCATCATCAGTCATCATAACTCTTCCAACTCGAATGAATGACGCCATGGCTAATTATTCATTAAATGGTCGTTGGCTTATAATAAATTTTATTTAAATTGTATTTAAAACAATAGACATTCATGTAAATTTATTCCTAAGCTCTAAACAAGTGCACTTGCTCATGTAAAGAACAAAATATATATGTAAATGTACTAAAGCGTAGCACAAAAGGTTATGTTTAACGGAAATCAAAAACATGCAGAGAGTGCACACTGTATCTTTAAAGATACAAGTGAGGTGCCGAATGATCGAAATTTTTTCTAACAACTTAAAATCACTAAAGGACATGTTTTGAAACAAGTTAGTATTTTTTCCTAATCAAAATTATTTACCTGTTCCTAGAAGTTACGCTGTAAAAAATCGTGTTTATTTAATTTTTCATTTTTTTTTTTGACTGTGTGTAATTTTTTTTAAAAAGTATGACAAATAGAAGTAAAAAATATATTATTTTGGTAGTCCTATAATATTCTAAATAATATAGAACCGATTTAAAAAAAGATTAAACCAAAACTATAGCCGTAGGAATTTTTTGAATGGTTGTATCTTTAAAAATACACGGTGCATTTAAGGGTTAAGGAAAGAGATTTTATAAACACTCCACAAAATATACATGTCGGTGTTCCACAAGGTAGTATATTGGCTTCACTTTTGTATATCCTATATACCTCTGACATGCCAACAAATAGTGACACACATACTTCAACATTTGCCGATGATACGGCGATCCTAAGTTGCCACAGTAACCCACTCGAGGCTTTTCGAATTTTGCAGAATCTACGTTTGTCAATTAGAAGTGTGGCTATATTAGTGGAAAATAAAGGTGAATGAGCTGAAATGTGTTCATATTACTTTTACGTTAAGAGGAAAAACTTGCCCTTTGATCCGAATAAATAATCAAAACATACCCCAACATACAAGTGTTAAATATTTAGCATTCATCTTGATCGACTCACGTGGAAGAATCATATAGATGCAAAATTGACTCAGATAATTTAAAAATCATTGAAATCAATTAATTAATCGGAAGAAACTCCACACTCAGCCTCGTTGTAAACTATTGCTGTACAACTCGATAATAAAACCCATATGGTGTTATGGAATTCAACTCTGGGCAACGGCCTCCCATTCTAATGTTCAGAGAATTCAAAGAAAACATTTTACGATTAATAACAGGCGCTCCCTGGTATGTAACAGAGAACTGCATTTGCTGATTGCAAAACGTTCATACGCAATCAACGCAAGAATAAATATGTGTTTGCGTTCAAACGCTAGATATACTCCAACACACATATTTGTTGATGATTTTAAATCAATCAAACGACGTGCAAATTGTTTTGTCACTGATTTATAATCATCGGTCGTTGTTAAACCATTGATTTTATTCTGTTCATTCGAGCCAACAAAAATTATTTTGATGTAGAATAAATCAGAAAAAACAACAAACAACGTGTATGAGTGTAATCATAATTAAAACAAAATAGTTTCTTATCTAGAAAAAGGGGGTGGTTTTGTAGAAACACATTTCATAAATGTTATATGTATATTAGGGTGGGTCTAAAATACCTTTTTTAGAATTTTTATTAGGAATACCAAACATATTGTTCTTTGTGAAAAATTTGTTTTTTTTTTTAATTTAGGTCGATATCTCAGGCTCGCCTAATCCGCTTAAAGTTAAATATTGACAAATTTTCCAATCAAAATAGATGAAAAAAAATTTAGACAATATTTAAATTTTTCCGGATTAGGCAAGCCTGAGTTATCGACCTAAATTTTTTTTCCAAAAAAATATTTATATTTCACAAAGAAGAATATTTTTATTACTAATAACAATTCTAAAAAAGCGGATTTAAGTCCCACCCTAATGTTAACAATATCATTTATAAAATGTGTTTCTATTTCGTTTAAATTATGAATACACTCATACGCGTTGTTTGTTGTTTTTTCTGATTTATTCAACGCTGACTTTGTTGAGTGATTAAATTTGCAGTAAACATAATTGACATATGATTCAAACTGATCCGAATTACGCGTTCAGTAACATAATGCTGATTTTATTCTACAATGAATTTTGTTGAATTATGAAATGTGAACAAGAATTTTTGTGTATGATTAAATCAAGAAAAAAGTTGATTTTGCAGTTCTCTGGTATGTAAGAAATTCAAATATACACTCACATTTGAATGTTCCTCTAGTTAAAGATGAGGCCGTGAAATCTACCCAAAGCTATTTAGGTAAATTGGAAACTTATCCAAATGAACTAGCCCGTAATCTACTTGGAAACCGCGGCCACCAGCGTCTGAGAAGGAGGGCCACATCCGACTTGGCATACTAGTACAAAGGACCTATGCTTTGAGAAAAATTTAAGATAATACATGGATAAATGATATTTCGTCTGGCACTGGCTGGACTAAGTATCTTAGTTTATATCTCTTAAGATTTGTAATACTTATTGTTAGTTCACTATTTTTAAGTGAAGATTCAATAAATAAATGATTTCGAAAAAAACAAGTAAGAGCGGCTAAATTCGGCTATGCCGAATCTTATATACCCTTCACCATGGTTGGGAAAAAACTGAAGTTTATATATGGACATATATGGAATGGACAGATTTATATACGGACACCTTTAAGAGGAAATTAACCATTTAGTTTGGAGATAAAACTTGGACTCGGAAAAATAGGTACTTTAAAAAAATTTATGTTTTGGGCATAACTTTTTTGTATCTGAACCGATATTTCCGATTTTTTCAGCAAATATGTTATACTAAAGATTTTCGATCTTTTGCTATATAAGACGTATCCATAGGTCATAATACAGCTCTAGAATAGTGTTTGTTGTTTGTGTATAAAAGGTGAAGAGGTGAAAGAAAAGAATTTCAACAAATCGTTAAAAGAAATCACTACAACTGCATGTGTTTTATTTCTACAAAATAGATTGATTTAGCTGGCAAATTTGAATTTGGGATTTCATTTCTCTTTTTATTAGAAATATTTATAATTTCTTTAGCTTAATTTTAAAAATTTGAAGGAAAATAGTTTATAATTTTTTTTATAAGTTATTATAAGTTATGACCTAAAATAGTTGCACTCAAAGGTAAATTATGTTTAAAATTTTCTTAATATGTGAGAAATAAAATGGTTTAAAAATCTTTTTATAAATTCTTTTAAATCGGAGCAAAAAAAAGAAATAAAACCGTTTGTATTTTGTTTGTATCAGAGGGTTTTTATAAAAATTTTGATGTTTTTAGCCTATTTATGGATTATTTAATTATTAATATAAAATTTTATTTAAATTAATTATTAAATGTAAAAAAAAAAACAAAAAATAAACAAAAAAAATCTTAAGAAAATAAAAAAAAATGTACAAAAAAAAAGTGAATTGACCTGACCGAGATTTGAACCTCGAACTCCGCGGGCTTAGAGAAAAAAAGTATTTGTGACATAGCGTCTAGACAACTGAGCCATTGAAGCTCACACAAAATCATCGTCAATAGATGTACATATATAAAAGTCTTCGTTCATTAGGGATTTGTTTAGTTTTTATTTAAATGACAAATCTTTGTATGTGTGTTGTTTGTGTATAAATGGTGGAGATGAAAGAAAAGAATTTTAACACATGGATGTGTTGTTATGCTCAAAATTCTACATACATATTAAACAAAGGGATTTTACTGGAAAAATTAGAGGTAGTCCTGGTTTTTTGCTAATATCTCAGCCATTTATTAACCGATCTGTCTGATTTTTAATAGCAAACAGAAATGGATCACATGTAACAGAAATAAAAAACAATCAAGTCCTCATCATGTCTGGGTTCTTCGGAAAACCCATTTCAACACACAGACGGACAGACGGACATCGTTAAATCAACTTCGCTCTTCATAAGGACCCAGAATATATATACTTTATAGGGTCTAAGATCAATATTGTAGAAATTACAAACGGAATGACAAACTTATATATACCCTTCCACCTGTGGTGAAGGGTATAAAAATATTACAGGCTTTGGCGACTTCGGCGACCCATATCTCTGGAACGGCTAAAGTTTTTTGCCCGTGTCGTACATCAAATTAAAGGCCATTCTGTTTTTAACATTTTATATTCTTAACAATAAATACGCAACTAGTACTGAAACCGAAAAAATAGAGCCAATGTCCCTAAAAACGTGACTAGGTACCCCTGAGAGCGAAGATGCGTTATTTGTATTATTATTGCTTATTATGGACAAATACTTGTACTTTGGAATCCCATTTCATTTAAATATGTTTGCTATGGTATACCGTTAATTTTAGACCCACAACAATGTTTTTTTTTTTTGTCAGGTATGTATCTATTTTTTCCTCATACTGTATCACTGGCGACCCCAAGTAGGTAAAACCAAACTAGTTTAAAAATGTATTGGGTTACCCTACTACCTATTGTTATATTTTAAGTAGAAGTCCAGGGTTTCAGAGTCTGTTATTAAAAAAAGAAAAAGATAGCTAGGTGGTTCTTGCTTTTATGATTTTGTTTCTTGGTCAGTTGGAAAGTATTCGCTGAACAGTGAAAGTCGATGAGATTAAAAAAAACCCACTAAATAATAACTACAAAATACATTTTTATTTTAATTAGGTCGGTACCTACTAACACGTACTCTTTGTTTTAGTTAGTGTCATTCTGTGTCATTTATTCTTTCTTCTAGTGAACATTTTTATTTCTCGTAAAAGTGATGGCTTCTACATCTGGGATGAGAAGTAGAGACAAAATTTTTCTAATTGACTATCCAGCTCATCAGATAACTGGATGTAAGCTGCCCTCCAATCGACAAGTTCTAGCTACTGTGTTCTACAATTTGCGTACTGTGAAGTTAAATGTGAGAGACTCTGCCACAACTACTGTTGACGAGGTTTTGGTTTTTTGGACAAAAGCTCGAATTTCTACAAAACAAAAGAAAAATTTCATAGTAAAGCTGGAAAAACTGTACGATGATTGGGGAAAAATGCAAAAGTACAAGAATAGAAAGTGAAAGAAATGCTGTAAAAGAGTTTACCCTAAAGTTGATTGATCTCTTTGATACTGCCCACCAAGATGCCCTGACGATGATGACTTTAGAAGAAGACAAGGAGTTTCTGTTGAAACAAAGACAGAAAGGAATACCAGGTTACATGCTCGGAATTGACCTGAAGTTGACTCAAGCTGAAGAAAGACTACTACAAAAACAACGGAAGGTCTTGGACAAACAACTTGAAGCGGGAAATTTGGGTAAGCATTTAAAAAAAATGTATATTTTCCTTTTAGCGAAACTTTATAAGATCTAGATCACTAGCTGAAATTTCCATCAATATTAACTTTATACTTATTGTCCCATCTCATTGTTCACAGACGGTGGAGCTCACGGACGACGAGACAACAGAAGAGGAGAAGGACGTGAAACGCCGTATGAAGAGCTCGAGATGAACGTAGAATCTGAAGGACCATCTGCCCCCAAGAGAATCAAGCGTGGCTTCAAAGAGGTCCTAACCATGAAATTGTTATTGTTGCTGCACCGCTGTAAGGTGTCCGATAGGAACGCTACTCATATCATTTTGGCTACAGTAGAAGCTCTCGGAGAGGATCCCAAAGAATATAAGATCTCCAGAAGCGTTATCCGTGAACAGTGGAGAATAAACCGTAAAAAAAACACGGAACAAATTCAAAACAGACTTAAGATACCCCAAAACGAGGCTGTTTGCGTGCACTGAGATGGAAAACTTCTACCAGGTATCCTTAAAACAGGGCAGAAAGAACGGGTTGCTAAAGAACAACTCCTGGGCGTTCCTGAAACTGACAGTAGCTCAGGGGAGGAACAAGCCCTACCAGTGTACGAATGTATAGAGGAATGGGGTCTCGCCAGCTCGATCGTGGCTATGTGCTTCGATACAACAGCATCAAATACTGGGAGACTCAATGGAGCGTGCAATCTCCTGGAGCAAGTTTGGAAGCACATCAGGATCTCACAAAACATATTCAAGAGATTTCAAAATGATAAATAAATCCAAGTTTGATGTAGGCGAGAAGGTTTTGAAACTACTGCCAAAAGAAGAAGTAGAGAATATCAAAGAAGAACTGCAAAGAAAACTAATGGAATGCCAGCCAAGAGACGACTACAAAGAGCTGTTACAGTTGGCATTGATAAAGGGTGTCCCAACAAGAACGCAATTTTTAAATCTGGCAACATTCGAAGTGTCATTGTTTGACATTTGAACAATTGTTATTGTTTGCTAGTAGAAGGTACGAGGTTAGTAAAAATGGAGCGCTACACGAATGAACAACGCATTCTCATTGTGAAATTGTTTTACCAAAATGGTGAAAGTTTTGCGGCTACAGTTCGCAAATTGCGATCAATTTGGGGTCACAATAATGCTCCAAAAGAGTCAACTGTAAAGAGATTAATGGATAAATTTGCCGAAACTGGGTCTGTTAGTGATGTAAAGACAACAACGCGCCATCGACCAGGTCGATCGACCGAAAATGTCGCAGCTGTACGTGATGATGTGGCTCAAACTCCATCCACCTCAATTCGACACCGAGCTCAGCAAATTGGTGTCTCCAAATCCACTTTGCAGCGAATTTTGACGAAAGATTTGCATCTTCATGCATACAAAGTTCAATTGACTCAGGAACTGAAGTCAGCTGACCATGGACAGCGAAGGGAGTTCGTTAATTGGGTATTGGAGAGACACATGAAAATGCTGATTTTGCCGATAAAATCATCTTCAGTGACGAGGCCCATTTTCATCTTGATGGCTTCGTCAATAGGCAGAATTGTCGCATTTGGGGTGAGGAAAATCCTCGAGTGATTCACGAGAAGCAAATGCATCCTCAACGTGTCACTGTGTGGTGTGGTTTTTAGGCTGGAGGAATCATTGGACCCTTTTTTTATGAAAATGAGGCAGGTCAAGCGCAAACAGTCAATGGTGTTCGGTATCGTGAAATGATAACCAGTTTTTTCTTGACTAGAATTGAAGAAATGAATGTGGAGGGCATGTGGTTCCAACAAGACGGCGCCACATGTCATACAGCCAGAGAAACAATTCAATTGCTGCATCAGTCATTTCCCGGTCGTGTTATTTCGCGTTTTGGAGATCAGAATTGGCCGCCTAGATCGTGCGATTTAACACCATTAGATTTTTTTCTTTGGGGTTTTTTGAAGTCGATGGTTTACGCGAATAAGCCGACGACGACTCAAGCCTTAAAAGAGGAAATTGGACGCTGCATTAATGAAATACAGCAGCATTCATGCAAAACGGTCATTGAAAATTTCATTAAAAGATCGCGTGCATGCCAGCAAAGCCGCGGCGGCCATCTGCACGATATATTGTTCCATACATAACCTCATTCTGTCTACTTTACGATATAATAAAGTTTCACGATTTTTTTTTAAATATCTGTGTTTTATTTAAAATTTAAAAATGGGACACCCTTTATATCTTGGCCATTTTAACGGAAAAGATGTGCGCTTCAGGTCTCCAGGTCCAGTACACCATGCCCGGTCGATGGCAAAAGCTATTTCCTGTCTGGAAATACAACTCTTCCGTGACAAGTTTATGCTGACTTCCCAAGAACAAGAGGCCCTAGAAGCACTTTGTGTTTTCATCGTTCGAGTTTACTGTAAAGCCTGCCTTAAGCCCCCAGAGCTTGTTTAGCACCAAAACAAGACCTAGACCTCATTGAAAATCTATTGAAATACGAAAGCATTGACAAAAAAATATTAGAAAAGGAAATTAACAAAATGATAAATCACCTGTGGTATCTTAGTCCTAAACTTGTTGCCCTGGCATTCTTTGACCCAACAGTGCAAAACACCGCAAAGAGCCAAATGGCGACAAAAATCCAAGTAGTCAGAAGATGCCGTCAGCTGTATCCAGATAGCTCCAAAACCACATTATGTCAGTCCCTTGAATAAATTTAAATAAGAATAAAATGAAAAAGACATTTACTTGATTTTTTAAATACATAATTGTTTTCATTCCAAAAATTTATAATATAGGAAGGAAAATGGGATTTTTCACAATAGGTTCCATCTTCGCTCTAAGGGGTACGTAGTCATGTATTTAGGGACATTGGCTTCATTATCACGAATTCAGTACTACTAACGTATTTTTTATTGCATATAAAATATTATAACAGTATCGCCTTCAATTTGATGTATGACACGGGCAAATATATTAAACCGTTCTAGAGATATCGGTCGGCAAAGTCGCCAAACTGCCAAAAAATCGAGATTTTCAAAACTTTGAGGCCCCAGTGGCACGGGTTAACATCTTCCAATTGTGCTCAAACTTTGGCAATCTTAAAATCTAACAAAATTAAACAGTTTAGGGGGGTACCCCCAAAAAAATTCTGACCTTTTTTTTACCCTATGAGATAAAATACCCTAATATATACGCATTGATTTTTTTAAAATAACAAAATCTTCCATCTACGATAGAATCGCCAATTACAAAAAATTAAAAAAAATATGCATGTGCGTGATTTTTTAGTCGCTTTTAATAAGTTTTGTATAAGATCGATTTTTAAAAAATGCTAAAATACGCGAAATAAACAGTTTTGTTGCTCTCCTGAAAAGTTGTGATTTTTTAAGATCGTGGGTTTTCAATATAAGCCCTCGATATGCAATACATTTTTATAGCTTATGGGTTAAAAAATAATTGATTTTCAAGTCAATCCCACTTCTTGTATAAATTACTCTGACGACAAAATACTAATTTTTAAAAGGTTACTTTTTGTGCTACCTTTAAATATAAACGGATTTAGCTGAAACTTGGCACGGAGAGTTTTTAAACGCCGGCTAAGAACCCTAGTTATGGTAATATTTTAAAAGTGAGAATTCAACATTACATGGAGATCCTGCCAAATATGAAATTTTAATGTCACTAACAACAACAAACAACGCACCACCTGTGGAGAGCAGCAACAACAGTCCATCAGCATACAGACATATTTGCAGCGTCAGCAGCGCAGGGCCGAACGTAAATTAACGGCAAATAAGCGAAAAAGGAGAAGAGCGGGCAGAATTGTAAAACTAACAACAAAATTGGCTGACCTGAAGAGATGTGTGACGTCAGAAACTTCACCACCTTGGGAACAGGCGAGTGAGATGTGGCAACAAATAGACGCGATAACTGAAGAATTGAAATCGCACAAACACAAATAATAAATAAACAAAAAATGAAACATTAACTAACAAAAAAAAACCAAACAACACAACACAAAACCACCCTTATTCCACAAAACTTAAAATCACAAAAAAAGAAAGGAAAAACTTAAAATCACAAAACACACACTTACTAATATTCAGCTACAACACTAGGATGGTATTTTTTGTGAGTAATATAAAGAAAATTAAGAATAGAATTTATGAGAAGGTGTACTACAGGGTAAATAAGTTAGAAAGACTAGCAATTTTAAAACAAAGTGTAGATGATTTTGTAGAGGAAACGACAACGACGATAATAGAATTTGAAGATTTATATAAAGAACTAAAAGAGTTAAAAGAAAGCTTAAAGGTTAAGACAGAAAATATTAAACAAGATTGGCAAGAAGGTAATTTAAGATGGCTAGTTTTGACATTTCTATGGTGGGTAAAAATATGTTTTTAAAGGTTCATATAAATATTTTAAGCTAACGGCACAAGTGCGTACACTCATCAAAATAAGTCTGCAAAGGCAACTAAAAATTTTGCTGTTATTACGGAAAATTTTGCTAATTTGAGCCCAGCGAAATTTTGCTAATCTTAGCAACACATGTCTGCTGACGTGCAGTACAATGAAGTTAGTAGAAAAATTAGTAGCCGCTACTATATTTGAGTATACTTTTTGTAAAGTGGAATTAAAAATCTGCTAAAATCAGCAAAAAAATTACTAAATATTATTAATTTAGTACAAAATTTTAAATTTGTTTTTCTTTTATCGAGCATCAAAATTTTTTTATTTTATTTATTTTTTTTCAAAAAATATTTTATACAAAATTATAAAAAATCAAAGGCTTAAAAATCTAAAAATTTGTTAAAACATGTCTTAATTTGGTAATTTCTGTTTTGAAAATTATTTTAGTAAATTTTTTTAGTACTTTAAAGGTCAAATTTTAAGTGTTTTTAGGGATGATTTTTAGAACTAATAAATTTTTTTATTGCTATTTTAAGTGGATGTCCATGAGTCAGTATATTCACTTCCGATACCTTTGTTTAGTTTATTTAACATTTTAAGGCAATTTAAGTTTGTAGGTGTAAGCTTTAATTAGAACTAACATTTCCTGCAATATCCACTAACTTTTTTTCTGAGTGTAGCATTTTAGGTCGTTCCAATCGGCCAACAGCATTAATAGAATTGAGAAAACTTTTAGAGAAGGCTTTTTCAAATCCAAAAACACTACAAGAGGTTCTGACAGAGTTAGGAACTAGTAAAATTTTTCTAAGATGGTGAGCTTTTATTTTAAAACCTTTTTATTAAAAAAGAAGTAAAAAAAGGCTAAATTCGGCTGAGCCGAATCTTTGAATACCCTCCACCAATATCCTTAAAAGATGTTCTCTACTGTTTTTGATACAAATAATATAAAAAAACTTTTAAAGTAAAATTATGTAGGTGAAACAATTTATTGAGGTGAAAACCTTTTTTAGATGTGAAAAGAACTTTTTGTGGTGGAAAAAAAATTAGAGGAAAAAAATTTTTTGAGGTGAAAAAATTGTTTGTGGTGAAAAAAAATATTAGTGGTGAAAAATACAAAATATTTACTGCTAAGCGACTGGTGAAAAAAATATGAGAAAATATGTTTTGTACCAGTCGCTACTATGAAATTGTACTAAATTCGTATGGCCAATTAAAAGGCACCTTTACATTTTCACTAGTTTTTGTCAAATACTCAATTTTGTTACTGGGGACTAGCTCTGCAGCAGAATATGCCTAATGGAGAGAATGCACTTTCTGATGCGCCACGTATTGATAAATAGTTGCAAAGAATGTTCTTTCTTTAAAAAATTAGAGTGTGTTTGTCTAATGGAGAGAATACAGCAAATAAATTAATTTGTTAAAGAAAGAACATGAGTTGTAACTATTTGTCAATAGATGGCCCATCAAAAGTGCTTTCTCTCCATTAGTCATATTTTGCTGCAGAGCTAGTCTCCATTAGTCATATTGTGCTACAATATGCGGTAAAATATTATTGATTTTCTATTTTCTTCGTAACATAAACAAATATTTGCCAAAACTATGAAAATTATATGTTTTATGTGCATATTATACCTTAATTTTTTTAAATCAATATTCATTTAGATGTTTAAGAGTACAATACTGCACTTTATTCATGTGTATTGTTGAGTTATTATGATTTGAAAACAACTTAAATGTTTTTAAATACTTGTAAGATTTTACTTTGTTAGAATTTGATCAATTTACCTGGTTATAGAATATTTGTATTTGTCAAAATGAAAATATTGTTTAAATTTAAATTTTACTTTTTATCGAAACTCTGTGAAATAAAGATATAGTATTTTGCATAAAAATAACCGAATCGTATCTTTAATAGGTTATGGGTAAAGAGAATAAGTAGTGTGATTCTAAAAAAGTGAAATAAGTTGCCAGAACTTGAAAATTGTTGCAAAAACTAGTTGTTTATTGGATTTTATAGTGAGTCTGTAAAATCGCTAATTAAAATGTCATCAGTAAATGGACGTATACCGTTGTTGAATGGTACGAATTATGGAACGTGGAGACCTTAAATGGAAACAATACTCCACAAATCAAGATTGTTGCAGTTTGTTACCGGAAAAGTAAGAAGATCGGTGGTTTGTAAATAACAGAACAGCAGATATCTGAATATGAAAAATCTTTAGAAGAACAGCAAATGTTTGATAATTTAGAATTGGATGCTCGTTCAGAATTAATTATCGCTTTAGAACCCAGCGTGGTAAGAATGGTCAAGAATTTCAAATCTGCTCGAGAGTTTCCGTAAGTTATTGAGTTTAAAAATGAGTTCAGATCAAAATCTGACATATTATTTAATTGAATACGACGTTTGTGTTTCATGTTTATACGAAATGGATGTTACCCTCGATGAAAGTTTGTTAGTGGTAATTCTCCTTGATGGTTTGACCGAAAATTACAAAGAGGTGCGTGCTGCATTTGATACTGCCAATGAATTTCCCTCCTTAAATGTGATGAGATCAAGACTATTGGAAATTGAAAATAAAGCTGAACATAAAGATGATAGTGAAAATGCTTTGAAGGTAAAGAATTGGAATCTAAAATCAAAAAAAGGTAAAGCAAAAGAAAAAGTACCAGGTATGTCTGATAATCAATTTCCCTACAAATGTTATAAATGTGGCCGAAAAGGACACAAGGTTAAGGATTGTAGAGCTAGACAAACAGAACAGAACCATGTTGTAGAAGAAATAGAAGATTTAGTTGAAAATGCACAAAGATGCAAAGAAGATAATGCAAATGCTGTAAGAGATAACAGGTTTGGCATTTGGTGTATAGATAGTGGGGCTACCTCCCATTGGTGTTATGAGGACAGTATTTTTGAAAAAATCAACCGAAATTATAGTGGAAAGGTTAAGTTAGCGAATGATAAGGAGCTTGAAGTAAAGGGTATCGGAACAGTTGAGTTAAATATTTTATTACATGATCAGAAGATAAATTTTTCATTGCATAATGCATTGTATATTCCCGAACTTCGTAGTAATTTGATTTCAAGAACAAAGGTTACTGATGATGGTTTTCGAGTTATAATGGAAGGTCATAGAGCTCTGATTGCAAAAGGAAGCAATGTTTTTGTTGAAGCTAGAAAACACAATGGTCTGTATTTAGTAAAATCTAAGAAAATTTGCAGAAAGAGTACAGATTCTAATTCTGATTTAGAATTGTGGCACAAAAGATTTGGACATCTAAATTCAAGAGATTTAGTGTTTTTGGAATCAAAGCATATCGAATCAAAGCATATGGTCCAAAATTGCATAAGAGCAAAACATACAAGAGAACCATTTCCTAAGAAGAATCAGAAGTCAACCACAGGATTATTGGAACTCGTTCATACGGATCTGTGCGGTCCGATGAGACTTGAATCGGTTAGAAAGAAGTTATACTTTGCTACTTTTATAGATAACTACTCAAGAAAGATGTGGGTGTACTTCGTACGAAACAAAAGTGAATATTTAGATGTGTTAAAGGAGTTCAAAAATAGTGTCGAATTAAGTATTGGCAGGAAAATCAAATGCATACGTAGTGATAACGCACCGAAATTAGTTGGAAAAGAATTTTCAAAATATATCAGTAACTGCGGAATAAAACATCAGTTAACAGTAGCAAATACTCCTCAGCAAAACGGAGTAGCTGAGAAGATGAATAGGACCTTCGTAGAAATGGTTAGGTGTTTTATGGTTGAAGCAAATTTACCAGAATTTTTGTGGGCCGAGCTGTCTCGTACTGCAGCATATATTAGAAATCGTTGCCCAACAAATTTAAAAAAGGAAAAAACACCGGAAGAATAATGGACTGGAAAAGTTCCAACTGTTCGTCATTTTCGTCAAATAGGATGTGTAGCATTCGGGTTAAATAAAAAGCCAGGAAAATCAATATTTGAACCTCGTAGTCAATAATACGTTTTAATTGGTTATGATGAAAATTCGAAGGCATATTTATTGTTTAAGAGAGGAACAACATTGGTTTACAAAAGTAGAGATGTGAGATTTATTGAAAATAAATTTAGTGAAGATACAAATGAAAATCAAAGTAAAGAGCGTTTTTATGAATTTATTATTGATAATCAAAGAAATACTGAACCTAAACCAGATAATACAGAAAAGACAATAGAAAAAATCAACGAATATTTTAATAGTGCAGATCAGGTTGAAATAGAAGATTCAGAAAATGAAGATAAATATGAAGATTATGAACAAGAAACAGACGAAACAGAACATACAAAGAAACAACCAGAGGAAATACCAGTAGTTAGTTCAAATAAACAACGCTTACGATCGTGCACGAAAGGTAAAGAAACAGCAAATACAACAGTTGAAAAAGATTTTCGTGATCCAAAGACATTAAAAGAAGTTCTCAGGTCAGAAGATTCAGAAAAATGGCTTGTGGCTATGGAACTAGAATATGACTCGTTAGTTATAAATGATACTTGGGAATTAGTCGATTTGCCAGATGGAAGAAACCCTGTAAATTGTAAATGGATTTTTAAGACAAAGCGTAGAACAGATGGAACAATTGAGAAGAGAAAGGCAAGGTTGGTTGCAAAATGATACCCGCAAGAGTACGGTGTGGATTATATGGATACCTTTGCACCTGTTGTTCGACAAAGTTCTATACGACTTGTTTATGCACTGGCAGTAGAACATGATTTACAATTATGTCAACTAGATGTTTCAACAGCATTCTTAAACGGGAACTTAGAAGAAGAAATATACATGCGTCAGCCTGAAAGATTTATGAAATCTGAAAGTAAAGTATGTAAGCTAAAAAAGGCCATATACGGGTTAAAGCAAGCAGCCAGACAATGGTTTAAGCAAATTGATTCAGTTTTTAAACGTTTTGGTTTAAGCCAGTCAAAGCACGACCAATGTATATATTTCAAAAATAAAGGTAGTATTATGATAGTTATTCTATATGTTGACGATATATTGATAGCATCAAATAACAAAAACGATGTTGAAAATTTAATAAAAGAACTTAAAAGAAATTTTCGAAATTAAAGATTTAGGACAGCCTAAGCATTGTATTGGATTAGAAATTAAAGTAGGAAACGGAAAGATTTCACTGTTACAAAAAGGTTATTCAGAAAATCTTGTAAGGAAATATGGTCAAGAGAATTCGAAACCAACAAAATTACCAATGCAACCAACATAAGTTATGTTTGGAAAAGGAACCCAAAATTTCAGGGGAAGCAGTGAGTGTAGATAAAACAAAATATCAGGAAATTATTGGTTCGCTTTTACATATATCTGTTTTAAGTCGTCCTGATATAGCATGCAGTGTTAATATGCTATACCAGTTTTGCCAAGATCCCCGTAAACGACATTGGACAGCAGCGTTGCAGATTGATAAATATTTGAATTCTACAAGGAATTTGAAGTTGAATTATCGTAAAACTAGCTTACCATTAGTTGGTTACGTTGACGCTTATTGGGCCACTGACATTAACGATAGAAAATCACAAACAGGTTTTTGTTTTTTACTCGCAGGTGGCGCAATTTCATGGGAGTCGAGGAAGTAATGTGTTGTGGCAACATCTAGCGCGGAGTCTGAGTATATTGCTCTCGCAGAGGCAGCTAAAGAAGCGTACTATTTGAAATACATGTTGGCTGAATTAGGGTACGCATTTAATTATCCTACAAAAATATACAGTGATTCGCAAAGTGCACAGCAGATGGCTAAATTTAGAGGCCATCATTCACGGACGAAACATATTCACTATAAGTATCATTTTATTCGCCAAGCTGTTGAAGAGAATATGGTGAATGTCGAATACATATAAACAAGTGAAATGCCAGCAGATGTTTTGACGAAACCACTTGCAAGACTTAAACATTATTTTTGTATTTCTCAATGGGTGTCCAAGAAACAATTTAAGTTGAGGAGGCGTGTTGAGTTATATGATTTGAATACAGCTTAAATGTTTTTAAATACTTGTAAGATTTCACTTTGTTAGAATTTGATCAATTTACCTGGTTATAGAATATTTGTATTTGTCAAAATGAAAATATTGTTTTAATTTAAATTTTACTTTTTATCGAAACTCTGTGAAATAAAGACATATTATTTTGTATAAAAATAACCGAATCGTATCTTTAATATGTATTTTTCGAAAAATATAGAAATGCAATAAAAAAAATACAAATTTCCTCTGTGAAAATTTCTTTTTTGACATAAAAATGTGAAACAAATGCTTTTATTACTTCAAACATTTGAAAAATTTACTTTAAAAGTATGTAATAAATCTACTAGTAACATCTGAATGCATTAAATAAATTAATTGAAAGCCTAATCCAAGGCTATATCGACCTAGCCATGGGGCAGTGTATTGTTTAATTCTGCGCCACCTATTCAAAAGTAGCGGCACTAAAGCAATTATGCATTTTGCTCTTTCCTTATATATAAATGTCTTTGGTTACAAAAACAAAAAATACATTTTATAGAATGAAACGAAAAACCAACAAAGCTTAACAGAAAAAAAATAGATACAGAAAAATTGTACCAATTTGTATGGACAATTTAGAGGTGCCTTCACATTTTCACTCATAGCTTTCGGTCCGCTGGACCGATTTTGCTCATTTTCAATAACAAACTGCTCGAGAGGATGTTCAATTGTCTGCCATATATGGTGGAGAGTATAAAAAACAAATAAAGAATTCAATTGTTTTTAATAATACAAAAAAATCATAAGTCGTCTTTTTACCCCTTGGTTTTATTTGGTGTATTAATAAACAAGGTCAAAAATTTTTAGTAATTTTTTTACAGAATCTATACCTCATCAGCAAATACTATAAATCGAAAGAAATAATGCAATATGTAATGAATGAAAAATAAAACCAGCTAAATCATAGGATTTCATAAATCCGTTTCGCATTTAGCTTTGTTTATTTTTGCCCCTTTCAATTTTCACAAAAGGCGTCCTTATTTATTACTAAGCCGCAAAATCATAAAAAATAATAAATTTGTTAGGACTAATTAATCCAAATCCAATTAATTCTAATCCAAATCCAAGCATTGAAAATAATAATAAATAACAATGTGAAATGCTTTTTCAGTAGTTCATTTCAATAAGTATTCATCCATCCTAGTTTGGCGTGTTTTGGTCATCTCAATAACATCTTAAAAATGTAAATCAAGCGTTGAAAGTATATGCATAGCTTCTGTATCATCTTGGCATTTCACTAATGATCGTGAGATTTGGTCAAAGCCTCTTTATATGTTATGATGCTGTTTATTGCATCTTGAAGATCTAAAAGTTCAATTTCATCTACTGAGTCATCAGAAATTTCTTGAAATTTCTTGAAATTTCCGTAAGTCCAAAAGTGACCTCTCAACTACTAAATCATCTTCGACTCCTGCGAGACCTTTTTTTTTGAATTTTGGCAAGTAGATTTAATGACAACAAATCTTCAGGCTCAAAATCAGCATCGAATATTGCCTTTCATTCTTTGCTGTCAAACGCAAACCCTCCCATACGAAAACATTTTTTAACTGTTTTAGAAGAAACTTGGTCCCATGCACTTTTAGCAAAATAAACTGCACCCAATAAGTACACGTTTTACTACATCGTGGGCTGTGTTAGAAATTTCAATGTTTGCTAGTAAGTGCTTAATTATTAAAGCTCTGTAATTTTGCTTAAAATATTTAATAACACCCTGATCAATTCGTTGACTGGTTGAAGAAAAATTAACAAAAATTGTTTTTTAGTATTTTTAAAATTGTTGTTTTTTTGGATGCAATCCTGCATTATCCAGAAAAAGTATAATTTTCTCTTTTTTTGTACACCTATTTTTCGATAAAAATTTTCTAACCATTCAAACGTCGTCCACGCTTTTGTGTTTTATTTCCATGTCACCAGTTAATTATCTTTTTTTAATTTTAAAGTCTCTTCGATTAAATGCCTTGTCAATAACCATAAGTTTTTCTTTATCTCACACAGTGCAATAGTGTTATACTTTCCTTATACAATTTTCCTCCCACACATTTTTCATTTTGCAAGTCGTGGTCTTGTTAAGTAATGCTCTAAAATAAAGACCAATCTCATCAGCATTGAAAATGTTTATTGGTAGGTAACCTTTTATTAGAGGAGGCAGTTTTACCATGAATGCTGCTACATCGTCAGGATTAACAGAGGCTGCTTTGCCACATATCGCTTTGAACGTAATATTGTGTCGAATTCTAAACTTGTTAAGCCACCCGGAGAAAGCGTTATTACCCAAGGATTCATCTGCGGGAAAAAAGGGTCAGTTGGAAATTGGGACCGGTTCCGAAAAGAGGACCTGTTCCTAAAGTACCTACCACGTGACCGGTTTAAAAGTCATGACATGTTCTTTTAGACTAGGTGTCACTAAGGAAAATTGACCCATAGCTAGGACAAGCCCATGTTAAAGTGACCGAAACCGGTCCCTATCACAAGAACCGGTCAAGTGACGTGTCCTGGGATAGGTCCTTTTCCCGTAGGGCAGTTAATGGAATTCCTTTTGTGCGTGCAGCAACAAAGCATTCCTAGCATAACTGATTAATTGTTAGTCCTTCCGCAGTTAAAAAGCTTTTTTTCTATTTTAATTTGCATTAGAGTGACATTTTTACTTTTATCCATTTTTAAACATCACACGCGCACAAAGGTATACAAGCCAATGAACACTGCATTTCCAAACTGCAGCAAATAAAGGCTCTCCGAGCCAGAAACGGACAAAAAAAAAACGCTGAAAATTTAATAAAAACAAACGAAATATCCGTACAACAGAAGTTTTTTTGTCAAGCGGGTGTCTGCGCAGCTCATGAGAGAGTCCGTTCAAAGGATAAATGATTAAATCATTTATTTATTTTAACTGATTAAATCATTTGTTTCTTACGATTGTGTCAGTTGTTTAAACAGCATTTCAAAGTAAATAAGAAAAGCTATTTCATTTAAATAAAAATTATGTAGAAATATGATTTCTTGTAAATGGTATTTTCTGTTATTTTAAATTACAAAAATTTTTAAGTGTATATACCCAGCAAAAATAAAGTAAAAGTGATTCTTAAGGAATTAATTTTTTGCTGATTCCAAACTATTGTTTAGTTCTAATTTTCCTCTTCTAAAGCAGTTCTTTTTAACAACTTCCAAAAATGTGATTTTTAATGAAATTCAACACTTTTCAAAGCTATGACGGGTAACTTATTTTAAAAACAACCAAAGTTGAACATTAGTCATAGATATTTTTATATAAATTTGACATTTATAACTATGGTTTAAGTGATTTGTTTCAATCTTAAGTTAAAATCGTAGATATTATTGGTACAAAAAGTAAAAAATAGTAGTAAAATTTCAAGAATTTCGAATAATGTAATTCAATAAATAAGGCCCAATTACTGAATGTCCCGTTATAGTTTAACCAACATTCTAACTCAAACTTTATACGAGAAACAATAACAAATGTGTCAGTTAAGTTCCTAGGTAGAATCTAAATTACAAATTCAAAATTTATTTTGAAACGTCAAAGATCTCATTTTTCACTAAACGATAAGAAGGGTTTTAGAATTAAAAATTCAAAATTTATTTGGTGTAATGTATTTATTACACATCTCTAATCGTTGATTACACATCTCTAATAATTTATCGTTGAATCAGCTGTTTTTAGAATCAGCTGTGTTATTTTATTTGTTTATTAGTAAATAAACAATATATTATGTATGTATGTGTAAGCATATAATTGCATGTAAATAGATAGAATAAGGATTAGATTTAAGTACCGTTATTTTAGTTTATAAGGAGACAAATTTTGTAATAAAGGATCATTCTAAATACGAAACTTAGCCGAGCAATTGGCTCTTTGTTTTCCTCTAATTAGAACCACCAGCACTCCAAGTAGTGCTTTGCCTTGTCGCTTGTTAGTGCCGGCATTAACGGTAGTGCCAGTGGCGTTTCAAACGCCGGCCAACAAAAATTAATAAATTAAAAAAATAGGGAACGAAATTTTTATTTGTTTAAATGACCACCAGTCATTACATGGCGATCCTGCCTAATTTGGAAAAAATTTCTATGCCGGTCACAGGAAATAATTACACCACAGCACCTACCAATACAGCAAAGACTCCGGCAAAACAACAACCACAACCAATTACCATCGAGGAATATTTGAAGCGGCAGCAGCGCAGAACAGAGGAAAAATTGACTGCAATCCCGCCAACACAAAAGCCAAAGAGAAGAAGAGCAGGCAGAATTGTAAAGCTGCGAAGAAAATTGGCAGCGCTAAAAAATATTGTGTCGTCCGAAACACCACCATCTTGGGAACGGGCCACTGAAATTTGGGAGCAAATCGATGCTATCACTCAAGAGTTAAAAGCTCACAAAAACAAATAAACTTTAAAAAAAAAAAATGTAAAAATAATAAAACAACAACACGCATAATGTGAAATTAAAAATAATTTTTATTTTAAATTTTTTTTATTTATACAAATCATATTATATAAAAAGAAAAACACAACACTTGATTTTAAAGTTTGAGGGAAATATTTAATTGGATTTAAAAACTTTAAATTGAAAACTTTAAAAATTTATTAAATTAAAACTTGTTAAAAATAAAAGAAAAAGTACATTAAAAGAAAATACGAAAAAGTCATCTACCGATCAGCTGACGATTAAACGTCAATCATCGCAGAGTTGAATTGTATAGATCAGCTAATCACTGAACACCCAGCACTACAGGGTTGTATTAGAGTACTCGGTACCCATACACTTAGAAAAATTATTGAAGTAGAATAATATTTTTTTTTAAAACTTATTTTATTTTGTTTAAAACAAATATTTGAATGAAATAACCAATTTTTTTTTTGTAAATTAATACACATGGGGAAATTAAGGTATTAAATTAACAAATTTTTTTTATATTAACTATTTTTTTTTCTATTATCATTTTTATAAATGAGTTTTATAAATGAATGTATTGAGGAGTTAGAAAAGCTCAAATTGAATATAAAAAAGAGCAAAAACAGAATTTATGAGGAAAAATATAGGGAAGGTAAATTAGAAAGATTAGAGTTTTTAAAACAGAGCTTCAACGCGAGTTCACTAAAGATAGTGAAGATAAAAATAGTGAAACACTTAAAACAGAATTTGAAATTTTGCACAAGGAATTAATCGAAATAATTGAAAACATAAATATAAAGAAGAAAGATACTGAACAGGATAGGCAAGAAGGTAATTTACCAAAAATGGGTTATTTTGATATTGGTATGGTTAGTAAAAACCTACAAGTTTTTAAAGGTTCTTACGAATACTTAGAGGATTTCATAACTCAATCGGAATTGTTACATGATTTGATAGAACAAGAAGATAGAGAAATATTCGTTAAGTACATCTACAATTTTAAATTATCGGTATATGTGCGAAGTATTTTAGGTCGTTCAAACCGACCAGTAACTTTTGATGATTTAAAAAAAGCATTGGAAAGCGCTTTCCCTAATCCGAAAACGCTTCAACAAGTTCTGACAGAGTTAGGTACAACAAAGCAAGATAAGAGTAGCATATCTGATTTTAGGAAGAAAATTGCCGAACTTTCAGACCATATGAGTAATTTTGAAATTAAAAGTTTACCAAGCCCTACACAAGAAGCTAAAGATGCTATCTTCAAAGTGAGTGATAGTGTTGCGCTAAATGTATTTATGAAAGGAGTTAATGTTGAATATCAACCACTTTTATTGGCAAATATGCCAAAAACATTAAATGAGGCAGTTGAGAGATGCATGACGGCAGAAAGAAATTTAGGAGTAGATAATATGAACCTATTTCGCATAGATAGCCGATCAAAAACTTTAAATTGAAAACTTTAAAAATTTATTAAATTAAAACTTGTTAAAAATAAAAGAAAAAGTACATTAAAAGAAAATACGAAAAAGTCATCTACCGATCAGCTGACGATTAAACGTCAATCATCGCAGAGTTGAATTGTATAGATCAGCTAATCACTGAACACCCACCACTACAGGGTTGTATTAGAGTACTCGGTACCCATACACTTAGAAAAATTATTGAAGTAGAATAATATTTTTTTTTAAAACTTATTTTATTTTGTTTAAAACAAATATTTGAATGAAATAACCAATTTTTTTTTTTGTAAATTAATACACATGGGGAAATTAAGGTATTAAATTAACAAATTTTTTTTATATTAACTATTTTTTTTTCTATTATCATTTTTATAAATGAGTTTTATAAATGAATGTATTGAGGAGTTAGAAAAGCTCAAATTGAATATAAAAAAGAGCAAAAACAGAATTTATGAGGAAAAATATAGGGAAGGTAAATTAGAAAGATTAGAGTTTTTAAAACAGAGCTTCAACGCGAGTTCACTAAAGATAGTGAAGATAAAAATAGTGAAACACTTAAAACAGAATTTGAAATTTTGCACAAGGAATTAATCGAAATAATTGAAAACATAAATATAAAGAAGAAAGATACTGAACAGGATAGGCAAGAAGGTAATTTACCAAAAATGGGTTATTTTGATATTGGTATGGTTAGTAAAAACCTACAAGTTTTTAAAGGTTCTTACGAATACTTAGAGGATTTCATAACTCAATCGGAATTGTTACATGATTTGATAAAACAAGAAGATAGAGAAATATTCGTTAAGTACATCTACAATTTTAAATTATCGGTATATGTGCGAAGTATTTTAGGTCGTTCAAACCGACCAGTAACTTTTGATGATTTAAAAAAAGCATTGGAAAGCGCTTTTCCTAATCCGAAAACGCTTCAACAAGTTCTGACAGAGTTAGGTACAACAAAGCAAGATAAGAGTAGCATATCTGATTTTAGGAAGAAAATTGCCGAACTTTCAGACCATATGAGTAATTTTGAAATTAAAAGTTTACCAAGCCCTACACAAGAAGCTAAAGATGCTATCTTCAAAGTGAGTGATAGTGTTGCGCTAAATGTATTTATGAAAGGAGTTAATGTTGAATATCAACCACTTTTATTGGCAAATATGCCAAAAACATTAAATGAGGCAGTTGAGAGATGCATGACGGCAGAAAGAAATTTAGGAGTAGATAATATGAATTTAAGAAAAAACAATGGTTCTAATAACAATTATAGAAACAACAATGGTTTTAACAACAATTATAGAAACAATTATGGTTTTAACAACAATTATAGAAACAACAATATTTCAAACAACAATTATAGAAAAAACAATGGTTATAACAACAATTACAGGAACAACAATGGTTCAAACAACAATTACAGAAACACCAATGGTGCGAACAACAATTTTAAAAAATATAATGGCGATTTTGGAAACAACAATTACAACAATAAAAATAATGGCAACAACAGCTTCAAAAATAGTAGTTATAATCAAAATAAAAACTCCACTAGAAACAACGGTTTCAATGAAAATAGCGATAACAGCAAGAAAGCACAAAATAGTAAAAATAACGCATACAAGTCTTTACACTACAATGCTGATGAGGGAAACTAAGAGGGCCGGGTAACGAAAAAAGTTGCCCAATGAGGCCAAAGTTAACAATTTATAAAATATCGAGCAACATAAATGTATACATAACTTTAGAATGTTGTAATATTAATAGGAGTCTAAAATTTTTAGTTGATACGGGGGCGGATATTTCAATATGTAAAAATGAAAATTTCTGTAATATAAATACAACAGAAATTGTCAGATTAACCGTTATAACAAAAGAAGCCGTCGATTGTATAGGCACAAAAAGTTTAAATCTAAAAATTATAGAAGAAACTTTTCAACACAGTTTTCACATTGTGGAAAATGATTTTCCAATCCAAACCGATGGAATAATCGGACGGGACATTTTGGAAAAACACTTATGCAAGATAGATTTTGAAACATACACAATCACTTTTAATATAAATGAGAAGGAGGTTGTCATACCAATGAATTCAAGGACAATTCAACCAATAAACATGGTTGTACCAGCAAGAACAGAGGCAATCATTCCTCTTGATGTAGAAGTAAATGAAGAGAGCATTGTGCTGAGTGAGGAGTTAGCCGAAGGAGTATTTTTAGGAAATTCCTTAATACCCGCGAAAGGCATAGCACATGTTAAACTACTGAATACTACTGACAACAGTGTGATTTTTAAAAGTGCTAGTTGCAAAATAAAACCACTAAAAAATTATAATGTATATTCGACAGGAAAATCAAGTCAGCCTGGCGGAGACAGATTAAGTACACTTTTGAAAATTTTAGATATTGGGGGAAGTGACCCACATGCAGAAAAATCTCTAAGGGAAATTTTTAAAGAATTTCAAGATGTTTTCCATCTTCCAGGGGAAGAACTTAGTGTTAATAATTTTTATACACAACAAATACAAACAACAGATTCAACACCGGTATATATAAAAAACTACAGACTTCCACAGACACAAGTAGAGGAAATAAATAATCAGGTTGACCAATTATTAGGCGACAACGTAATTGAGAATTCGGTTAGCCCATACAATTCACCACTACTCGTGGTACCAAAAAAGTCAACAGATGATACAAAAAAAATGGCGTCTAGTAGTAGATTTCCGTAAACTAAACGAGAAGATAGTCAACGACAAATTTCCGCTGACAAGAATAGAAGATGTGCTCGACAAACTTGGTAGAGCCAAATATTTTTCAACGCTGGACATGACCAGTTCATTCCATCAAATAAAATTACATAAAAATTCACGCCCTTTGACAGCATTTTCCACAGGAAATGGTCATTACCAATTTAAGCGATTACCTTACGGTTTGAAAATATCTTCAAACAGTTTTCAGCGAATGTTAACAATTGCACTTAGTGGCTTAGATGCTGAAGCTTTTTTATATGTGGATGACATTATTGTATTTGGATGCAGTTTAAAGCACCACAACGACAATTTAATCAAAGTTTTTCAAAGGTTAATGAAATGCAACCTCAAATTAAATGCAAGCAAGTGCAGTTTTTTAAAACCAGAGGTAGTGTATCTTGGGCACCTCATAACAAATAAAGGAATTACAACAGATCCAGCTAAGGATACGTAATTAGAAACTACCCAGTTCCGACAAGTGCAGATGAAGTAAGAAGATTTGTGGCTTTCTGCAATTACTATCGCCGATTTATACCAAAATTTGCGGACATAGCTAAAAATTTAAATGCACTATTAAAGAAAAACAAACCTTTTCTATGGAACAAAGAATGTCAAGACTCGTTCGAAACACTAAAAGAAAAGCTTATGAAACCACCAATACTTCGATACCCAGATTTTACCAAACCATTCATTTTAACCACAGATGCGTCAAATTATGCTTTTGGTGCAGTTTTATCGCAAGGTGAAGTTGGAACAGATTTACCAATTTCATACGCGAGCAAATCATTATCAAAACATAACCTAAACAAACCCACAATAGAAAAGGAGTTGTTAGCTATTCATTGGGGGATTAATTTTTTTAGACCTTACCTATATGGTAGAGATTTTATCGTAGTCACTGACCACAGACCGTTAATTTCTCTATTTTCACACAAAAACCCGTCGTCAAAAATGACACGAATTAGAATGGATTTATCTGATTACAATTTCGAAATACAATACAAGAAAGGAAAAATTAATACGAATGCGGATGCATTATCAAGAATAGTTTTGAATAGCGACACATTGAGAGCAATGATCCCAGAAGCGGATGAATCAGCTAAGAAGGTGTTAGCAATAACCAGAAACAAGAAAAAACAATTGGAAAATGAAAATAACCCTGACATTACAAACAATGCAAAATGTACGTCCGAGCAAAGGCCTGATCAACTTTTTGTCTGGGACTGCACATCAATATCAGATTTACGTAAAACAAGAAAACTTAAGTTTCAAATACATAAAGATTTTAAAAATAATTTAATAGAAGTATCGGATAATGAAATCATAGCAAGATGCAGCGATAATTCAGCGAGCACAACGTTGACGTTGAAGAAACTGTTATCAAAAATGCGTGATTTAAGAATAACCGAGCTAGCGTTGAGTAAAAACGATAAAATATTTAAAACCATGGATAAATTTAAAAATTTATACAACAAATTACAATTGAAAACGAAAACAAATTTAAAAATATTAATATATGAAGAACCAAAACGAATACTTTGTAAAGAAACACAGATGAAACTTATCAATGAATACCACAATTCAATTCATGGAGGACATTTAGGCATCAGAAAGACGGTTTTGAAGCTGAAGCAGCGCTACATATGGAAGAATATGAGCAAAATGGTAAAACAACATATTTTGAATTGCAAACAATGCAAAATAAATAAACAAACTAAACATACAAAAGAAAAAATGATGTTAACAGACACACCAGGAACTAGTTTTGAGGTGGTGTCAATCGATACGGTTGGACCTTTGCGTTTGTCAAACTACAACCGATACATACTTACAATTCAAAATACGTGGTAGCATTTCCTATGGAGACTAAAGAGGCAAGAACAGTGGCAGAAACACTGGTAGAACAATTTATTTTGAAATACGGTAATTTCAAAATCTTTAAATCAGTACCCTTGAATTCACAAACGAATTAATGTTAGAAATATGCAAATTGTTAGATATAAAACAAATTTTTAGCGCACCTTACCATCATGAGACTTTGGGCTCAATAGAACGAAATCATAGAGTACTCAATGAATTTTTATTAAACTTCTGTAAAGATAGTGAATGGGATAATTCTGTTCAATATTTTACATTCGCGTACAATACAACGCCACACATAGATACAAATTACACGCCATATGAATTGGTCTTTGGGAAGTTACCTTACCTGCCAAATGATGAAATTAGAAGTAATGCAAAAATTTACAATATAGAAAACTATGCAAGAGAATTAAGGCAAAGATTAAAATTTTCTTTAGAGAAAACAAAAGAATATTTAGAAATAGCTAAAGTGAGTAAAGTAAATAAATTTCGAAACACAAAATCACTTAATTTAGAAGTAGGAGAGCTAGTGCTACTAAGAACAGTGAATAGGAAGAAAACCCAGGCACCATATCATGGGCCATACAGGATAATAGAAAAACAAGTAGTTAATTCTATTCTAGATATAGGAGGTAAAATGAGAAAATAATAATATGAATTGTATTATAAAAAAAAATTTTATAAAATTTTTTTTTTTCAATAAAGGGTGAGGGTGTAATGTATTTATTACACATCTCTAATAATTTATCGTTGAATCAGCTGTTTTTAGAATCAGCTGTGTTATTTTATTTGTTTATTAGTAAATAAACAATATATTATGTATGTATGTGTAAGCATATAATTGCATGTAAATAGATAGAATAAGGATTAGATTTAAGTACCGTTATTTTAGTTTATAAGGAGACAAATTTTGTAATAAAGGATCATTCTAAATACGAAACTTAGCCGAGCAATTGGCTCTTTGTTTTCCTCTAATTAGAACCACCAGCACTCCAAGTAGTGCTTTGCCTTGTCGCTTGTTAGTGCCGGCATTAATGGTAGTGCCAGTGGCGTTTCAAACGCCGGCCAACAAAAATTAATAAATTAAAAAAATAGGGAACGAAATTTTTTTTGTTTAAATGACCACCAGTCATTACATCAAAATATCTAATTTTTCACTAAACCATAATAAGTGCTTGAGATGCAATGAAAAAGGATCTAAAAGAAAACCATGACACCTCTATGTAAAAATCCGATTCAAATTTTTACAACACCGGAATCAGAATCACTGCTTCTTTTTGTCTTCTTTTGCTACTATTTTTTCTGGGTAATTTATAAATGCAGAAATGTCAATGAGAATTTAAAATTCCTATTAGATATAGGAGCTGACATTTCAATTCAATGAAGCTATAGATGCAACTAATTCAAATTTAATAATTGCAAATGAAACAATTAAACATAATTTTCATATCATCGAAAACGATTTTTCAATCCAAATCGATGGAATAATAGGACGAGACATTTTAACCTAATATATATGTAAGATAGATTTTGGAATATTCACAATAAGTTTCAACATAAGGTCAGTACGAGGTAATTTTGGGTAATGTCTAGTAAAATGAGAGTAAGCAAAAAATTCTCTCACAAAACCATAAAAATGCCCAAAATACTGCGAACGCCCACACATTTCACATTTCATACCCAAAAATAAACGTCAAATTTATTCATATTAAAAAACAGCTTAAATAATAAAAATATTTGAAATGGCAAATATCTATTTACATTTTCAAATGTATTTTTCATTGTTAAGAAGGAAAAGTTCTTTATAGTAAATTTTTATTTTACTTTAATTTTTTTCAAAAATTCAAAACAGCTAATTTATTAGTAACAGCTGATTATTTGACAATTTTGCCTTTTTACCCAAATAAAAAGTACGGGAAAGTTCTGGTAAAATGAGAAACACAATTACTCTCTCATGAACGCTCTCATTTACCCAATTTTTGTTACAAGAACCGCTTTCTGGTACGTCGAGCACACCTATAAATGAACAAGAAATTATTGTGCCTATAAATTTAAAACTAATTTATAGAACAAACATTATTATACCAGCAAGATCAGAGGCAATTGTTCCTCTTGATACGCAAGTGAACGAAAAGAGTATTGAGTAAAGAGATAACAGAAGGAATATTTCTATGTAACAGCTTTATACCTGCAAAAGGAGTAGCGCATGTCAAAATATTGAATACTAATGGGAAATAAATAGTCTTACAAAGTTTAGATTGCGATATAGTTAAAACCGTTGAAAAACTACAAGATTTATTTTACAAGAAAAGAAATCCAGCAAAAAGATAGAATAAATACTCTTTTAAAAACCGTAAATATTGAAGGGAATGTTTCATATGCGGAGAAATCGCTAATCGACATTTTTAAAGAATTGCAAGATGTTTTCCATCTTCCAGGAGAGCAATAAGTGTAAACAATTTTTACACTCAACAAATACAAGCAACAGATTCAACACCTGTAAACGAGTACATAAAGAATTACAGATTACCAGAATCACAAATGGAAGTGAAAAACAAAAAAGTTGACCAGTTATCAGCAGATAACAAAATAGAGAATTCAGTTAACCCATATAACTCACCATTGCTAGTCATACAAAAAAAGTCAACTGATGATAAAAAAAATGGCGTCTAGTAGTTGATTTTCGAAAACTGAATGAATAAATAGTTAACGACAGATTTCCACTAACAAGATTGGAAAATGTTCTTGACAAACTTGGAAGAGCAAAATACTTTTCAACCCTAGATATGACCATATCTTTCCACCAGATAGATCTACACAAAAAGTCGATACCGCTAACAGCTTCTTCTACAGAAAACGATCATTACCACTCTAAAAGATTACATTTTAGATTAAAAATATCATCGAACAGATTTCAGAGAATGTTAACACTCCCACAAAGGCCCATTATTATAACATGCCTTTAAGGTGCGTGTTAGTTAAAGGTAACTTTAGCTAAAGTGAAGAATAAAATGAGCTTTAACTTTTTTGGTTATTACAACTTCCTTATAAAATAAAATTAAGTTTTTTGAAAATATGGTATTACCAGAGCAAAAACCAATTACTTTTGACAAATTAAAATGGTTCATAAAAATACGTAGTGGCAACGACGTACTTTTATTTATTTAATTACTTACAACAAACAAAAAATACAAACGAAAAACTAAATTTCTTCGAATTGTGTAAAAAATAAAAATGTTTGTTGTAAAAAATTTACATTGTCGACGCCGAAAACAGAAATAAACCAAACAGCAAAAATACGACCAAAAAAACTACACGGCAACTTCACTACAGAGCAGAAAATGTGGCAACTTCAAATGCTTAAACCTTACGTTAAAAGTTAAAGGTAAGATGAACTTACCTTTAGCTTATCGGTCACTTTTAAGCTAAAGTATACTTATAATAACGAAAAACTAATAATCTGTCCGTTAACATCCTAACTTAAGTTATCGGCAAGTTATAATAATGGGCCTAAGAGGTTAAGATGCTATAGTTTTCCTTTATGTGGACGACATTATTATTAACGGATGTAGTTTAAAGCATCACAATGACAATTTAACAAAAGTATTTCAACGTTTAAGAAAATTTAATCTAAAATTAAATGCAGGCAAATAAAGTTTTTTTGAAACCGGAAGTAGTGCATCTAGGACACCTCATAACCGATAAAGGCATAAGAACAGATCCAGTTATTAAAAATTTTCCAGTTCCGTTCAACGTTGATGAAACAAGAAGATTTGTAGCTACTGTAACTGTAACTACTATCGACGATTTATACCTAAGTTTGCTGATATAGCAAAAAATTTTAATTCTCTATTAAAGAAAAACAAACCTTTTCAATAGAATAAGGCATGTCAAGACTCGTTCGAAAAACTGAAAGAAAAACTTATGAGTCCACCAATACTCCAATATCCTGATTTTAACAAACAAATTAATTTAACCACAGATGCGTCAAATTATGCTCTTGGTGCAGATTTATCGCAAGGCGAAATTGGCTCAGACTTACAAATTTCAAATGCAAGCAAATCATTATCGAAACATGACATTAACAAACCAACAATAGAGAAAGGGTTACTAGCTATTTATTGGGGAGTTAATTTTGTTAAGCCTTACCTGTTTGTTAAAAACTTTTTCGTAATCACAGGCCATAATTTATCTATTTTCACACAGAAACCCATCGTCAAAAATGACACGAATCAAAATGGAATTATCCGATTACAATTTTGAAATAAAATACAAAAAAGAAAAAATGAATACGAATGCTGATGCATTGACAAGAATTGTTCTAAATAGCGACACATTGAGAGCAATGATCCTAGATAAGGATGAAACAGACAAAAAAGTGTTAGCAATAACCAATGCAAAAACATATAATCCTGACATTACAAACAATACTAAGTGCACGTCCGAGCAAAGGTAAAAAAACCGAATTTAAAAACTAATTGATATCAGAAATATGTAGACTTTTGGCCATTAAACAAGTTTTTAGCGCACCTTACCATCACGAAACTTTGGGGTCGATAGAAAGAAATCATAGAGTACTCAATGAATTTTTATTAAATTTCTGTAAAGACAATGAATGGGACTACTGGATTCCTTATTTTGGGTTTGCGTACAATAAAACGCCACATGTAGATGCAAATAACACGATGCCAAACGATGAAGTAAGAAGGGACGAACAATTTTATAGTACAGAAAATTACATACACGAGTTGAAACAACGACTAAAATTGTCTTTACACAAAACAAAAGAATACTTAGAAATAGCTAAGGACAGTAGGGTACGAAACAATATAAATATAAACCCACTAAACTTTGAAACAGGAAATCTTGTAATTGTAAAAACAGTAAATAGAAAGAAGTATCAGGCACCATATTATGGGCCATATAAGATAATAGGAAGACAGGGAGTGAATTCTATATTAGATATAGGCGGTAAGCCAAGAAAATTTCACAATAACATGTTAAAAAGATATAACTGGAATTTTTGTAAAATAATTTAAATTTGTAAAATTTTTAAAATTTCAAAAATAATTTAACTTATAAAAAGAATTTGAAAACAATTTAAAAAGAATTTTAGTTTACAAAAATAATTTTTTTATATATATATACAAAAATCATTTTTTTTCAAAAGAGGGTAAGGGTGTAGTGAATTCACATCACTATCACCACTCACATCACTAATACCATTATTTAATATTGTAAACAATAACAGCTGTTCAACTAAACGAGAACATGAAACATAAAATGTAAACAAAAATAAATACAAAGTTTTTAAGTGCCGTTATTTTAGTTTATAAGCAGGACGAATTTGTTAAGTAAAGTTAAGTAATTGGCTCCTTATTTTTTAATTTTAAATAAAAAAACATTAGCACTTTTTTGGTGCAAAAATTAGAAGCTAGTGGCGTTTTAAACGCCGGCTAAGAACCCTGGGTAGGGTAATATTTTTAAAGTGAGAATTTAACATTACAATATGTTATCAATATGTTATATATGAAGACATTTTACTGTTCTAATAGTCTAATCTAAATCTTCCTCTGATATTATTGCAATATTGCCTAAACCAGTTCAGAATTGCACAAAAAATATCTGTGTAGTTCTTCTGGAGAATCTGGACCAATGAAGGTATATCATATAACACCTTGCTTTGCAAATTCACATAATATCTATGTTATCTGATTATTATCACCATTGAAATATAAATACGCCGCTGTTGGATCTATATTTCTGTAAAAGGATGTTGCAGTCTTTGCAATCGGCTGGCGTGGTACTTTGTCCTTATACACTCAAATAATTGTATTTCAAATTCATTCCACTCCCGTAATCTCATATTATGAGACCATTGTATTTTAAATTCTCGATCTAGAGTATTAAGTCTGTCTACCCATGATATACTTTGCTGCAAAACCGTTAAACTCATCTGGTGTGGAAGGCGGAATTCATTGATTTGAAAAAGAGTACGTTTAATATATCTTAGATGCAGATTAAAAGTGAACAGATGTCCATCCTCTACTCCCGATTCTAACAGAACTGAGTAATTTGGAGTGAATTTAGAAAGTTTAAGTATTCGTTTCATAAAATACCTTTGAAAGCTGTTAACATCCTCAAAGTGAGAATGTCCCCAAACTTGTGCTCCATAAGACTGTACGGATCGACAAACTGCATTTAAAAGGTGTATTTTTTCATTTGAAACTTATATCTTTAATTAAAAAAGTGCTCCAAGTAGAGTTTATACAATTTTTGAAAAATTATTTCTTTTATTAACATGTTTGGCAAAGACTCATTTTGGGGTTATAATAATACCAACGTACCCCATTTCTAAAAATCATAATTTTTGATTTTGATAATTAAGTTGGCAACCCTTGCGTTAAAACGTACTTTTTTACTGTGCTAAAATAGCTCCTAATAAATTGTTAAATTTTATATTAAAAACTGTATTACAATTGTTGCAAATTTGTAAACAAATAAAGTGTTTCATACGGTATTCAAATAAAGTGAAATATGTCTAAAAAAACTGCACGTCGCAGTATGGCAAATAAAAAAATATTAAATTGTTTTATTTGCGAATATGAAATTAAAGAAGAATCTGATAACTTTATTGAATGTGATAAATGCGGGAAAAACTTTCACTCTCGATGTACAAAATTGAGTAAAAGAGAATTTGAGAGACTTTTAAAAAATGAGAATGAATTGTTCATCTGTCACTTGTGTAAGGAAGGAGGTGGAGAAATAAGAAAGGAACTCAACACAATAAAAACAGAACTAAAAAAATTAGAAAAACTAGAAAAGTTAGATCAGCTGACTGAATCAATAAATTTTATCTCTGCAAAGTTTGATGAAGTTTTTAAAGACGTTGCAGAGAATAAGAAGAAGATTACTGAAATACAAAAAGAAAATAAAAAATTGAAATCTGAAGTACAAAATCTTAAAACTTCAATGAAAATATTAAACGATTACAGAGTAAAAAATGATTGTGTTATAAGTAATTTAAAAGTTGATGATAAAGTTAATGCTATGGATGCTGTTGTAAATTTATCTAAAGATGTGGGTGTTGTTTTTGAACCAAATGCTTTTGATACTGCTTATTTTCTTAAAACAAAAAAAATCTGAGGATGGTAAAAAAACTGTGGTGGTAAAATTTTCTTCTAAAATGCATAAGGATCAATTGATGGCATCCAAATCTAAGTTAAAAGAAAATGAGAATACGAAAGAGGTGTATGTGCATGATTTTCACAGCAAGGAGACTATAAACTTATTCTTTTATGCAAAATCGTTAAAGTCAATTGGTTTTCAACATATTTATGCCCGGAATGGAAGAGTTTATTGCAAAAAGAGTGATTCTGGGAAAGCAGCAACTGATCAGATGTGAAGACGATGTGGATCAAATGTTATTGGAAGCAACAACAAATAAACATTATAAAAGGAGATCTATGATAAACAACAGAGAAGTTGATGATGTAAATACGAGTTATGATGATGTCGATGATGGTGCTGCTTATGTTTCCCCGTAAAAAGGATATGTGTATGAAATAATTTGTTATATGTTTTTTATTTTCTTTAATTGTTATGATTAAAAATCAATATTTTAAACAATTTTCAAATTTTAAAAATTATATTTGTAAATTGAATTCTAATTTTTTTAATATAATTAGTTTTAACATTAGAAGCGTTTCGTCTATTGGAAAATTCGATCAATTTAAAGAGTTAATAGCTAGGTTACCAAAGTTACCAGATGTAATTGCAATTCAGGAAACTTGGTTTTATAATGAAATTACACAAATTTACGAAATTCCCGGTTTTACTAATGTTCACTGTTGTAGAGGGGATGGTTATGGTGGTACATCGTTATATATAAATAAAAACATTCATTATGAAGTAGATACTTGCATAAGTGAAAAATTTGTTGAACGCATAGTCGTTACTTTTTGCAATTTTAAAGTTGATCGTAAACGCTTGAAACTTATGTCTTTTTATCGTTCCCAAAAATGCAACCTAGATAATTTTATAAATATCCTTGATTCTATTTTAAGTGTTCATGCACGTAATCCAATTATTGTATTTGGTGATTCAAATGTAGATTTGTTTCAAAATGCTAATTATATTGATTTACTTGCAATGTTTCAAAATTATGATTGTGATAGTAAAACAAGTATTGATCAGGTGTTCAGCAACTTTACAGATAAAATTTACGTTGATTCTATTGAATGCAATCTGTCAGATCATAATATTGCCTGCTGCAAGTTTATAAGCAATATGATGAATATGGAATATGCGGAAATAACAAAAAAACACTATGATTATTTAAAAGCAAGAGAAATTTTACAAAATAGTTTACCTGAGAATTATTCTTCAATTAATGCGTCAGACTTTACAAATACTTTAGTTTCGTGCATGAAAGCTGCTATAAATGATTCAACCATAGTGAATAAATGCAAAAAACAGTTAAGGTTTGAACTTACTCCGTGGATTAACAAAAATCTTCAAGAATTAATTTTATTAAAAGAAAAAATACTAAGGAAGAGAAAGAAATCTAGAAGCAAACAGGGTTTAGATGATTTTTTGAAGCGGATAAGTAAGGTAATAAAAATTCCGACAAAAAACTGTAGATATAATTATTATTCGGACAGTTTATCTAAAATCGGAAATGATCCGAAGAAATCTTGGAATTTTATTAATACTACTCTGGGTCGTAAAAAAAATAATGAAGTTCACCTAAATAATGATCAAGGGCAGAGAATTGCATGTGATCAAACTAAGGTTGATTGTTTTAACAACTATTTTTTAGCGGCCTTAAAGGACCTCAAGAGAGAAATTGAAATTTATCCTGGAGACAGTTGTAATTCGCTACGGACTTTCTCATTCACTGAATCGTTTCACCCTTGATAACATTGATATTGATGACGTAATTGGGGTAATATTAGGTATGGATATTAATAAAAGTCCAGGTTATGACAATATTTCATTAAAATTTGTCAAGGAATGTCGATTAGAAATTGCTCCAATTTTATGCGATATTTTTAACAAAATGATAAATAATTCAGTTTATCCTGATGTTTTAAAAGTCCATAAGTTAGTACCAATACCAAAAGGAATAAATGTGAATACTGTAGATAAATATCGTCCGATTGCGTTCTATCTTCAACTAATAAAATTTTTTAAAAAAATATTGTATGATAAACTGCTATTTTACCTGGAGGTGAATAATTTTTTGTATGATTTTCAATTTGGATTTAGGCAAGGATGTGGTACAGAGGATGCTGTCCTTAATGTTGTTAAAAATGTTTGTAAGGGTCTTGATGATGGTTTTTCTGGAGTTGCTGGAATATTTTTTGATTTTACTAAGGCTTTTGACCTGGTAGATCATCAAATAATGCTACATAAGTTAAAGTGTTATGGTGTTGAGGATCGTGAACTTTTGTTGTTTGAAAGTTATTTTACAAACAGAAAGCAATATGTAAATATAAACAATTCAAAGAGTTTTGTTGGTTCGGTTGATTATGGTGTGCCGCAGGGAAGTGGACTAGGGCCGCTATTATTCTCAATATATTTAAATGATATAAAAAATCTAAACTTAAGTGGTCAGCTGTGTATGTTTGCTGATAATGTGTGAGTGTTATATCCATATAAGTATGATTTGGTACTTAAAACACAAATTGAAAGAGATGCTTCACTAATTTTCGAATTTGCGAGGTTGAATCGATTATTGCTCAATCCTAATAAGACCAGTCTAATTCGCTTTAGACCACATTCTTTAAGTATTAACAACAATTTTAATGTATATGTAGACGGGAAAATCGTGAATGAAACCCATTCGGTTAAGTATTTAGGAATTACTCTTCAAAGTAACTTATCGTGGGATCTGCATATAAATGATGTAAAAAGGAAGATAGCTCCAGCAATTGGAATTTTATACAAAATAAAAAACAAACTGGAAAAAAGATCAAAACTGATGATATATCAATCCTTGATTCAATCTCACTTAAATTATTTGGCCATTATATATGCTCACAATAAAAATAATACACTACTTAAATCTCTTCAATGTATGCAAAACAAAGCGTTAAAAATTATATATAATTTACCGCTGTTGTATTCAACTATTCCTTTATATAACGAAGTAAGCAAAACAATTTTACCAATTTATGGGTTGCATGAATACCAAGTTTTAATGTTTGTTTTTAAATGTATAAATAATATTGGATTCCACACTATACCCTTTACGAAAAATCAAATAACTTTTAATACCCGAAACAGAACAAATTTTAGAATTCCTAGATGCAGCGAATCGATTATATTGGTGGAATTAAATTTAATAACTTGCCGCCAGCTTTAAAACAAGTAGATCAAATTTCCATTTTTAAGTCCTCTTGTAAAGAATACTTACTTAATAAAATTGAAACGCTTTTAATGTAATTTTTATTAAACTTTTATAAAATTTGTAATATATATGATAAGCTACTTTTTTTTTAACATATATTTTATTTGTACAGTTATCTTTTAAATTATTTTGCCAACTTGCCTCAATAATGCCTCTATGGCGCTAAGGCCAAATTGAAATTTGTAATAATGAATTTTGTCCAAATAAAATATGCAGCTATATATGTAGTTGCAAAAAAAAAAAAAAAACTTCCAAATTCCATGTAGCGCAGTAAGTTTCTAAATGATTTATCATAATTTGCATTGACTTGACCTCATCATATATTAAGACAATATCGTCACCGTGTAAAAGCAATCTAAAATATATAATTTTTCAACAAATAATCCTCCAAATATCTGTTCATGAAGATCGTTAATATACAGGGAGAATAATATGTTAGATAGTAAGCACCCTTGTTCCACCCCTCATACTGTTTCAAATTTATCCGATAATTCGGTTCCGTACCAAACTGTTCACCAAGTATTTTGATATAAATTTTCCATAAAGTAAAACATTTTTGTATACATTCCTACAGCATGTAATTAAATATCAGTGACTTTCTTGCAACTTTATCAAACGCAGCTTTGAAGCATAGACTTTTTCTTCTTTTTGAACTTCAATTGTACTATTGTTAACAAATTAAAGCCCGCCTGGTATTCTGTTATAATATTGTTCTAATAAGCCCAGTTACTAATTCTTTCTGTTATGACACCTATTAAAATGTTGAAGATGCATATCATAAAAGATATTCTCCTATAATATATTGGCTGATTTTTATCACCTTTTTGAAAATTGGGAAAATTAAAATAGTATCGTATATTTTGCCAACATTCATATTATTAAACAGTGCATTGTAATATGTTACCATTTCCACAATAAGTTCATTTAGTGCATTTTTGAGAAACTCATGCGGAAGTCAATCTTCGTTTGGTGCTTTATTTAATTTTGCTTTGAAAAGTACTTGATATTGTTACGATTTTACCTTTTAAAATCGTTGATTTATTTCCTTTAAATAAATCTAGTTATTTCCTTATTGCAAATAATGAACACCGTTGAAATTCTTTTATAGCCACTCTTTATTTAAATACAAACTTAAAACGATTACAAAAGAGACTTTATATAAACTCTATTAAGTTTACACTTCCACAGAATACACAATTCAATAAATCGTCAATGCTTACCCTTTAGTGTATTGTTATCAACTAACTTGCTATGCCACCTTGCTAAGGTTTATATATGTGCGGGTTAAAATAACTAGAATGTGGCAGCATCGTCCAGAATCTGTAAACTGGCAACTTTGAGAATGTTCTTTTGAAGTTTGACAGAAGAAACATTAATTATGGTAAAGGATTGCCATTTAACTGTTAAATATTTCAAGCTAATATGTCAGGATTTGTCGTAACGTTTTGGTCTAAAAAGAAATCTGTCTGTTAAGCATGCGCATATTGTATATCATTTGAAATTTGTGGTGGGCTTAATAGTATCAAAAAATATGATTTAAAATCAGTTGATGAGGCGTATATTTCACATTTGCCACATTCCACCACGATTTACAATATTGGATAATAAAGTAAATTATTGTCCAATATTGTTTCTTTCTTCACATATTTTTTTCAATTGTTCGTTTACGTTTAGATATTTGGTTTTTGTTTCAGGGGTCATGGATTTGTTATAGTATTTTAGCAATTCAAAAGATGCATTTCTAGCAGTGTGTCATTTCCAATTAAACCATTTGTTTTTTGCAATAAATACTTTCTTACAATTATCACATTTATATACGGATTTGTGTATAACATTTGTAATGTCCTCCAATTCAATATTATCTTTTTCTCCTTTCAGAATACTTAAGTTTCTTACTACTTTTTGGCTATATTGTTCGCTTAAGTGACTCATTTCATTGTAGTTTTGGAAATAAAGTTTGAGGTCTTGCTTTCCTATCTTGAACTTTTATTTTTAAATCTAAACTTATTGGCATATGATCTGACCAAATTTTATTATCTACTGTGAAATAGTTAACCTACCCAATAATCTCTTGTGAGATGGCGTATATATCATTTACCGACTCACCTACCCCACTTATGAATGTGAAATTGCCATCTTCATCTCCTTAAGTTGCACCAATCAATACTGTAAGACCATAGTCTCCGCAGAACTCCATTAGCTTTTTTCCTTTCCGGAGAAGGTATAGTACAAGTTTATGCAATTTTCATATATTTCTTGTTGTATTCCACCGATACGTACATTAAGATCGCCAATAACCAGTGTTGGTAGTGCTTTCTTCCATAAAATAATTTTCTACTGTATCAAAATCGTTATCTCAATCCACACCTCTTATATACAACGATATTATTAGAATTATTTTGTCAACAACGTTTTGGTTAGTAAATGAGCAATTTATTTGTTCAAACTTTGAATTTTTGTTAATACCAAAATATGCATCCACCAATTGCCCTACCGAATCTACTAATTCTGGTTGCTGGTTTCCAAAATGTGTTTATATTTTTAAAATATTTATTAAATTGTTCAAGTTTTACCTCACTCATGTGGGTTTCTAATAGAACAACAATATCGAATGCATTAATGTAAATTTGATCCCTAAACCGGGTATATTGTACGATGCACATACTTTGAAGACATCTGTATATACAGCCAAAAAAGTCCCTAATATATGCGCTGTATCCAGTAAAATGTCTTCAGTGTAAACAGTAGACTAACGAAAAGTTTAAGGACAGTCCCCAAAGTAACAAAATGTCTTCATAGTAACTTGTGGAACGAAAAACCGTCCCCGCAACATGCGCCGTGCACATATATATATATATATATATATATATATATATATATATATATATATATATATATATATATGCATTTCACATACTTTGAAGACATCTGTATATACAGCCAAAAAAGTCCCTATAAAATGCGCTGTGTCCAGTAAAATGTCTTCAGAGTACACACTAGAATTATGAAAAGTTTAAGGACAGTCCCCAAAGTAACAAAATGTCATCATAGTAACTTGTGGAATGAAAACCCGTCCCCGCAACATGTGCTGTGCACATATATATATATATATATATATATATATATATTATATATGTATTAGGTCGGGTTAATTTTTTTTTTGATTAAGCGTATAGCAAAAACGTAATCTATAGGTGATTCTGAGAAATTTTGCTCAAGAGACCATAGCTCTAACTCAGATTTGGAGCCCCCCAAAATTTCAAAATATATATATATATATGGATATACATAGAATAATTTAATTAAATTCGTCATAAATCGGATAGAATTATAGTAGATTTCTCAATCTTGTTTAAAAGGTATTTTTATCACCTTTCAGAATCTGTATTGATACCAATATTTTTATTTTTAGTAGAAATATTAGGAATTTTTTGTCGAAAAATAGCCTAAAATGAACTTTTAACTAATAAATTCTGAGTTTTCTAAGATTATGAAAGTTCAGATAATTTCCAACAACTTTTATTAGGATCAATTTTTTTGTTTTCGAACTCCTTTTTGTAGGAAAATCGATCTGAAAAAATCAACATTTTCAAGGTTTCAACAAAAAACACTATTTTTGCATTTTTTATTCAATTTATTTTTAAATATTATTCTCGACCTACAATTTAATGTTTTAACGTGGTAATATTATTTTTTAAGGTCCTTTTTACTTTCCATTCGAGGAGTTTTCTAACGACTTTCTAATGTCACTGCCATAACTCCTTCACGATTCTTTTCTATAACTCGTTTTGAAACATTCGTTAATAATTGTACATGTCTATCTGTTCCTTGTATGTGCATTGGAATTTGTGGATCAGCCAGTTGTGGTTCATCGAAATTTAAGTATTCTATCAAGTGATCGTATGGAATCTGTCGAGTAAATGCTGGTTCAAATAATATATCGTCGTTATTCATATTAACCATATTGACATAATCGGTAGCATCGGACAAAAAATTCCTAATATTTCTACTAAAAATAAAAATATTGGTATCAATACAGATTCTGAAAGGTGATAAAAATACCTTTTAAACAAGATTGAGAAATCTACTATAATTCTATCCGATTTATGACGAATTTAATTAAATTATTCTATGTATATCCATATATATATATATATATATATATATATATATATTTTTTGAAATTTTGGGGGGCTCCAAATCTGAGTTAGAGCTATGGTCTCTTGAGCAAAATTTCTCAGAATCACCAATAGATTACGTTTTTGCTATACGCTTAATCAAAAAAAAATTAACCCGCCCTAATACATATATAATATATATATATATATATTCATTGCCCATACTTTGAAGACATCTGTATATACAGCCAAAAAAGTCCCTATAATATGCGCTCTATCCAGTAAAATGTCTTCAGTGTAAACAGTAGAAAAACGAAAAGTTTAAGGACAGTCTTTAAAGTAACAAAATGTCTTCATAGTAACTTGTGGAACGAAAAACCGTCCCCGCAACATACGCCGTGCACATATATATATATATATATATATATATATATATATATATATATTAGGGCGGGTCGATTTATTTTTCGACAATTTCCCTATGATTTCCGTATTCTATGGGTTATTCCATGAAAATTTGCCGAAGGAACCATACCTCTATCGTTAAAATCGAGTCCCCTACTTTTTGTTGGTAGATTTTTTCCCAAATTGACGTTCGTATGAAATATTACCTACACGTTCACATCCATAACTCAAAAACTATCCATCGGGTTTAATCGCCAGTAGGCGCGTTGGAAAGGTGAGCTTTTTGATAAATTTACAAAAAAAAATCTCCAACATTGGTCCAACGGTTCAAAAGTTACGGGCATTTTTGTCAAAATTTTGGAGCCTTTTTCCATTTTTTTCATGATTTTGTCCAAGAATATTACTTTCATGGCCATTTTTTTGGCTCAATCCATTATTTAATTCAATTTACAATTCAAAACGAAGAGTTTAAGCCCAAATTTATTGAATTCGGTTGATTAATTCATGCGATATTGCTAAAACAAAATAACACATAAAACCAACTTTTTGATTTTTTTTCCCTTTTTATTTTTGCTCTCTTTTTTGGGTTTATAAAGAATAATTTTTCGCTGACGTCATTTTGACAACAACAAATACACATTAATTCTAATTGGACGAAACAATCAGCTGTAGTTGGCGGGGTGGGGATTCCAGTGTATGCTAGTTTTGTTTGAGCGTCATTTCAGTGAAGTGTTACTTGAAATAACTAACAAATAATCAAACTATTTTGAAATTTAGAAAAGATTTAAAGGTAAGTGTAAAAACATTGCTAACTATTATAGTTAATAGTTATATTATTATTCTATGAAAAACATATATAATTCTTTTAGTGACGGTTTAAAAAATGGATTCAGAGCCTGGTTCATCGCAAAATCCAACAGATACCCAACGCAGTAGTTTGCAACATTTGGTCTCTCATGATGTTTTTTCTTTTGGCGTGGGCTGCGAATTACCTGATATTAATCTGTCAACTAAACGAGATATATTGAAGTACTATTTTTTCTTGGCCGAACGTTCAAAAGCCCAAAGCAAAATGTTTTCGTATAAAAGATTTACTCCCCAAGTAGCAGACAGATTGTTAGAAATTTGGAATCAACTTAATATTGAACTTATACTCAAAGGTAGCATCATTAGAAAATTGAATAATTTGCTTGACGCATATAGTAATGCAGATAAACAACGAGTAAAACGCGCAACAGAATTCAAAAAATTCGTAGAATCAACAAACCAATTATTCAACATTGGAAAATGTAAATGCAACTTGAAAGAAAACGACTGCTCATGTGGATCTATCCCAGAAAACTTAAAAGATTTCATGCGCGATCAATATAATGACAGAATACAAACGATACCGGAACACGATAGTGGAAGTGAAGAGACGATACCAACGACTATACCAACAATCCCAGTGAGCAACGATCCTACATACGAACCACATTATGACGAAATCGAAGTTGATGTGAGAGGAGGTTCAGAATTAGTTCTACCACCACAAACATACACTCCCAGATACAATACTAAAAACTATGCAATGATGTGTGACAGATTTGGTGTGCATGATAGAATGGGATCAGCATTGGCAACAGCTCTGATGGAAGACCTGGGCGTAAAAGATGCTCATGGCAATCTTGTCATCATGGATAAAAGTAAACTTCGTAGAGAAAGAGAAAAATGGAGACAAGACGCACTTCGTAAGCGGTATGATGGCTCGAATTTGATATCATTTTCATTCGACGGCAGGAAAAATGATGCTCTAACTGTAGAAAAAATTGATGAGAAGTTGCATCCAAGGATGGTTAAAGAACCTCATCTAGTTGTTTTGAGGGAACCAAATTCTCAATTGATAGGCTACACAAAACTAGAAAGTGAAACTGCGGCAAGCAAAGTCAACAAATTGATCGAATTCTTCCAAGAAAAACAATTGTCTCTCGATTCATTAATTGCCATATGCGCTGATGGTGAACCAACAAATACTGGCGTACACGGTGGAATTTTGCGACTATTCGAAAAACAGTTAAAGAGACCACTGCACTGGTTTGTGTGTCTTCTGCACTTTAACGAGCTTCCGTTTAGACATTTGTTTGACACTTTAGACAAATCAACCACCACTGGACCACGATCAACTACCGGAAAGTTGAGCTCAAAAATTGCTGATTGTGAAAATCTTCCGGTATGTAATTTTTATAGCTAATTCTTTACCATTTTTTATTCTTTTTTTTAGCTTTTATGTTTTCTTTTCAGGTGGTAACCGATTTTGAGGAAATCGCTTTGGAAAATATGCCTCCTGGTGATTTAAATCCAGAAGAATTATCTACTGATTCGAGGTACTTGATGTTAATGGCCAATGCAATTTCTAATGGTGTGGTTCCTGCGGATTTATCTCACATAAAACCAGGGCCAATTGCACATTCTCGTTGGCTGACCAAAGCCAATAGATTATTACGGTTGTATGTGACAACTAATAATCCAACTGAAAATTTAAAAATTCTGGCTAACTATATAATAAAAGTATACACGCCAATGTATTTCAATGTTAAGTATTATAGCTCTGCCGCATACGGTAGTACATTACTTTTTAAATTTATTACTTGGACACGATTTTTACCACGGAATTTACTTGGAGTTGTAAATACAGTAATTCAAGATAATCCATATTTTGCACACTCAGAAAATATCTTGCTATCTATGTTGTTTGATGATAGAATGGAAAAACGAAACATTGCTATAAAGAAGATTTTACATTACCGAAGAGATATTGTCGACCCAACGGAACTTAGAGTTTATAAAAAATCTCTTATAAACTTTAATTGTACGGAATATACAAATATGATTGATTTAAATGACGATACCATTTTATTCGAACCACCGTTTACGCAAAGTTATTCGTATGAACATTTGGAGGGATATTTAAATTACGAAGTGCCACCGTTCGATGATCCACAAATTCCTTTACACATTCAAGGAACGGAAAGACATGTCCAATTGCTGGCTGCCACTGCTAAACGAGTTGCAGGAAAGAATGTAGAAGGCGCTATGGCGACGACATTAGAGAGCCGTACGAAAACACCCAGACTTGAAAGCAAACAAGACTTTCAGAAAAAATAATGTTTTTTTCACATTTAGTCTTTTACTACACTCAAATTGAATATATTTTTTTGATAATAGGTTGATAGATACTTTATTATCTCTTAATTTGAATTTTTGTAGAAAAAAAATAAAAAGGGGAAAAAAATCAAAAAGTTGGTTTTATGTGTTATTTTGTTTTAGCAATATCGCATGAATTAATCAACCGAATTCGATAAATTTGGGCTTAAACTCTTCGTTTTGAATTGTAAATTGAATTAAATAATGGATTGAGCCAAAAAAATGGCCATGAAAGTAATATTCTTGGACAAAATCATGAAAAAAATGGAAAAAGGCTCCAAAATTTGGACAAAAATGCCCGTAACTTTTGAACCGTTGGACCAATGTTGGAGATTTTTTTTTGTAAATTTATCAAAATGAGCTCACCTTTCCAACGCGCCTAAGTTACGGGCATTTTTGTCCAAATTTTGGAGCCTTTTTCCATTTTTTCATGATTTTGTCCAAGAATATTACTTTCATGGCCATTTTTTGGCTCAATCCATTATTTAATTCAATTTACAATTCAAAACGAAGAGTTTAAGCCCAAATTTATCGAATTCGGTTGATTAATTCATGCGATATTGCTAAAACAAAATAACACATAAAACCAACTTTTTGATTTTTTTTCCCTTTTTATTTTTGCTCTCTTTTTTGGGTTTACATACGATTTATAAAGAATAATTCTTCGCTGACGTCATTTTGACAACAACAAATACACAGCAATTCTAATTGGACGAAACAATCAGCTGTAGTTGGCGGGGTGGGGATTCCAGTGTATGCTAGTTTTGTTTGAGCGTCATTTCAGTGAAGTGTTACTTGAAATAACTAACAAATAATCAAACTATTTTGAAATTTAGAAAAGATTTAAAGGTAAGTGTAAAAACATTGCTAACTATTATAGTTAATAGTTATATTATTATTCTATGAAAAACATATATAATTCTTTTAGTGACGGTTTAAAAAATGGATTCAGAGCCTGGTTCATCGCAAAATCCAACAGATACCCAACGCAGTAGTTTGCAACATTTGGTCTCTCATGATGTTTTTTCTTTTGGCGTGGGCTGCGAATTACCTGATATTAATCTGTCAACTAAACGAGATATATTGAAGTACTATTTTTTCTTGGCCGAACGTTCAAAAGCCCAAAGCAAAATGTTTTCGTATAAAATATTTACTCCCCAAGTAGCAGACAGATTGTTAGAAATTTGGAATCAACTTAATATTGAACTTATACTCAAAGGTAGCATCATTAGAAAATTGAATAATTTGCTTGACGCATATAGTAATGCATATAAACAACGAGTAAAACGCGCAACAGAATTCAAAAAATTCGTAGAATCAACAAACCAATTATTCAACATTGGAAAATGTAAATGCAACTTGAAAGAAAACGACTGCTCATGTGGATCTATCCCAGAAAACTTAAAAGATTTCATGCGCGATCAATATAATGACAGAATACAAACGATACCGGAACACGATAGTGGAAGTGAAGAGACGATACCAACGACTATACCAACAATCCCAGTGAGCAACGATCCTACATACGAACCACATTATGACGAAATCGAAGTTGATGTGAGAGGAGGTTCAGAATTAGTTCTACCACCACAAACATACACTCCCAGATACAATACTAAAAACTATGCAATGATGTGTGACAGATTTGGTGTGCATGATAGAATGGGATCAGCATTGGCAACAGCTCTGATGGAAGACCTGGGCGTAAAAGATGCTCATGGCAATCTTGTCATCATGGATAAAAGTAAACTTCGTAGAGAAAGAGAAAAATGGAGACAAGACGCACTTCGTAAGCGGTATGATGGCTCGAATTTGATATCATTTTCATTCGACGGCAGGAAAAATGATGCTCTAACTGTAGAAAAAATTGATGAGAAGTTGCATCCAAGGATGATTAAAGAACCTTATCTAGTTGTTTTGAGGGAACCAAATTCTCAATTGATAGGCTACACAAAACTAGAAAGTGAAACTGCGGCAAGCAAAGTCAACAAATTGATCGAATTCTTCCAAGAAAAACAATTGTCTCTCGATTCATTAATTGCCATATGCGCTGATGGTGAACCAACAAATACTGGCGTACACGGTGGAATTTTGCGACTATTCGAAAAACAGTTAAAGAGACCACTGCACTGGTTTGTGTGTCTTCTGCACTTTAACGAGCTTCCGTTTAGACATTTGTTTGACACTTTAGACAAATCAACCACCACTGGACCACGATCAACTACCGGAAAGTTGAGCTCAAAAATTGCTGATTGTGAAAATCTTCCGGTATGTAATTTTTATAGCTAATTCTTTACCATTTTTTATTCTATTTTTTAGCTTTTATGTTTTCTTTTCAGGTGGTAACCGATTTTGAGGAAATCGCTTTGGAAAATATGCCTCCTGGTGATTTAAATCCAGAAGAATTATCTACTGATTCGAGGTACTTGATGGCCAATGCAATTTCTAATGGTGTGGTTCCTGCGGATTTATCTCACATAAAACCAGGGCCAATTGCACATTCTCGTTGGCTGACCAAAGCCAATAGATTATTACGGTTGTATGTGACAACTAATAATCCAACTGAAAATTTAAAAATTCTGGCTAACTATATAATAAAAGTATACACGCCAATGTATTTCAATGTTAAGTATTATAGCTCTGCCGCATACGGTAGTACATTACTTTTTAAATTTATTACTTGGACACGATTTTTACCACGGAATTTACTTGGAGTTGTAAATACAGTAATTCAAGATAATCCATATTTTGCACACTCAGAAAATATCTTGCTATCTATGTTGTTTGATGATAGAATGGAAAAACGAAACATTGCTATAAAGAAGATTTTACATTACCAAAGAGATATTGTCGACCCAACGGAACTTAGAGTTTATAAAAAATCTCTTATAAACTTTAATTGTACGGAATATACAAATATGATTGATTTAAATGACGATACCATTTTATTCGAACCACCGTTTACGCAAAGTTATTCGTATGAACATTTGGAGGGATATTTAAATTACGAAGTGCCACCGTTCGATGATCCACAAATTCCTTTACACATTCAAGGAACGGAAAGACATGTCCAATTGCTGGCTGCCACTGCTAAACGAGTTGCAGGAAAGAATGTAGAAGGCGCTATGGCGACGACATTAGAGAGCCGTACGAAAACACCCAGACTTGAAAGCAAACAAGACTTTCAGAAAAAATGATGTTTTTTTTTCACATTTTGTCTTTTACTACACTCAAATTGAATATTTTTTTTTGATAATAGGTTGATAGATACTTTATTATCTCTTAATTTGAATTTTTGTAGAAAAAAAAATAAAAAGGGAAAAAAAATCAAAAAGTTGGTTTTATGTGTTATTTTGTTTTAGCAATATCGCATGAATTAATCAACCGAATTCGATAAATTTGGGCTTAAACTCTTCGTTTTGAATTGTAAATTGAATTAAATAATGGATTGAGCCAAAAAAATGGCCATGAAAGTAATATTCTTGGACAAAATCATGAAAAACATGGAAAAAGGCTCCAAAATTTGGACAAAAATGCCCGTAACTTTTGAACCGTTGGACCAATGTTGCAGAGTTTTTTTTGTAAATTTATCAAAATGAGCTCACCTTTCCAACGCGCCTACTGGCGATTAAACCCGATCGATAGTTTTTGAGTTATGGATGTTAACGTGTAGGTAATATTTCATACGAACGTCAATTTGGGAAAAAATCTACCAACAAAAAGTAGGGGACTCGATTTTAACGATAGAGGTATGGTTCCTTCGGCAAATTTTCATGGAATAACCCATAGAATACGGAAATCATAGGGAAATTGGTGAATTTTTTCACTCCCTACAAATCGACCCGCCCTAATATATATATTCATTGCCCATACTTTGAAGACATCTGTATATACAGCCAAAAAAGTCCCTATAATATGCGCTGTATCCAACAAAATGTCTTTATTGTATACAGTAGATTAACTAAAAGTTTGAGGACGGTCCCCAAAGTAACAAAATGTCTTCAGAAAAGTTTAAGGACAGTCCCCAAAGTAACAAAATGTCTCCATAGTAACTTGTGGAACGAAAAACTGTCCCCGCAACATGCGCCGTGCACACATATATATATATATATATATATATATATATATATATATATATTCATTGCCCATACTTTGAAGACATCTGTATATACAGCCAAAAAAGTCCCTATAATATGCGCCGTATCCAGTAAAATGTCTTCAGTGTAAACAGTAGAATAATTAAAAGTTTGAGGACGGTCCCCAAAGTACCAAAATGTCTTCATAGTAACTTGTGGAACGAAAACCCGTCCCCGCAACATGCTCTGTGCACATATATATATATATATATATATATATATATATATATATATGCATTTCACATACTTTGAAGACATCTGTATATACAGCCAAAAAAGTCCCTATAAAATGCGCTGTGTCCAGTAAAATGTCTTCAGAGTACACACTAGAATAATAAAAAGTTTAAGGACAGTCCCCAAAGTAACAAAATGTCTTCATAGTAACTTGTGGAACGAAAACCCGTCCCCGCAACATGCTCTGTGCACATATATATATATATATATATATATATATATATATATGCATTACATATACTTTGAAGACATCTGTATATACAGCCAAAAAAGTCTCTATAATATGCGCTGTATCCAGTAAAATGTCTTAATTGTATACAGTAGATTAACTAAAAGTTTGAGGACGGTCCCCAAAGTAACAAAATGTCTTCATAGTAGCTTGGGGAACGAAAAACCCTCCCCCCAACATGCGCCGTGCAGATACATATATATATATATGTGCACGGCGCATGTTGCGGGGACGGTTTTTCGTTTCACAAGTTACTATGAAGACATTTTGGTGCTTTGGGGACTGTCCTTAAAGTTTTCGTAATCCTACTGTTTACACTGTATATACAGTCAAACAAGTCCCTATAATATGCGCTGTATCCAGTAAAATGTCTTCAGTGTAAACAGTGAAATAACGAAATGTTTAAGGACAGTTCCCAAAGAATCAAAATGTCTTTATAGTAACTTGTGGAACGAAAAACCATCCCCGCATAGCGCATGTTGCGGGGACGGTTTTTCGTTCCACAAGTTACTATGAAGACATTTTGTTACTTTGAGGACCGTCCTTAAACTTTTAATTAATCTACTGTATACACTGAAGACATTTTACTGGATACAGGGCATATTATAGGGACTTTTTTGGCTGTATATACAGATGTCTTCAAAGTATGCACAATGAATATATATATATATATATATATATATATATATATATGTGCACGGTGCATGTTGCGGGGACGCTTTTTCGTTCCACAAGTTACTATGAAGACATTTTGTTACTTTGGGGACTGTCCTTAATCTTTTCGTTATTCTACTGTTTACACTGAAGACATTTTACTGGATACAGCGCATATTATAGGGACTTTTTTGGCTGTATATACAGATGTCTTCAAAGTATGGGCAATGAATATATATATATATATATATATATATATATATGCACAGCACATGTTGCGGGGACGGTTTTTCGTTCCACAGGTTACTATGGAGACATTTTGTTACTTTGGGGACTGTCCTTAAACTTTTCGTTATTCTAGTGTTTACTCTGAAGACAGTTTACTGGACACAGCGCATTTTATAAGGACTTTTTTGGCTGTATATACAGATGTCTTCAAAGTATGGGCAATGAATATATATATATATATATATATATATATATATATATATATATATTTATTTCGCATACTTTGAAGACATCTGTATATAAAGCCAAAAAAGTCCCTATAATATGCGCCGTATCCAGTAAAATGTCTTCAGTGTAAACAGTAGAATAATTAAAAGTTTGAGGACGGTCCCCAAAGTACCAAAATGTCTTCATAGTAACTTGTGGAACGAAAACCCGTCCCCGCAACATGCGCTGTTCACATATATATATATATATATATATATATATATATATATATTTATTGCACATACTTTGAAGACATCTGTATATACAGCCAAAAAAGTCCCTATAATATGCGGTGTATCGAGTAAAATGTCTTCAGTGTATACAGTAGATTACTGAAAAGTTTGAGGACGGTCCCCAAAGTAACAAAATGTCTTCATAGTAACTTGTGGAACGAAAACCCGTCCCCGCAACATGTGCTGTGCACATATATATATATATATATATATATATATATGCATTGCCCATACTTTGAAGACATCTGTATATACAGCCAAAAAAGTCCCTATAAAATGCGCTGTGTCCAGTAAAATGTGTTCAGAGTAAACACTAGAATAACGAAAAGTTTAAGGACAGTCCCCAAAGTAACAAAATGTCTTCATAGTAACTTGTGGAACGAAAACCCGTCCCCAGAACATGTGCTGTGCACATATATATATATATATATATATATATATATATATATATATATATATATATATATATATAAAATGCGCTGTGTCCAGTAAAATGTCTTCAGTGTAAACAGTAGATTAATTAAAAGTTTGAGGACGGTCCCCAAAGTAACAAAATGTCTTCATAGTAACTTGGGGAACGAAAAACCCTCCCCCCAACATGCGCCGTGCAGATACATATATATATATATATGTGCACAGCGCATGTTGCGGGGACGGTTTTTCGTTTCACAGATTACTATGAAGACATTTTGATTCTTTGAAAACAGACCTCAAACTTTACATTAATCTACTATATACACTGAAGACATTTTACTGGATACAGCGCATATTATAGGGACTTTTTTGGCTGTATATACAGATGTCTTCAAAGTATGCATAATGAATATATATATATGTGCACGGAGCATGTTGCGGGGACGGTTTTTCGTTCCACAAGTTACTATGAAGACATTTTGTTACCTATTTTGTTATGCATTGCCCATACTTTGAAGACATCTGTATATACAGCCAAAAAAGACCCTATTAAATGCGCTGTGTCCAGTAAAATGTCTTCAGTGTAAACAGTAGATTAATTAAAAGTTTGAGGACGGTCCCCAAAGTAACAAAATGTCTTCATAGTAACTTGGGGAACGAAAAACCCTCCCCCCATATATATATATATATATATGTGCACGGCGCATGTTGCGGGGACGGTTTTTCGTTACACAAGTTACTATGAAGACATTTTCGTTCTTTGGGGACTGTCCTTAAACTTTTCGTTATTCGACTGTTTACACTGAAGACATTTTACTGGATACAGCGCATATTATAGGGACTTTTTTTGGCTGTATATACAGATGTCTTCAAAGTATGGGCAATGAATATATATATATATATATATATATATATATGGAGGGTTAATTTTTTTTTTTATGAAACGTATAGCAAAAACGTAATCTATAGGTGATTCTGAGAAATTTTGGTCAAGAGACCATAGCTCGAAGTCGGATTTGGAGCCCCCCAAAATTTCAAAATATATATTTTTCCATATATACATGGAATAATTTAATTAAATTCGTCATAAATCGGATAGAATTATAGTAGATTTCTCAATCTGGGCTTGTTTGAAAGGTATTGTTATCACCTTTCAGAATCTGTATTGATACCAATATTTTTTTTTTTTTTATTTTTAGAAGAGATATTAAGAATTTTTTGTCGAAAAATAGCCTAAAATGAACTTTTAACTAATTAATTCTGAATTTTCTTCGATTTTCTTCTGAACTTTCATAATCTGGAAAAAAAAATCTCGAAGAAAATTCAGAATTTATTAGTTAAAAGTTCATTTTAGGCTTTTTTACGACAAAAAATTCCTTATATATCTACTAAAAATAAAATATTGGTATCAATACAGATTCCGAAAGGTGATAAAAATACCTTTCAAACAAGCCCAGATTGAGAAATCTACTATAATTCTATCCGATTTTATGACGATTTTAATTAAATTATTCTATATATATATGGAAAAATATATATTTTGAAATTTTGGGGGGCTCCAAATCTGACTTAGAGCTATGGTCTCTTAAGCAAATTTTTCAGTATCATCGAGATTTTTTCCAGGTTATGAAAGTTCAGATAATTTCCAACAACTTTTATTACGATCAATTTTTTTGTTTTCGAACTCCTTTTTGTAGGAAAATCGATCTGAAAAAATCAACTTTTTCAAGGTTTCAACAAAAAACACTATTTACATTTTTTATTCAATTTATTTTTAAATATTATTCTCGACCTACAATTTAATGTTTTAACGTGGTAATATTATTTTTTAAGGTCCTTTTTACTTTCCATTCGAGGAGTTTTCTAACGACTTTCTAATGTCACTGCCATAACTCCTTCACGATTCTTTTCTATAACTCGTTTTGAAACATTCGTTAATAATTGTACATGTCTATCTGTTCCTTGAAATTTAAGTATTCTATCAAGTGATCATATGGAGTCTGTCGAGTAAATGCTGGTTCAAATAATATATCGTCGTTATTCATATCAACCATATTGACATAATCGGTAGCATTGGAATTGAAGATATATTTTTTCTAAACTCTGAGTTTAGTTGGATCGTACAATTTTTCTCGATAGTGTAAAATCTTTTTGATAGCTCTATCCCGTATTGCTTTTCGATCATCAAATAACATTGTTAATAAGATATTTTCTGGATGTGCGTAATATGAGTTGTTTTGAATTACACCATCTGCAATATTTCGAAAGTTTGGTTGTAGGTATCGTGTCCAACGTATACATTTTAATAAAAGTGCACTGCCGTACACAACATGGTACGATGGTGTATTAGTTGTTACATATAATCGTAGTAATCTACTTGCTTTGGTTATCCAACGAGAATGTGCAATTGGTCCTGGTTTATTGTTAGATAAATCAACTGGAACAATACCATTCGAAATTGCTTTAGCTATTTGATAGAAATATTTAACATCTGTTGATAGTTCGAGCTCATGTTCATGATCCATAATTGCAGGCATATTCTCCAGTGGTATTGGATCAAAATCAGCTACTACCAGAAAAATGAAATGTTAAGATCAATTAAAATGCAATTATTTTAACTTTATTCTAATCGAAAAAGTAAAAAAGTTACATACCTGCAATTTTTCACATTCTTGAATAGCTTTGAATAACTTTCCATTTGCTGCTCGTGGTCCACTGGTGACTGTTTTGTCCAATGCTTCATATAAATGACGAAAAGGCAGTTCATTAAAATGAAGCAGACATATAAACCAGTGAATTGGTCTATTTAACTGTTTTTCAAATAATCGTAAAACACCATTTTTTGTTCCAGTATTTGCTGGCTCACCATCACTGCATATGCCAATTAATTGATCAACTCTTAATGTTTTGTTGTTGAAAAATTCATTCAGTTTTCTGTGTTTGGTTTTTACATCTTCTTGACTACCCAAATTTACAAATCCAAGTAACTCATTATAGGGCTCTTTCTTTTACCATAGTGGTATGAAATTTGTCATTAATTTTGTCTGTAGTTAATGAGTCATCTTTTCAACCATCAAAAGAGAATGTAGTTATGGAAGAATTTGTATGTCGTGTACGAAGCACTGCATCTCTAGATTTAACTTTTTCTCTAGCCACTTTTGATTTATCCATAATAACAAGATTACCATGAACATCTCTAAAATTTATATCCTCGAATAAAGCTCTTGCTAAACATGAAGCGACTCTATCTGAAACACCGAATCTATCACACATCATAGCAAAATTTAAGGCATCGTATCTTTGAGTATTATGACCTCGTCTCATTTGAACAGTTGCTTCTGGAACTTCTATTGTTGCTTCATTTTCATCTTCATTGATGTGTAATTCAGGTGGTTCGTAACTTGGATCATCGGTACCAGTTGTAAGTGTTGGTATTGTTGTAGCTACTTCTTCAACGTCTTCCGTATATTCAGTTATTGTGAATTTTATATCATTATGCTGGTCCATCATAAAATCTTTTAGATGTTCTGGAATCAATGCACACGAGCATTCTGTTGTTTTTAATTTGCAATTACATTTGCCAATATAAAATAATTCGTTTATTGAATCAACAAATGCTTTAAATTCATCTCTTTTGTTTCTATGTTGTACATGTTTCTGGTATTAATCAAGCAAACCAGTTAATTTTTTTAAAACACTCTTTCTATTAATGATTTCAATATTTAATTTACACCAAATATGGATCAATTTATCTGTTACGTAAGGAGTAAAAGTTTTATACGAGAACATTTTGTTTTCAAATTTAGCACGATCACTTAAAAAAAAAATAATATTTTAAAATGTCACATTTAGTAGGCAAAAACAACAATATCTTGATGAGGCATGTTAGTCAATCTAGAGTCAAAATTTGTTGATGTTGTTGCTTCCATTTGCGAAGACACCGCAGACGATGTTGATGGTTCTTGATTATCCATAATAACTTTGATATTACCACTGCACTCTTTGATTTTGTCACACTAAATTTAAAAATAAAAAAAATATTGGAATTGTGATAACCGAGTTTTTATTTAAGTATTTTGGCAAACTGCGTGCGCATTGCACGATGAACGATTAAGGAAGAAGGAAAAGCAATCTTGGCAACGTTTAGTGTTGGTAAACGTCATTATTTTGTAACTTCATTATTCAGTGTTACAAAGTTGTTCAATTGAACAATGCTGCCAGGGATCAATACAGATTCTGAAAGGTGATAAAAATACCTTTCAAACAAGCCCAGATTGAGAAATCTACTTTATTTCTATCCGATTTTATGACGAATTTAATTAAATTGTTTTATGTATATATGAAAAATTTCTATTTTGAAATTTGGGGGGCTCCAAATCCGACTTAGAGCTATGGTCTCTTGAGCGAAATTTCTCAGAATCACCTATAGATTACGTTTTTGCTATACGCTTCATCAAAAAAAAATCGTTCCATACAATTTGACCCGCCCTAATATATATGCTTTCTAATATTTGAGATATAATAATATATGGTCCAATATAAGAAATATTTTTTGATAGGGTATGAAAAATATAATTATATATGGTACAATCTTTGCAAACAAAATTGAGATATTGTTATATATACCTGAGTAAAAAAGATTAGATATAATCATCATATATAATAATCATATATAAATACATACATATTTCGATATGCATTACCATATATAATTATATATAACATTAATTTGTTTGAAATTAGCTAATATTTTGTCAGATATAACAACATCTAGTTATGTATTGATCTTTATATGATAAGATATGATATATATTACATCATATAAAATTATATGTAACACTATGTCACTGTGACTGTTCAGATCGTTCGTCACTGTATCATCCCCTTTAATAGTGTCGTCACTGTTAATAACTGTTAGTCGCTCCCTTCCAGGAAAAATTTAGTAATAGCAGCTCATTGCTTTTTGCATTACCAATAATGACCTACCCCTGCCCACTGCATTACTTCTAAAGTGAAAATAATTAGCTACTTATAATGTGTTATACAGTCATTGATATTCCATGTCACCTCCTTGCATATTACATTACTTTCAATGTGAAAATAATGAGTTATTAATAATGTGTTTCAACTACTTATTTTTGGCAGTTAAAATACATTTTTGGTTTTGTTTTTGTTATTTAATTTTTTCAAATTGATATCAAAAATCAGATAAAAAATTAATAGAAAAAAATTGAAACATTATAAAAGATATTTTTTTGATTTTAAATATTTCTGTTTTTACAATTTTAAATTGGAATTTTGAATGAATTAATCTGAAACTTATTTTTTTTGGTGAATTTAATGATATATAGGGTCCGCCATCTAAAGTTTTTTTTTTCAACTAGTGCTTATTTCGTGAATGGTAACGCTTAGCTCATGTCTGATTTGACAGATAATTAGTTTTATCCTTCCGCTGAACGAATATGGTTGTGTATACGCTTGAAATATTGCGACATTACTTTGAAAATCATGGTAATGTTGCAGAATATTATCTTTTCAATATCATCTTTTCAGATGAAGTTCATTTTGATCTTGGCGGGTATGTAAACAAGCATTTGGGGCACAGAAAACCCGCACGCATACATTGAAAAGCCGATGCACCCAAAACGATTCACTGTTTGGTGCTGATTTTGGTCCAGAGGCATAATTGGGCCATTTTTCTTCGAAAATGAGCAAGGAGTGGCCGTTACAGTCAATGACGATCGTTAATGGGCCATGTTGAACGAATTTTTGTTCACAAAAATTGAAGCGGAGGATATTGGCAGCATTTGGTTTCAACAGGACGGCGCTACGTGCCACACAGCCGAAGCTACACTCGATGTTTTGCGCCCTGTTTTTGAAGATCGCATTATCAGCCGCAGAGCTGATGTCGTTTGGCCACCTCGGAGCTGCGATTTGACACCGTTGGACTATTATTTATGGGGTGCCGTCAAAGAAGAGTGTTACGCCGACAAGCCAGACACAATTGACGCCTTAAAGGACAAAATTCGTGAAGCCATTGGTGAAATACAGCTGCACACAATCGATAATGTGCTTTAAAATTGGACCGATCGTGTAGGCTACTGCATGGCCAGCCGAGGCAGCCATTTGAATGAAATTATTTTCCATTATTAACCGGAAGGATTTTACTTTCAAATAAAAAAAGAAATTTGAGAAAATATTCAGTAGTTTTTTTTATAGCATTTTCAAAAAAAAAGTTATTTGGCGGACCCTATATATGTATATATGTTGTATTTAAGTTTTTTATCATATAAAATATAAAATAAATTTTATAAAAATATATAATAGGTTTGTTTTTTTTTTTCGATTTTTATATCTATATCTATAATTTCTAAAACTTTAATTAATTTTTAAGTTGATTATATTTGTATGGAACATTATATAAAATTGAAAAAAAACAAACCTAACATATTATTTTTTTATACACTATTACACCATTTCCCAGTTAACATCAGAAATTATTAATTATTTGCAGAAATTATCAGTTTAGTTTTAGAAATTCACAATTTAAGAAATTTTCAATTTATCTATTTAATTTCACATACATATATTAATTAAAATACAGTTATTATAATATTAATTTCTGAAATGAAATTCTTAATATCTGAAATAAAATAGTTTCTGAAAATAGTTGGTACTTTCTGAAATTAAATTGGATATGGAGTAGTTATTTATTTCATTCCTTGTTATCAGTTCTGTAACGACTTATAAACTTATAATATGTAGCCACTCTTTCAGTACCTATTGATAATGACTATTTTGCACTCCTTATGTAACGTATTATTATACCCTTTATAAGCAACCTGTTGTTAACTACCTTAAAGCCACCAGTTTTTATTATATCAATTGCAACCAGTTATTTTTTCGTTACCTATAACTATTTATTTTAAGCTTACCATTAGCAAGTTGTTTTACTCCCTACTCGTAAGGTTGTAGGTAACTAGCTACCTCCCATGACATCCCCATGTTAAAATAATAAGCTTAGCAGGCAACCAGTTACTGCTCGTTCTAAAACCCATTATTTGGCACGGTCTTTTTTTGCTGGGTTATGTTGTTGTTGTATGTTTTTGGTTTCATCTTTGTCCATTTCTTTAATGCATATGTGCCTTACTGTTTGTTATTGCTAGTTAATAAAAAACAGTCAAAGCACATAGAACGAGGTGCAAAATTGTAACATGAATTAAGACTTTCTCCTTCAACAGCCGGAATTTTTTAAGTTCAAATGAACTAAGGGTTTTTGTTGTATGGTATTGTAGGTACTAATGTACTCCCCCTTCAAAACCAGTTTGATGCCAGTACAACAACAACAGCAGTAGTAGCAGAACAAAATTTAAATAAGAACAAATGTTACAATTTTGCACCCACTCTCATTTTTGCATTTGAATGTTATAAAATGCTTAGTTTGAAATTGGATGACTTTTTGTTATTCATTTTTGTATATTTAAAAAGCAAGAAATTAAAATCCAAATACTTCATTTATTGAGGAAGGGTATACGGTAAGGAAAGTGGCCGAAAATTTAATGTTAGCCACATGAGGGTACAAAGGTTAAAAACAAATATCACAGAACGTGTTCCTAAAAACAAAGCAGGTCGTCCAAGGAAAATTTCTGATGGAGATGCCCGCCACCTGGCAAATTTGGTTACCAGTATAGACTCACTCCCTCAGCAGCGCTTAAGTATTTAAATATTGACGGCAGTAAGTGGACAGCTTTACGAAGCCTCTAAAAATTGGGCGTCCAGGCTTTATAGAAGAAAAGGAAACCTATGCTGACCAAAATGCACGTGCAGCTAAGAAAGTATTTTATTGTAACGCACAAAAACTGGGCTCTTGAAGATTGGGATACTATTTATTTATTTCATAAAGTCTATAGAACAAAATTCCTTACAGACTATAAATACATGAAATTTTAAATAAAAATTAATTTCAATGATGAAAACAAAGCAAAACAATAATTATCTTCGTTAATGCATACAGTAAAGAAATGCCTTGGGTTTGAGTCATCTTTTGTTAATCCAAAATCAGACCAAACGTTTTCGAAATTAAGGCTTCAATTACTTGAAGCGCATTTTTTGGCGATGTTACCAAAATTTTACTGACAATCTTTTGTAATCCTCTTCAAATTTTTCCAAAATCTATGGTGTTTGTTATATCCTGATCACTGTATTGAAATAATAATGAAAATTTAAAGTATTATCGCTACTTTTTATACCCTCCACCATATATGTTGAGGGTATATATCAGTTTGTCATTCCGTATGTAACATGTCGAAATATAGGTTTAAGACCGCATAAAGTATAAATTCGTGATCCTTATCCAATTTTAAGTCGATTTAGCGATGTCCGTCTGTCTGTCTGTCTGTCTGTCCGTCTGTTGAAATGGAGATCACGACGCGAAGACGCAAGCGGGGGTGCCTATTTTTACCCAGATTATTGAACATCCGCAGTTTGGTATTGAAAATGAGCAAAATCGGTCCAGCGGTTCAAAAGTTATGAGTGAAAATGTGAAGGTACCTCTAAATTTTCCATACAAATTGGTCCAATTTTTCTGTATATATTTTTTGCTGCTAAGCTTTGTTGGTTTTTTGTTTCATTCCATAAAATATTAATTTTATTTATTTAATATAATATTGGACTTATATAAATATAAGCCTAATATATAAAAATGACTAGCACTGGCTGCCAGGGCCATCAGCTATTCCATAAAATATATTTTTTGTTTTTGTAACCAAACCCATTTATATAAAGAAAGAGCTAAATACATAATTTTATTTTTAATTTCTTTAATTTAAGACTTTAAGACCCATTATTATAACTTGCCGATAGCTAAAGTTAGGATGTTAATGGACAGATTATTAGTTTTTCGTTTTTATAAGTAAACTTTAACCTAAAAGTAACCGATATAGCTTTTCAGTATATAGGTAATTTCATCTTACCTTTAACTTTTACCGTAAGTTTAAGCATTTGAAGTTGCAACAATTTTTGCTCTGCATTGTAGTTGCCGTGTAGTTTTTGACCGTATCTTTGCTGTTTGGTTTATTTCTGTGTTCGGCGTCGACAATGTAAATTTTTTACAACAAACATTTTTATTTTTACACAAAGCGAAGAAATTTTGTTTGTCGTTTGTATTTTTTGTTTGTTGTAAGTAAATAAATAAATAAAAGTACGTCGTTGCCACTACGTATTTTTAAGAACCATTTTAATTTGTCAAAAGTAATCGGTTTTTGCTCTGGTAATGCCATATTTTAAAAAACTTAATTTTATTTTATAAGGAAGTTGTAATAACCAAAAAAAGTTAAAGGTCACTTTATTCCTCACTTTAGCTAAAGTTACCTTTAACTAACACGCACCTTAAAGGCAACTTATTATAATGGGTCCAAGTCTCTTAACAGTATCTCAGACATTGTAAATTTTATATAAGATATATTTTTAGAACTAAAACTAAGAAAACATTGCTATAAAATTAAAAAAAAAAAAAATTTATTAAAAATCAATAAGAAATTGAATATCAAACACAAAAAAACATTAAAAATTAAACAATCTATTGGTAATGTTTTATAACTGCCCTTTTAAAAAACAACATACGCGAATCGGTTTTTAGATTATGTGGTAAACTATTCCAATTTTTACAGCACTGACAAAAAACATTCTAGAAGAGAAGAGATATGTAAAATCAGTTAAAATAATGTTGCACGTGCGTGCAGAGTTTCCAATTGTCAACCTATTATATAAATAGTCTGGTTGACGAGTGTGAAAAATTTTGTGTAAAAAAATAACGTTTCGAATGTTTAAGTATGAAAGAATACTGTTTTTGTTATGAAATATATTTTTTTATTCAATATAATCTCCTAGAAGCTCAATACACTTGTTCCAATGATCTCCCAATAATTTTATCCCATCCTTATAATGGTTTTCCGGAAGCTCTGCAAAATAACCGTCTACGGCTGCTATGGCATCTTCATTCTTGTTTAATATTTCTGAAGAGAGTCACTGGGAGCCAAATCTGGTGAATACGGTGGATGTTCAAGCAATTCGTACTTTAATTCTTTGAATTTAGCCATCGTCAAAACACTTTTGTGAGCAGGTGCATTGTCTTGATGAAAAATGATTTTTTTCTTCTTTGAACCAGGTCTTTTCTCACGAATTTTTTCATCCAGCTGATCCAAAAGGCTGCAATAATATTCAGAGTTGATTGTTTTACCTTTCTGATGATAATCAATTAACAAAATTCCTTTTGCATCCCAAAAAACTGATGCCATAACCTTCTTTCCTGATCGTTGTGACTTCACCTGCTTTGGAGCTGAACAACCAGCTTCAGTACACTGTAAACGTTCTTGTTTCAATTAAGGATCATGGTGGTAGATCCAAGTCTCATCCATAGTTATAAGACGATGCATGAAGTCGGTTTTATTAGGCTTAAAACTCTCCAAATTAAGCTGAGAAATTTGTTTTCGATCCAGTTTTTGTTGAATTGTTAATATGTGCGGCAAACAGTTTTTTCATACGTAATTCTTCATGTAAAATATGGAGTACTCGTTGGTCTGAGATGCATATGGCATTAGCAATTTCACGCTTAGTCAAACTTGGATCTTCACTAACCATATTATGTACCTGCTCAATGATTTCTGCTGTGGTTGCAGTTTTTGGTCGTCCTTCGCGTGGATCGTCTTCAAGGCTGGTACGACAACGTTTAAATTCACCAGCCCAAAATTCAACGGTGCGTTTTGAAGGTGAGGACTCCTTATACACTTCTAACAATTGTTCATAAATTTCCTTTGCTTTTAAACCCTTCAAAACAAAGAATCTAGTAACTGTACGATATTCAATTTTTCCATATTAAAAAAAATCAATGACACGTCAACTTCAAATGGCTTGTAAACAAAGAAAGAATTGACAGAATGACTTGCAACTTTGCATGTGTTCTCAGGACAGTTATACCAACTTGAGAAAAAAAAGTTTGGAGCTAGCAGTGCCGTCTCTTGGTGAGCGCAGGAACTTTTCAACCAACCGTATGGTTAAAAAAACTAGTGAAAATATAAAGGTGCCTCTAAATTGCCCATACAAATTTAGTACAATTTCTCATATTATTTTCACCAGTCGCTTAGCAGTAAATATTTTGTATTCACCTCAAGCATTTTTTCACCTCAAAAAAATTTTTTCACCTCTAAACTTTTTCCACCAAAATGTTCTTTTCACATCTAAAAAAGTTTTTCACCTCAAAAAATTGTTTCACCTACATAGTATTACTTCAAAATTTTTTTTATATTCTTGTATCAAAAACTGTAGAGAATATCTTTTAAGGAGAATATCTTTTGAAAATGCTAAAAAAAATTACTGAATATTTTCTCAAATTTTTTTTTTTTATTTGAAAGTACAATCCTTCCGGTTAATAATGAAAAAATTTCATTCAAATGGCTGCCTCGGCTGGCCATGCAGTAGCCTACACGATCAGTCCAATTTTTAAGCACATTATCGATTGTGTGCAGCTGTATTTCACCAATGGCTTCACGAATATTGTCCTTTAAAGCGTCAATTGTCTCTGGCTTGTCGGCGTAACACTTATCTTTGACGGCACTCCACAAATAATAGTCCAACGGTGTCAAATCGCAGCTCCGAGGTGGCCAAACTACATCAGTTCTGCGGCTGATAAAGCGATCTTCAAAAACAGGGCTTCGGGTGTGAGGCACGTAGCGCCGTCCTGTTGAAACCAAATTGTTGTCAATATCCTCCTCTTCAATTTTTGTGAACAAAAATTCGTTCAGCATGGCCCGATAACGATCGCAATTGACTGTAACGGCCAGCCGAGGCAGCCATTTGAATGAAATTATTTTCCATTATTAACCGGAAGGATTGTACTTTCAAATAAAAAAAGAAATTTAAGAAAATATTCAGTAGTTTTTTTTATAGCATTTAAAAAAAAAAGAAGTTATTTGGCGGACAGCAATATGCATAAATAATTGCTTTAGTGTCTATACTTAGACGTAGATGGCGCTCAAGTAAATAAAAAACAATACCCTGCACCATGCTTAGGTCGGCATGGCCCTGGATTTGGCTTTTAATTATCTTAGGAACCACAAATATGACATTTAATACATAATTCAAATTCTAGTACATTAAGCTGTCACTAGCAGGCTTATTTAAAAACACTAAAGTCAATTTTTGAAATGTTCGATGTGATAAAAGCTTTTGTTTTTATGTTAAAAACAAATTTTTTGCAAACTGCATATTAATGTTAATTCTTTCTTTCAAAAAAAAAATAAATACACATACGATAAATTGCAATACTGCAATTTATTTAAAATTAAAGTATAATATACACATAAAACATATATTTTTGTATAGTTTTTGGCAAATATTCTTTTATGTTACGAACGAAATAGAAAATCAATAATACCCTGTTGCATATTGTACCAAAATATGCCTAATAGGGAGAATTTAATTTCAGATGCGCCATCTATTGGGAAATAGTTTCAACTAATGTTCTTTCTTTAATAAATTAATGTCTTTGATCCACACAGTCTTGCTTAATTGCAGTCAAAGCATTCAACTCATTGTATACTTCTTCCTCATTCTCATGATTGTGTCCCACAAAATGTTTAGCTAGAATACAATCTCCATCAAGGAGTAAATTTATTCTTGCTTTGCAAGTTTTCTTTTTACACTCATATTTAATAACATTTTTGAATATCGACTTTTTATATAAAGGGTGGTTAAATTTTAAGGGCCGATGTTGATTTTGAATAAAACACAAATTATTTAGGAAATTATTGTCATTTCTTTTTATTATGATAATATGGTATCGGTATATCGGCCAAATGGCCGAAGCAACCTCTGCGGCACCATTCCATCCGATGGTCCAAATTTTCGATGACGCTGAGGCATAATTGAGGTTATATGCCGGTAATGTTCCGAATTATCTCATCCTTTAGCTCTTGAATTGTTGCTGACTTATCGACGTACACCTTTTCTTTCAAATAACCCCAAAGAAAGAAGTCACACGGTGCCAAATCACATGATCTTGACGGCCAATTGATATCGCCACCACGTGAGATAACACGGCCATTGAATTTATCGCGCAAAAGAGCCATTGTTTCGATAGGTGTGTGGCAAGTGGCACCGACCTGTTGAAACCACATATCGTCCAGGTCCATATCCTCAATTCCTGGTCACAAGAATCCCGGTATCATCTCGCGATAGCGAACACCGACGGCGAGTCAAGGTTGACGGCCACATTATCGCGAACAGCAGCAATATTTTCTGCAGCACGAGCTGTACGAGCATGCACTGGTGTTTTCACATCTCCTACAGACCCGGTTTGCTCAAATTTTTGCACGATTTTTCCGATTGTACGCACATTTGGACGACTAAATTGACCGAAAAAATCACGAAGTGCATTTGAAAGCCCATTTTCAAAATATGCCTGAATAACTTTAACGCGTTGCTCGATTGTTTATCTTTTCAAATTGAGGTAGTCTGAAATTGAGCAATGTCAAATAAAATGCAGAAAAAAACTTGACGTTTAGGTGTTGTTCACATTCAACATTAAACCACCCTTAATAAAATTTTTTGATCAAAAAGATACAAAAGCTCACTATTTCTTCAATTTCCAGCTATAATTTCGAAATTCATCATATGCTTATGCTCCACGACGTAATAGCACAAACTAATTTCTTTCGTTAATAATTTAACAATGTTTTAAATTAAAGAATAGTTTTTACAATGCAATTCTCAATAATCTTATTTTTAATGAAAATGAACTAACTGCCCCAAAAAATGTCTTTGGGGATTTAGTTCATTTCTAGAATTTGGGGAGTTAGTTCATATGAACTAACTCCCTAAATTTAAAAATGAAATAACTCCCCAAAAAATGAACTAAGTCCCCAAAAAACGTTGTTGGTTTTTCCTGTATAAAAGTTTCATTTTCGTTTTGGGCAGTTAGTTCATTGGGGAGTTAGTTCATACCGCCGATATAACATATAATTAGTTTATAATAATCTAGGTATATTACGGTCGTCCAGAAGAAAAAGTTCGAATTCACTAGCTCCACAACCCAACAAATATGCCATTATGGAAAAAAATATGGTCTGCCAAAAAAAGTCTCAAAAAAGGCCTTATTTAGTGGGAACACATTGCCATTGAAGTTTGAAAGTTGTTCTTGTTCTATAATTTTAAATTAATTAGAAGTTGAGAAAAATTAAATATAATTATTACCATCGCGACTCATCAAATCTAATATATCTTTTTGGTGTACATTACGAATTTAAAATCAAAATTAAATTCAGTCGCGTATTTCGCGAAAATTCTATATAAAAAATGTTCCACTTTGATCCAGAAATTTTCATACATTTATCCTTTAAAAATTAAAAACAATGTCATACCTAATGACAGCCCTTCGACGACAATTATTTATCTGCCTTCTTTAAGAGGCTCTAGTTTGTCTAGCATCGAAGTACCTGTATCAACCTAGCTAAAAATCGTTAATTTGCTATAAACTAGAAATAGTAACAAATAAAAACAACGAGGTATATAAAAACTAGAAAAGTAAAAACTAAAATCGTATTTTGTTGAGTTTTCAAAAACCGCGAATAATTTAAAAAACACAAATGTGTTTTTAACTTTGCTTGCAGATTCGTAATTTTCATAAAAATTAAGATCAGATTTGAGAAATTTACTCATATAAGGCGATAGCAAGTTGAAATTTTACTTAGATCACTCAGAAAATTTTGATATTTTCAGTAAAATATGTATAAGTTTTTAAAAAAATCTCGAACTACTTAAAAGATAGTGATTCATTTAAAATTTATATCTCTTATTTGAAATAAATGGAAAAGGCTGAGTTTGTACGGGTAATCATACACTAACTATGAAAAAGGAATTTCGCATAGGCATAATCTTTAGGGTGTTTGATATATAAGGCTGTTCAAAACCATAAGTTGTTTGTGGGGTGGGTGGTTCTTAAGGAGCTCATGATGACGTGGTCGCTCAGGTCGAAAGTGTGCACTCCTTCTAGCGCTGATCCTCACAATTTTTTCCATTTAATGAAATAAAAAAATAGTATACTATTCGTTAATATAATTAAATAGATAGATCGAATAATATATACAAAATTTACTATTATTGATTTCTATAAAATTTTTTTATAACTGTTAAATTGTTAAAAAAATTTTATTTTTAAAAAATTTTTCAAATTTTTACTAAATTTATGGATTTTTATAAAATTTATGAATATATAGATTTTAAATTTTTTTTTTAAATTTTTAAAAACTTCAATTTAAAACATTGTACAAAATTTTTCGATTTTAAAATTTTTTTCTCAATTTTGATTTTTAAAAAATTTTTAAATTTTTTTTTTTCAAATTGTGTCAAGTTGTGGCAATTCTTCTATTTATTAAAAGTACCAAAAACGTACATTTCTAAAAAGTATTACAACCCGGTTAACCGGTCTACCCTGTAAATACCGGGTAGACCGTGAAAACTGGTCGACCGGTTTGACGGGTAGACCGGTCGACCGGTTATGATCGTAGCCTCTATTGTGTTTCCAACCAAAAGAAAAAAAACAGTTTAACAGCTGACCGTTTAGGGTTAGAGCAATTCCATATGAAAACGATCAAAATTGGCAAATTTTTGGACGACCCCTCTCCGATTTTAAAATAAATAGTCTCAATCGATTGCCCAGCAAAAAATAATGTACCTACATATTTTTTTTTTTTTTATAGTGACTGGTTTAGTGGTGGTGTACACCACTGTCATGTGACAAAATTGAAGAATTCTTCATAAGGGACCTCATTGAAAGTTGTTGAAAAAAACTACTAAAGCGATCGCAACGAGTGATAGCTCGTTGGAAAGGTATTGAATCAGGCTTTAATTGAAAAATAAAATTTTCCTAATTTTTCTCAGAAATTTACCTTTTTTCCCATGAAAATTAAATTTTCCCATGAAAATTAAATTTTCCGATTTTCCACAGAAGCTCCTAAATTTTCCGGCTAATTTTATTTTTTTTGGATTCCTCATAATTTTTGCTTTAAGAATCAGCAATAAAAAAATGGGCCCCGACTCCTTGTTTGGACAGGAGAAGAGCATTTGTTCTCATTGTTTTTATATTTTTTATAATTGAATTATTTTTAATTATTTAACATCATTTTATTTTATTATTAAAAATACATTTTAAAAATTATTTTACAGTTAAAAATACATTTATGAAGAAAAAATCAATTTTTTTTTAAGAGCCCCAAGTTGAGTGTGTAGTGAATATGGTCTGCCTGCCTTCACAAGATCGGCCATAAATCCATGGATAATAGCAGCAGTGGCATGTAATGGCACACCAAACCCGACTGAGTCTACAGGTCATAAAATGTTTTGTAAATTTTTTAAATTACCAGGTAATAAATATTTCGCCTAAAATGACACGTGCAGAAACAAGTCATAAAACACGGATTTTCCATAAATATGGCGAAATATTTATTACCTGGTAATTTAAAAAATTTACAAAACATTTTATGACCTGTGGTCGGCTTATTGGCAGTAACCAATTAAGTCCCTCTTTAAAAAACATTTTATGACCAGTAGTTCACGCAAATTTTCCTATTAAAGAAAAGCAAATATCGGTTACTTTTTTTTACCTATTTTTTACCAAAAAATAAATATAAATACTTCACACACTCTGAGTCAAATTTCAGTTGAATACTAAACGTGAAAGTGTTAAAGTGTTTTTTTTGTAAAGTAAAGAGTGAAGCTGTAAAGACAATTTAAAGTAAAATGAATAAATTTTGCTGCAATCCGTTTAACAAGAGTGGACATCGTTCGAAAAAGATAAAAGTATTAAAATTAACTGGTGTTTCGAAGCGATACATGAATGAATTAAATATACAATACGGTGAAGAAGCACAATTCATTTGCCCCAAGTGTAAAATCGATTTGTCTCAACAAGCAAATGCATTGAAACAAATGCAACCACAATCCGAGAGTGAAATGAATGAAAACAGTTGAACAAAATGTTTAATCTGATAGTGAGGCAGACATTCCGATGGTCAATATGTCTTTGAGTCCTTTGAATGAGGCTATTACCACTTTAGGTGAAACGCCTATTAGAAAAAGAAAGTTGCGAAGTGAAAAATACAGGAAAGATAAAAAAGGCAAGGTTATGAGTGCAATCGCGACAATATTTGATGAAGGCTATGATAACGAATGCAGTCAAGCAGATGACGTTGATGACGGCAAACAAATGATTGAGCAGTTGAAAAGAAAATTCAATTTAGCGACCACTTTTCCGGAGAAATATGTCATTTTATCTGTGCTGCCTCAATCATGGTCTATACGCAAGATTTCTGAACAGTTTCAAACATCTTTTTACATCGCGAGAAGAAGCAAAGAATTAGTTCGACAGAAGGGCATATTGGCGACTCCCACCAAGAAATTTGGCTCAAGGACCCTCAGCGAAGCAACGGTGAAATTGATTTAAGATTTTTACTGCAATGATGACAACAGCCGCGCCTGCCCAGGTACACGTGACTATGTTATCACACGTGAAGATGGAGAAAAAGTACACAAGCAGCGCAGATTATTATTATGTAATCTATCCGAAGCATACCATCAGTTCAAAGAGAAATACCCAGCAGAAAAAGTGGGATTTTCTAAGTTTGCCATCCTACGACCAAAAGAATGCGTGCTGGCATTAGACAGGCACGGAACGCATTCAGTCTGCGTTTGCATGTTTCATCAAAACATCAAATTAATGTTCTTTCCATGCAAGAAATTGATATTTGGCGGAAAAGTTTGAACAGCTGTTAATTCAGGAGGTGCATTTCAAACAGTGGATAATTAGCAGCGGCAGATGTTCCCTTGAGACCGTGCTAAAGCAGATTCCGGAATTCATCGAGGAATTCGGATTCAAGTTGAATGAACTGAAGGCGCACCATTTCATATCCGAGATGCAATCGAAATTTCTAAAGGAAAGTAAGGAGAAATTAGCCCAAAATGAATTCATTGTGATAAGCGCCTTTGCCGAGAATTACACTTTTCTCGTTCAGGATGAAATTCAGGCTTATCACTGGGCAAACGACCAGTGCACGGTGCATCCTTTTTGCATTTATTTCAAAAACGAAGATAACGAACTACAGACCGTAAGCCTTGTTGTTGTCGCGGAGAGTTTAGCTCATAATTATGTGTCCGTTTATTTATTTCAAATGAAACTGTTTGAATTCTTAAGATCAAAATTCGATGCAATCGACAAAGTAACGTTTTTCTCAGACGGCGCGGCTTCTCAGTACAAGAATAAAAAAAATTTTTACAATCTTTGCATAATTGAAGAAGAACAAAACTGCAAGGTCGAGTGGCACTTTTTTGCGACGTCCCACGGTAAGGGCCCATGCGATGCGTTAGGGGGAACCCTAAAACGCATGGCGACTAAGGCAAGTTTGCAAAGGCCATATACTGACCAGATCTTAAATGTACAACATTTGTTTTCGTCGATTCAAAGCAAGGAAATTGCCATTATCACAGTTTTATGCACTCAAAAAGAACACGATGCCATGGAGCGACGACTTCAAAACAGATATAATAATGTCAAAACTATAATTGGAACGCAAAAGTTTCATTGCTTCATACCAAATATTTCTGATATGTCAATTAATGTAAAGCGGTACTCTTCGTCTGCCGACGTGCTAAATTTAAAGTTACTTTAATTTTATAATGATGCCAAGACAATTGAAATTTTTAATAAATATTGTAATTAAGTATAAGCAGCAAAATAAGAAAGATTTTTTCTTCATAAATGTATTTTTAACTGTAAAATAATTTTTAAAATGTATTTTTAATAATAAAATAAAATAATGTTAAATAATTAAAAATAATTCAATTATAAAAAATATAAAAACAATGAGAACAAGGTGGTCTCTTAAATGCTCTTCTCCTGTCCAAACAAGGAGTCGGGGCCCATTTTTTTATTGCTGATTCTTAAAGCAAAAATTATGAGGAATCCAAAAAAAATAAAATTAGCCGGAAAATTTAGGAGCTTCTGTGGAAAATCGGAAAATTTAATTTTCATGGGGAAATTGAATTTTCATGGGAAAAAAGGTAAATTTCTGAGAAAAATTAGGAAAAGTTTATTTTTCAATTAAAGCCTGATTCAATACCTTTCCAACGAGCTATCACTCGTTGCGATCGCTTTAGTAGTTTTTTTTTTAAACAACTTTCAATGAGGTCCCTTATGAAGAATTCTTCAATTTTGTCACATGACAGTGGTGTACACCACCACTAAACCAGTCACTATAAAAAAAATATGTAGGTACATTATTTTTTGCTGGGCAATCGATGGAGACTATTTATTTTAAAATCGGAGAGGGGTCGTCCAAAAGGTGATCGCTTTCATATGGAATTGCTCGTTAGTAAAAATGGAGCATTTAACGATATAATAACGCGCTTTCAATGTTTAACAATATTTAAAAAAAAATGAAAGTTTGAAAACTGTTTTGTGGCTAGTAAAGCAGTTTCTTCTTTTTAAACTTGTAACGACGAGATTTCCTTCGTTAGCTGGGGTAAGTTCGCGGGGGTAGGGATCGTCACAGAAATTTATTTGATCCAGTGACCGAGAGTAAAAGAAGTGGTTTTATACAAAGGTAAATTAGTTTATTGTGGTTAGTACTACAGGATTGATAAAGAGAGAGAGAGAAAGAGAGGTATAAAGAGAGAGAATGAAGTGGCGACCTGGGACGGCACGCTCTCTCTGGTATCTTCTAAAGGTAGGACAGCGACCGGGGACGGCACGCTTTCTCTGATGAGCAACGTCTAGGTGAGGGCAGCGACTTGGAACGGGACGCTCCCTCTGGTATCTTCGAACGGGGTGGACATCGACCGGGGACGGCACGCTTTCTCTGATGTACTACGTCTAGGTGAGGGCAGCGACCGTGGACAGCACGCTGCCTCTGGTATATTCAAAAGGAGGACAGCGACCGGGGACGCCACGCTTCCTCTGATGAACGACGTCTAGGTGAGGGCAGCGACCTGGGACGGCACCCTTCCTCTGGTATCTTCGAAAGGGGAGGACAGCGACCGGAGACGGCACGCTTCCTCTGAGGAACTACGTCTAGGTGAGGGCAGAGACCTGGGATGGCACATTCCCTCTGGTGTCTTCCAAGGGGAGGACAGCGACCGGGGACGGCACGCTTCCTCTGATGAACTACGTCTAGGTGAGCGCAGCGACCTGGGACGGCACGCTTCTTCCGGTGTACTTCGTATGACCTACGTTGATTAAGTGAGAGGGAGAGAAAGAGAGAGGGGGAGAGAGAGAGGTAGAAATAAAGAGAGCGAGAGTATGAAGGAGCGACCTGGGACCGCACGCTCCTCTGGTATCTTCAAAGGGGAGGACAGCGACCGGGGACGGCACGCTTCGTCTGATGAGCAACGTCTAGGTGATGGCAGCTACCTGGGACGGCACGCTCCCTCTGGTATCTTCAAAAGGTAGGACAGGACCTGGGACGGCACGCTTCCTCTGATTAGCAACGTCTAGGTGAGGGCAGCGACCTGGGACGGAACGCTCCCTCTGGTATCTTCATGGGGAAGGACAGCGGCCGGGGACGGCACGTTTCCTCTGATGAACTACGTCTAGGTGAGGGCAGCGACCTGGGACGGCACGCTCCATCTGATATTTTTAAAAGGTGGGACAGCGACCGGGGACGGCACGCTTCCTCTGATGAGCAACGTCTAGGTGAGGGCAGCGACCTGGGACGGCACGCTCCCTCTAGTATCTTCACGGGGAAGGACAGCAACCGGAGTCGGCACGCTTCCTCTGACGAGCAACGTCTAGGTGAGGACAGCGACCTGGGACGGCACGCTCCCTCTGGTATCTTCAAAAGGTAGGACAGCGACCGGGGACGGCACGCTTCCTCTGATGAGCAACATCTAGGTGAGGGCAGCGACCGGGGGCGGCACGCTACCTCTGATGAGTAACGTCTAGGTGAGGGCAGCGACCTGGGACGGCACGCTCCCTCTGGTATCTTCAAAAGGTAGGACAGCGACCGGGGACGGAACGCTTCCTCTGATGAGCAACATCTAGGTGAGGGCAGCGACCTGGGACGGCACGCTCCCTCTGGTATCTTCACCGGGAAGGACAGCGACCTGGGACGGCACGTTCCCTCTGGTATCTTCACGGGGAAGGACAGCGACCGGGGACGGCACGCTACCTCTGATGAGTAACGTCTAGGTGATGGCAGCGACCGGGGGCGGCACGCTCCCTCTGGTATCTTCATGGAGAAGGACAGCGATCGGGGACGGCACGCTTCCTCTGATGAACTACGTCTGACCTACGTTGATTAAGTGAGAGGGAGAGAAAAAGAGAGATGGAGAGAAAGAGATAAAGAGATAGAGAGAGGATGAAGGAGCGACCTGGGACGGCACGCTTCCTCTTATGAACCGGTCCAGGATCCCCACAGGACCCCCCAGGATATCCGCAGGCCTTCAAGGATATAAGCAGGACTTTCTAGGATATTAGCCGGAACTTCAAGGATAGCCGCAGGGTCTTCGAGGATATCAGCAGGACCTTCCAGGATGTTCGAAGGACCTTCAAGGATGTTGACAGGACCTTCAAGGATATCCGCGGGATCTTCAAGTATATCGGCAGGACCTTCAAGGATATCAGCAGGACATTCAAGTATGTTCGCAGGACCTTCAAGGATGTTGACAGGACCTTCAAGGATATCCACGGGATCTTCAAGGATATCGGCAGGACCTTCAAGGATATCAGCAGGACCTTCAAGGATGCTCGCAGGACGTTCAAGGATATCCACAGGACCTTCAAGGATGTTCGCAGGATACTTACAAGTTGTCCAAGGATGCTCGCATGATTTAATATTTAGTATTGAAATTACCTTGTGTTCTCGTTCCCGGCTGCTGACGACTGACCCAGATTTGTTCGATGTTGCTCTTTATATACCCCTAATTGCAGCTATGTGTAGTTGTCGCCAGTGTAATAACAAAGTGTGTAGACAGAAACGAGCGACGCGACTTCTGTCGTTACACATGGTCCTCCCCTTGGGAGGGTGGGCCGGTTATTTTTCTTTCAATCGCCTATGTTTTCGATGAAACTTTGTGAGACGGCTAATTTGGTTCTGGAACGGGTGTCTGGTATATTTTTGTACCCCATAAAGTTATTCAATGGTTCTAAAACGATGACGTGGTGGTGTTTGGATTGGTTGCGATTGTGGTATGGGCGATGAAGGAAACGTTGGAGCTGGCTCCAGGGATACTGGAAACGATAGACCCGACTCTAGTGGTGAACATGGCTCTGTTGGTGAAAACAACGATGGAGGTGACTCTGGAGCTGAATTTGTATTCGCTGGATCTGTTGATGATGGCCATGATGGAGTTGGATCAGTGATGATGACAACAGTGAAGATGACTTTAATGGTGATGACAACGATGAAGATGGCTCTGATAGTGCGGAACACGTTAGAGGTGGCTCTGTTGGTAAGTTCTTTGGATCCGACGATAAAGATGCCTCTGGAGGTGCTATAAATGATAGACCTGGCTCCGGAGATAACGGCAACGATGCAACTGGCTTTGTCGGCGATGATGGAGATGGCAACCCTAGGAATGGCGCTGGTGATAGTGGCAAGGGTGGAACTAGCTCTGATGGTGATGGCAACGGTGGAGATGGGTCTGGTGGGGAGGACAATGATGGGATTGCGTTGATGAAAATAACGTTTGAGATGACTCCAGTGATGAAGTGAAAGACAGATTTACTTCTGGTAATTTTTCTCTTGACCTCTGATATGGCGAACATGGCTCTGGTATTGTAACTTCTGCTGATACGTTGTGCACGGGTGTGTCGTTGGTAAATGAAGTGGTACAAATTCGGAAAGATCGTTCTGCTGGTACGTTGTGCAAGGGTGCGTCGTTGGTAAATGATTTCGTACATATTCGGAAAGATCGTTCTCGACGTTGAGGAGAGGGTGATACCGACGTGTATAATTGAGAGGAATGTTGGCTCGAAGACCTGTATTCCTCGTTTGGTGCGGACCCGATGATTTAGGACTACGCTGATAGGTTATACAGTCCTGACTATGGCCTCATCTGAATTTTCCGCACTGTGCTGTTCTTGGGGATATTGTTGGGCTGCCTGAATATTTTCCAGATCCGCGGCCAACTCCAAGAGCTCGTCGAGTGTATCGAAATCTTTCCTCCGAATGTACCTCAAATATTTAGGTAAGGAATTCCTGTAGATCCTTTCCAGCATTTGTGCCTCCGTATATTTGGTGTTTTGCATCAGATTTTGCATGGCTAACATATAACATCCAAGAGATTCCTTTTCCTTCTGATAACGATCTCGAATTATGTCGTCGAGTCGTTCGAAGTATCATGCCGGTAGGAAAAACTTAAAAATATCTTGCTTGAGACTGGACCAAGTTTCCCAGCGACGATTGTTATTCCTGAACCAAACCAATGGATTGTTCGTCAAAAATAAAGGCATCATGCGGGGCAGAGCATTGGTATCCACGGAGTACATAAAGGACAATTCCTCCAGTCTTTCGATGAAGTCAAAAGGCTCGACCGCTCCGTCGAAATAGACGCTCCATTTGGATACCAGCTCCGCAGTTATCGACATGGGGGCCAGTTTGTTTTTCTACGGATTAAACTAGGGATACTACTCGTATATTAGATACATTTACCTTCCTTGTTGTACGTTTCACGGAATCTTAGTTCCCTCTCTTCCACTCGGCGTTAAAGTTTTTATTTCCTCGGCTTGGTGTCCTTGTAACCCAACACAACAAAGCCTTAAACTCTCGAGTCCCTGCTTGGGCGCCACTGTAACGACGAGATTTCCTCCCTTAGCTGGGGTAAGCTCGCGGGGGTAGGGATCGTCACAGAAATTTATTTGATCCAGTGACCGAGAGTAAAGGGCGTGGTTTTATACAAAGGTAAATTCGTTTATTGTGGTTAGTACTACAGGACTGATAGAGAGAGAGAGAGAAAGAGAGGGATAAAGAGGCGACCTGGGACGGCACGCTCCCTCTGGTATCTTCAAAAGGTAGGACAGCGACTGGGGACGGCACGCTTCCTCTGATGAGCAACGCCTAGGTGAGGGCAGCGACCTGGGACGGCACGCTCCCTCTGGTATCTTCGAACGGGGTCGACAGCGACCGGGGACGGCACGCTTTCTCTGATGTACTACGTCTAGGTGAGGGCAGCGACCGTGGACGGCACGCTGCCTCTGGTATATTCCAAAGGGGGACAGCGACCGGGGACGGCACGCTTCTTCTGATGAACAACGTGTAGGTGAGGGCAGGGAAATGGGAAGGCACGCTCCCTCTGGTATCTTTTGAAGGGGAGGACAGCGACCGGGGACGGCACGCTTCCTCTGAGGAACTACGTCTAGGTGAGAACAGCGACCTGGGACGGCACGCCCCCTCTGATATCTTCGAAAGGGGAGGACCGCGACCGGGAATGGCACGCTTCCTCTGAGAACTACGTCTAGGTGGGGGCAGCTCCCTCTGGTGTCTTCCAAAGGGGAAGACAGCGACCGGGGCGGCACGCTTCTTCTGATGAACAACGTCTAGGTGAGGGCAGATAAATGGGACGGCACGCTCCCTCTGGTATCTTTTAAAGGGGAGGACAGCGACCAGGGACGGCACGCTTCCTCTGAGGAACTACGTCTAGGTGAGAACAGCGACCTGGGACGGCACGCCCCCTCCGGTATCTTCGAAAGGGGAGGACAGCGACCGGGGACGGCACGCTTCCTCTGAGGAACTACGTCTAGGTGAGGGCAGCGACCTGGGACGGCACGCTCCCTCTGGTATCTTCAAAAGGCAGGACAGCGACCGGGGACGATACGCTTCCTCTGATGAACTACGTCTAGGTGAGGGCAGCGACCTGGGACGGTACGCTCCCTCTGGTATCTTCAAAAGGCAGGACAGCGACCGGGGACGGCACGCTTCCTCTGATGAGCAACGTCTAGGCCAGGGCAGCGACCTGGGACGGCACGCTCCCTCTGGTATCTTCACGGATAAGGACAGCGACCGGGGACGGCATGCTTCCTCTGATGAACTGCGTCTGACTTACGTTGATTAAGTGAGAGGGAGAGAAAAAGAGAGAGAGGGAGAGATAGAGATAAAGAGAGAGGATGAAGGAGCGACCTGGGACGGCATGCTTCCTCTTATGAACCGTTCGAGGATCTCCACATGACCTCCCAGGATATTCGCAGGCCTTCAAGGATATAAGCAGGACTTTCTAGGATATTAGCCGGAACTTCAAGGATAGCCGCAGGGTCTTCGAGGATATCAGCAGGACCTTCCAGGATGTTTGCAGGACCTTCAAGTATGTTGACAGGACCTTCAAGGATATCCGCGGGATCTTCAAGGATATCGGCAGGACCTTCAAGGATATCAGGAGGACATTCAAGGATGTTCGCATGACCTTCAATGATGTTGACAGGACCTTCCAGGATACCCGCGGGATCTTCAAGGATATCGGCAGAACTTTCGAGTTTATCTGCAGGACCTTCAAGGATGTTCGCTGGACCTTCAAGCATATCCGCAGGATCTTCAAGGATTTTGGCAGGACCTTCAAGGATTTTGCGAGGACCTTCAAGGATATCCGCAAGATCTTCAAGGATATCGGCAGGACCTTCAAGGATGTTCGCAGGACCTTCAAGGATATCCACAGGATCTTCAGGGATATCGGCAGGACCTTCAAGGATATCGGCAGGACCTTCAAGGATATCAGCAGGACCTTCAAGGATGTTCGAAGGACCTTCAAGGATATCGGCAGGACCTTCAAGGATGTTTACAGGACCTTCAAGGATATCCGCAAGATCGTCAAGGATATCGGCAGGACCTTCAAGGATGTTCGCAGGACCTTCAAGGATATCCGCAGGACCTTCAAGGATATCGGCAGGACCTTCAAGGATATCAGCGGGACCTTCAAGGATGCTCGCAGGACCTTAAAGGATGCTCGCAGGACCTTCAAGGTTATCCACAGGACCTTCAAGGATGTTCGCAGGATACTTACAAGATGTCCAAGGATGCTCGCAGGATTTAATATTTAGTGTTGAAATTACCTTGTGTTCTCGTTCCCGGCTGCTGACGACTGACCCAGATTTGTTCGATGTTGCTCTTTATATGCCCCTAATTGCAGCTATGTGTAGTTGTCGCCAGTGTAATAACAAAGTGTGTATACAGAAACGAGCGACTCGACTTCTGTCGTTACAAATTAGATGATATTGATGTGAACGACATGTGGACACTAGTGTTTTAGTACAAAAAAATTCAATAATTGTGATTAAGGCCTTACATAGAAAAAATATGTCTCAGAAATAGCCGACTTTTTAAATTATAAAAAGTGGTCAATAACTTTTTAATTAAATAAATCCCTGTGAAAAAATGTTGAGCTATGTAATAGTGTTCAACTGTCTTTGTGCCGCTTCGTTATAAATTCTGAATTTGACTATTTGCCTTAAAGGTCGATAAACAGTTCTAAAACATTCCCGAGCCTTTTATTCGTTATACACCTATAAAGCATGATTTGGTATTGAATATACCTTTTCAAAATAACAGTAGTTGGCTACCACAACTACTTTAAGACCGATATGAACATTCTAAAAAGGCGGTTCCCTTAAAGGTATGTGTCTTTTTGTATAACCGGGCTTATTGCGCTTATTTACCGGTTTAACTTTGAAATATCTTGAACTACTGTTATAATAACGCTAAACTACCGAAACACCAATTTATAACGGTATTTTGCAGATATAACAAAATTTAGCATGTGATATTATGAAATAAGCACCGTGCTATTAAAAGACACAAGTCACTATTGGAATCGCAGTTTTAAAATTTTCGTATCAGTATTGATCTGAGCGTGGTAGACAACTACCGTTATAAGGAAAAGGTATTGCTTGCCAACCATGCTATAAAGTGTTTTCTGTGCTGATATCATAAAAAATTCGTGTATTACTTTCATTTTTTTTCTTTAATTGCCTAAAAATACTTTTTTTAATTATTAACAAATTAATACAAGTGTAAAAACATCTGATCGATATAATAATAATAATAAATACAACGGTGTAAACTTTTTATTAATAATAATACTATCTGCTCTTCAAAAAACAACTTTATTCAGTGCGCCATCTGTTGTAAATTTAGCATACAAATCCGTACAGTAAACAAGTTTATTGAATAACATAAACATCAACGAATTATTCAATCAACGCTTTTTGCCTGTGCAAACCAAACTATCAAGATTTGGTAAACTATTTACAATTTTCCAAATTTAGATAAATTTGCCAAGAAGCAAGATCTTTCGTCCCCAAAAAGGAATAAAATGTCCAAAAAATTTCCTGTAATACCATCAATATCATATTTATCGGTCCCGACTCCTGAAATACTGTCGAAGTCAATTCTGCTACCCCTTTGCCACTTTCGTATTTGAAAGAGATCTCCCTGCTAGCTATCACTGGTCATTCAACATTACCCAGCGAGCATCCCGTAATTTTATACCTTTATCGGTGAAATTTTTTAATGCTAATTATGCTGACGTTGACCCGCTCAGGAGAATTTGTAACGCATTAAACCAATTATACAGATTTATAGATTTTTCATTTAATCCTAGTGTAATAAAAAATGTTATTATTATTATTTTTCTGAACACATAGTAAAGTTACTGTTACATAATTCAAAATTATTTTGTACTCAGCAAAGTTATTGTTACATAATTTGAAATAATTTTTTAGAAGGTCTGTGGGCGTTGTGGTTTAATGGTTAGCGCGTTGGACTGTTACACAGCAAGTTGCGGGTTCAATTCCTTGTGACGGCAATAGCAATTTAAAAACAAAAAATAATATGTGTTATTTTTCTATTCCTCATACATATCGCAACGTCCTCCACTTAACCCCGCCGAAGTAAAATAACAAAATAGGGCTTTTAACTAAAAAGCTTCAACAATTTTCGACAGCTCCCTATCAAATCAAATGGCGAGCAACAACTTTTCTAAGATTTATTATCTCGCGCAATTACAGTGTTAGCATATTTGAAGTCTTTCATCTTTCACCAACTTGCATCTCTCCTCTATCCCCAACACATTTCGAGTAATAAGTAGGAATAATTTCCTGAGTGTTGCTTCTCTTAAAAATAAAGGATTAAAATTCCATAGACAAATAAATTAAATAATAATAGAACTAAATATTAATATGTTGTTTTTATAATTATTTAAAAATATAAAACTATGCCCTAATTAGTAGCGTACCCAGATAAAAGTAAAGTCTTTAATTTTTTCCTTTTGGTAAAAAAAAGCTCTGACAATTTTCTTATAGTTATAAAAAAAATATTTAGATGTTGCGACAGTGCATTTTTTACAAAATTAATTTTTTAGATTAATAAAGATGTTATAAATGTTAAAATAAATTTAATTTTATTGAAAATAAAAATTATATATTACCATTTATTTAAATTTTTATAACATTTTACATACATTTACTCTGAGGATTTAGTTAAATATATACGTGCTTGATTTCACAAAGATCGGAAAGCCAGCGAAAAATAACACTCGCAAAATCAAATACGGATATAGAGTCCATGTGTGTAAAATATTACTAAAACTTTAATTTAATTGGTGGCATGCTGGGGTAAATTTTTAGATATATATTTTTTTCCATAAAACTGTCTTTTTTTTTAATTTAAAACATATATATAGCAAGAAATACAAAAACTAAAAAATAAATTTAGCAAAAAACGCGCTCTTGCGACTCCTTAATATTTTTTTTAAATACTAAAAAATTATCAAAATTTGTTTCAACTAAAAAGAAAATGTTTGTAGGGTAACGTTTGAAAAATTCACATTACTTTTTCTGGCCACTGGTTGTTTTTCTCATTATTTTTAAAAGAAAAAATGGTTTGTTATAACACACCATGACGATGCCGCTAACGTAGTAAAAAAACGTCCTCTTGTTTTTTATATGTGCAGATTACCAAAGTTCGGCATCTTTCTGAAAACAGGGGGAATTGAGCAAATTTCCCTGATTTCTGCAAAAATTTGAGCAAATTTCCCTATTTTTTCAAACTTTTTTCAAATCCATTTGGGAAATCTGCTAAAACCAATTGGTTTAGCAAAGAAAATCAATTGGAATCGCAAATAAAAAACAATTAGAAAAGATGCCGAATCATTGTTATCTGCACATATAAAAACCAAGAGAACGTTTTTTACTACGTGAGCGGCATCTTCATGATGTGGTTAAATACAACAAAATAATAAACATTTGCTTTAGTTGAAATAGTTGCTAATACTTGCAAATGCATTAATTGTTAATCATTTCTGAAGGATAGTTTTTAGTTGAAATAGTTGCTAATACTTGCAAATGCATTAATTGTCAATCATTACTGAAGGATAGTTTTCTCTCTCTGTTGTAAAAATTAATTTCAAGTTCTAAGTATTTAGAATTTGTTATAATATGAACTTAAACTGAACAAAAATGATACTCATTAAAAATTATGTTCAGAGTTTCACACTTAATCTGAGAGGAAAAGATCGAACCGGTAAGTAAAAGAATATTTATTTATAGTTGCAAAAATTTATGTTTTTTTTTTAAATTTATTTTTAAACTCAATTCATATTTAGTTCCAAAAATATATTTATGCGTTGCCATATTTTTTTTTAAATCTGAAAAATCTATTTTTCTTAACAAAAAACTGTTTTTCAACAAAAAAAATCGATAATGTACAATACATTTTGCATTCAAATTTATTTTATTAGAACATAAAACATTTTATTGCATATACACAGAAACAATAATTTATTTGTATGTTTTTTTAAATTGAATTAGATGGATGTAACTATACCTCCGTATAGTAAAAAACAAACGATTTTTAGCTGGGCTGGTGAAAAAAATTTTGTGGCGGAAACAAAATTTTTGAATTAAAAAATCTTTAAGGTGAATATAAAATATTTAATTCTAAGCTACTGGTGAAAAAACAAGTGAAAATATTGTGAATTGGTGAGGATATATATCAGTTTGTTATTCCGTTTGTAACAAGTCGAAATATAGGTTTTTAAACTTATACTTTGAACTGATTTGATATATTTTTCCACATTTAAAAAAAAAAAATTTTATATTAAATAAATAATTTAAAATCAATTTGTTTATACAATATACAAAAACAAAAACTCAACAAAAATTAAAAGTCAATTCCATAAATAAAATTAAGTAAGCTAATCTTTAAAAAAAATTAAAAAAAAACAAGTCTTTAAGTTAAAAAAAAACAAAAATGCATATCGACGGCTTGATATAGAAAAGGCGTATCTCGATTTTTCGATACTTAACAAGACATATTAAAAAACTTATGATACAAAAACGGTTTTAATGCAATTTTTATTCAAAACAAAAAACAAATTTATCATTTCTTTTCATTTTTAAAAACACGATATCTGAAGTCAAATATTTGGATAGGCAAGAATATATTATTTATGGAAATGTTAAGGAATTTTTTTAGTAGTTGCTAAACGTAAATCCCAATTTTTTTTGGGGATTTGTAACCGAGTTGGGGGGGATATATCCCGTTATCCCGCCCACTGAATCCGCGCTGCTTTAATGCATATTAATTAAGACTATATTGGAAAATTTAGTTACATTATAGCTAAATTATAGTTTCAAAAATAATTCAATTAAAAGTCAACCCTACTTTTTGTATAAATTACTCTAACGAAGAATTACTAATTCTTAAAATTTAACTTCTTGTGCTACCTCTACATATAAACGAATTTTGCTGAAACTTGGCACAGAGAGTTTTCAGACATTAAGAAATAAGGGCAGCATTGTAGAGATTGCGAATTAAAACTTTGATGTTTTTTTTTTGTACACTCTAATGTATTTTAGTACAATTTTATAGTAGTGACTGGCAAGTAAAATATTTTCTCTTGGTTTTTTAGAATTGAATAATATTTTATATTAACCTCAGATATTTTCATCTCTAAAAAATGTTTTCGAAACAAAAAATTTTGTTTTTCGACCACAAAACGTGTTTTCTCATATAAAAAAATTGTTCACGTCAAAAAACTTTTCCCCTCCATAATTTCACTTTTAAAGTTCTTTACATTATTTGTATCAAAAAGAGTGAGAACATTTTTTTAGGACTTTGGTGGAGGGTTTTCAAATATTCGGCACAGCCGAATTTAAGCCTTTTTACTTGTTTTAATTTAGATTAATATTACACCCTATCTTGTACGTAGTGAAGCAACTTTACGAAAATGATATTGGAATTGAAAAAGAAGAATAAGTTCATTCTGAAATTTTACTATACCACATCCGTACCGTAATATTGTTTACAGTTCTATATTGGTTAACATTTCTATTTTTTTTTTGTGGAAAGGTACTATTGTTTTAAGCAAAGTAATTTTCTCGATATCTTGAAGACTCCAATTTAGGCTGTCTCTTTAAGTCCGTATGAGAATAGATTTTTTTCCAAGTTTTTTCTTGAGATTTAGGTTTTCCTCATTCCTTTTTAAGTTCTGGGTATATAAAAAATATATATTGATAAAAACCCTAAAAAAGTCAAAACAATTTTAGAAAAGATAGTGTCGCAAATGCTTTATTCTGAGATCATAAGTTGTATTTTGTAATAAAATTACATATAAGTTTTCAATAAGCCTACAGTATAATTATATTTGTATTGCAAATAAATTTAAACAAAAACGAAAACTGAAGAAACTAAATGGCATTTCAAGGTTGCAATCCAAATATACGTATAACACAGTTTGAATAAAGGCGTAGTACTTTTCATAGGAAATTTTTGTATTGAATTTTTTTAATTAAAGTAATTTTGGTAAATTGAATAGGAAAACTGTAAAATAAGCTGAAATATAAAATATTTTTCATGATAAACTTAAAAACTGTTTAGCATTCTAAAAACAGATAAAACTGGCAATGTAGTAACACTAGTAACAACATAAAGGGTGGTTAAATTTAAACATAAAGGGTGGTTAAATTTAACGTCAAGCTTTTTTCTGCATTTCAAATGACATTTCTCAATTTCAAACTAACTCAATTTGAACCATGGAAAGATACAGAATCGAGCAACGTGTTAAAGTTATTCAGGCTTATTATGAAAATGGGCGTTTAAATCAAAATGCACTTTGTGATTTTTTTTGGTCAGCATAATCGACCAAATGTGTCCACATCGAGATAATTGTGCACATATTTCTGCAAATCGGGTCTGTAGGAAATGAGAAAACACCTGTGCATGCTCGCCAAGTTCGTTCTGCGGAAAACATTGCTGTTGTTCGCGATAGTGTAGCAGAATAACCGTCAACATCGACTCGCCGTCGGTGTTCGCTATCGGGAGATCATAACGGAATTCTTGAAGCCAGAAATTTAGGATATGGATGTGCACAATATGTGGTTTCAACAGGACGGTTGCCACTTGCCACACAGCTAACGAAACAATGGCGCGACAAATTTAATGGCCGTGTTATCTCACCTGGTGGCGATGTCGCGGCGGCCATTTGGCCAATATTTTTCTTCCATACAAAATTGAACCATATCATATTATCATAATAAAAAGAAATAACAATAATTTCCTAAATAATTTGTGTTTTATTCAAAATCAACATCGGCCTTTAAAATTTAATCAACCTTTATTTTTAGATGTTTGTCGGTGCTTAAGCTTACTGTTAAAGCAAGCCATTTATGTTGTTGGCTACCAAATATTAAATGTCGAGATCACTCAGAAGTTACAAATAGCGACTAGTAATCCCATGTTCAATTTGTGCAGATAATTTTTATAAAAATTTGCTCTGGCTAAATTTACCAAAACTTTTAACGGATGAAATCAATAATTTTCGATTTAATGGAAATAACTTCCAGATTTTTTTTAACTTCAAAATTATATTGGTACATAGGATGTATGATTTTCTCAATTGTGGCATCATTATATTCAATTAGAACTTTCACAATAGAACTGAACTTCTTTATAACAATATACATTTATCCATACATAAATTCACTTAAGTACATACAAGTGTATGTGTTAGTTAATTGTATTCTCGTAGCGTTAAATTGGATTAAATCAGTGTGTAAATCAACTTCTAAAAGGCACAAAGTGTCATTTTGTATATTGTATCTATAATTTTACAGCTGCTATCAGTGTGTTTTTTATTAACAGCAAACTTTGAAATTATTATGTACATTACTTGATTCACAATTTTCAATTAGTATGTTTCATTTCCATTAAAATGAACGGCTCTTTCATTATACTTTCAAATCACATTAATATACAGTCGTGGTCACACAACTAAGTTATTCGAAGTAGAGTATTAAAAAAACCGGCCTTTTGAAAAAACCGGTTTCGGTTTTCTTCGAAAAATCGAATTTTAAAAAAACCGAAAACATTGCTATCCAATTAATAGAATCAAATATTGAATTGAGCACATCAAAATTACAAAGGTTAAAATTAAAATTATTGCAAGTTAAAGATCGGGAATATTTAAAAAAATTATAATTAGACATTTCAATTATTAACGGAACATGGTGTATAGTGGTTGGAGAAATTGACAGTAAAGGTTCATAAATTTGATATTTACAATCATCTGGAATAAAAATTAGATCCAAAAAACGACTAAGTTTATTGCAAAAACAATTGACTTGATTTAAATTTAAACTCAATAAACTATCTATAAAATTAATTTCATGATTATGATTAACATTATGAGGTAATAATAGAAAAGAATTATCCGAAAATTTTGACCAAAAAATATCTTTAAGATTACAATCTCCCAAAACGCAGAGTTTATCATTTACTGTCAAATTCTCACCCAATGAAGTGATATTACAAATATGAGCATCATATAAACTATCTGGACTATTAGGAGGAATGTATGACACAGCCAAAAACAGAGAAAAATCAATACCCGAGACGGAAACAATTAATTGATCTAATAAACCACTATGACTATAAATGATACATAAAGATGATTTAAAACAGCTTCTTACGGCAACCAAAACACCACCACCCAATGAAAGTCCAGTGAGTTCAGCATCTCTATCTTTACGGTAAACATTAAAAAGCTTTGTTTCAAAAAATTCTGCATCAAAAAAATCCTTATTTAACCAGGTTTCCACCAAAACAATTACGTCAAAATCACATTGGGACGAAAAATCGAAAACAGTTCTGGATTTGGTTCTCATACCCGATAAATTTTGATAATATAATTTGATATTATTTCCACCACTGGCTATGTTGATTTAGAGGTGGAACCTTCTTTTGAAAATTTAAAAAAGGATGCACTTTAATACCCTTTGGCCAAAGCTCAGGTTTTAGTATCTCATTATAGTAGCACTGAGATATACCAAATTTAAAGTTTATTCGCTTAAGTTGACTTATATCAGAATCTTTTTTAATTAATTTAAAGCAAGCCATATGGCTACTACCAATATTGGCATTTTTTCAATATAATTTATTATTTGTTCACAACTGACAGTTGCCTTAAAAGAAGACAGATGCACCCATCTTTTTTGAACAACTACACCCAGCTCTTCAGAAGAATTGGCACCATACGCAATTAGCCCATTCTTTTTTTTACGCCTCTGTACACTAATCAGTTGTGTTGTTGTTGGTATTTAAATTATTCAAAGCAGCATTAGACGAAACAGATGGTAAGGATGTAACAGAAAAAACGGGTTCTTTATTTGTTTTGTTTTCAACATTTACATCATCAAGTACACTTGCACTTTGATCAGCAATAACAACAACATTATCACTTTCTTTTGTATTAAGAGCAGAAGTTAAAATATTTGATTTTTTTTTTTCTTTTTTCTCTGTGTTTTTCCTTTATTATTAGATTTAAGACTTTTCAAATCATGAAGTTCATTTATAAGGGATGAATTCAGCATTTCTTTAAGCTCTCTCACTTCATTTGTTAACGAAGAGATGTGAAAAAGAAGATTAGAAGTAACTTCCAAACAAGTAGAGCAATTAAAAACAATGTTTTTATTTTTATTAAATACTTCAAGAAAATTATCATCAATATTAGCACAAATTATATGAAATTTGGCCTTACACAAATGGCAAGCAAGTTATCGTGGTTCTTCTTTGAAGTAAGGAAACACAAGTTTTACCTTTTTGGTTGCGAATTACACTGGCTTTATTAATAAAATGTTTTGTCTTTTATACAATATTAATTTCTAAAGAATTTGTCATTACATTTTTAATTTAACAGGTAAATTTGCTTATTAGTAGTAAAATAAAGGTTTAATGTTTAATTTTAATAAAAATAACTTTTGACAGAAATTTTGCTTATTAGCAGGTTTTTACAATAAAGGTTTAATGTTCCATTTTAACAAAATAACTTCTAGGTGTCTGGCTCACTTCCGTTGTTTATGAGAATATTGCAGAAGTGCAATATTTGCAAATAAAATAAAAAATATAAAACGTTGTTTATGAGAATATTGCAGAAGTGCAATATTTACAAAAAAGGTTTAATGAACAATTCAAGCCAGATTATTACGTAATATGGTATGTGATAACTTCCCTTTCTTTAAGAATCAGCGCTCCGGGATGATGGATAGTTGATTTTTATTGGTTCGATAATGGGAAAAACCAGTGATGACTTCTTCGACTGGTAAGCTCCATAAATTATGATTACTGTTATCATAACAAATAGAAATACTGCCTGTGAGGAGTAATTCGCTATAGATAGAGTCCTAAATGTTTCTACGTTATTAAGGTGAAGTTTATGAAGGTATTTTAAATCAATTGCTATTTCTTTTTCAGTTAGGTTGACTTTAAATATCGGGGGTAAAATGTCCTTGGTTATAAAAGCCCAATTTGTATATTCCATATTGTTAATACGAATGGTTTCATTTTTAAAATTAATGACGTACGTACCATCCAAGTAGGAGCTTGTGTTTGAATATACCAGGTCGCCTTTGAAGTTAGTAGTAAATATGGTGTCCTCTGATACCAATTCAACAACTGCGTCTTCGTGGTATTCGTAATTACATACAGCTGCTGTCTTTCTTAAAATTTGAAATATGAAGTTATTTGATTCTAGAAGTACTAGGTCGTATTTGTTAGATAGACTGAAGTCGCGGATTTTATTGCATTTGTTCATGATGCCATATACGTTGGAGTCGGATAAAATATAAATCCCTATTAATAGTCTGGCTTAATTCATCGATGGTTTCTTCATATTCGTTCAGGTCTATTAAATGGATGATCTTATAGTGGCCGTTGATGATTTGTCCAAAACCCTCTTTGATCATTACCAAGGTAGTGTTGTAAGAGTAAATGTCAACGGCAGCGTTGACAAGACACGGCAACAATCTGTAATTATTGATTTTTTATATGAGATTTGTGAATTTTTTTATTAGTTTTAGTCAAAACAGTTACTTTGTTATCTTCCGAGACCACTTCTGGATGGTAAAGAGGTTTCTCTTTTGATTTTATTTGTTTTTTCTTTTTGTAGATGGCTTCGCCTTCCTTGTAAGAAGGGGGTTTAATTTTTTTTCGATTTTGTCTGTTTAGATTATTTCTCTGGTTCCTAGCAATTTCGTGTTGTAAGTCTTGGTTAACTTTTTCTTTAAAGTTAATTAAATTCTGATAATTTATTCTAGAAGTTCGGTTAAAAAATACATCAACAGGTTTCTTTTTTATTACGGTGTGGACAGTGTTATTGTATCTGTCAACTGCGATATTGATTAATTCCTTAACAGAGTAATCAGGGAATTCTACCTTTAAGCATCTAAAAATTTCAATGATTGTTGAGTGCACACGTTCAATAGCACCGTTTGCCTCACTTTTTTGGGCTGGAACTGTGTATATTGTAATGCCCAATCCTTCGATATAATTCTGAACAATCGGACTTATAAAACTACCCTCATTGTCCATAACCATAATCACTGGAGCTGAGAAATAGTGTAGGAGTTTTATAAGCTTATCTCTTGCATGAAGTACAGATTTGTTTTTAATATGAAAAAATTTTGTAAATTTAGTAAATTTATCGATGCATGTTATGAATTTTTCATTCCTAATTTCAAGTATGTCCAAATGCAATATTTGCGCGGGATATGTCGGTATGGGAGTTGGTTGTAATTCTACCTTCGGGGGATGTCTGTCATACTTATTTTCCGCACAGACCGGACAGGATTTTGTATATTTTTTTATGAGTTTTAATATTTGTGGGAAATAATATTTCTCGAGTATTGGTTTTTTATTTTCCTCGGGACCCCTATGAGCTCTTGTATGCTCTTCCTCAATAATTAAGAATTTCCTTTTGTCGTTACAGACATCGGAAACTAAGCGTCTGGTTATTCTAAGTTTATATTTTACAAAATTATCTTTATAAACTCCTTGCAACATCATAAGATATTTTTCTGGTATTGCAATGCCATTTATCAAATTAGGATTCAAATATTCCTTCAACGTTGTTATCAGGTTTTCTTTTGTGTATTTAGATAATCTGATGTAATGTCTATGGTATCCCAAATGGGGTTCCTTGTAGCAGTATCTATCCACCGAACCTTCTGAGAATATTAATTGATTTTTGAAGACGTTAATAGGAACCTCAAAAAAGGGAATCAGGTCAGTGCTGTCTACTTCGGCAGAATGAGCTGTTTGGGTAGTTGAGGATGTCATAGCATTAATTACCTGATTATTGATGACTTTGGTTGTGGTTGTGGGAGGTAGGCGCGAGAGTGCGTCTGCAACTAAATTTGTTTTACCCGGTTTGTATATTAGAGTGTAGTTATATTCTTCAATTCTCGATTTCCATCTCTTAAGCTTAGCGTTGTTGTTACTATTACTCAAGGCGAAGGTAAGAGGTTGGTGGTCTGTGATAATCTTAATTTCTTTTGCCCCATATAAGTAGTTCCGCAGTTTGTCAAGTGCCCATATAATCGCAAGCATCTCTTTTTCTATAGTAGAGTAATTCTCTTCTGTCTTATTCAACGACCGAGAAAGGTAAGTGATAGGTCTGTCTCTGCCCAATTCCTTTTGAGAGAGTACGGCGCCAATAGCGGAATTAGACGCGTCGGTTGTCAGAAGGAAAGGTTTTGAGAAATTTGGGTAGGCTAATATTTCGGAAGAGGTCAATAATAATTTTGCGTCATTGAAGGCCTTAAGTGCGTGTTCATCCAATTTTATCCCCATGTTTTTGTATTTGTTTGCGCTTACCTGCGCGTTTTCTCCTCTAGTTATATTGGTCAATGGTTTGATTATAGCAGGGCAGTTGATAATAAATTTTCTGTAGTACGATATAATTCCTAAAAAACTTTTGAGATCTTTTAAATTAGTGGGTGGTATATTAGTAATAGCGGCCGTTTTCTTTTGGTCTGCCCGGACGCCATGTTCAGATACGATGTAGCCAAGAAATTCAACTTCTCTCTGGAAGAATTTAGATTTTTCAAAGTTAATCTTCAAGTTTGCCTTCTGCAAAAGTCTGAAGACTTTTTCAACGTTTTCAATATGTTCCCTGATGTCTTTGCCAAAGATGATAATATCATCAATATAAACGTAGCAGCAGATGCCAATTAGATGCGGGTGCATTTTTTAGTCCGAAGGGCAGTCTGAGAAACTCATATTTACCATTCGGTGTTGAGAACGCGGTTTTCTTAATATCTTTTTCAAGCATTCTGATCTGGTGGAAACCTGACGTTAAATCGACTGTCGAGAAGTATTTATTGCCGTGAAGGCAAGCAAGTGTGTGGTTTATGTCCGGAATCGGGTAGGCATCCGGGATTGTGATGGCATTTAGCCTTTTAAAATCAATCACGAGTCTGTATTGTTTTTCACCTAAGCTATTCTCCTTTTTGGGTACAATTACAAGGAGTGAATTATATGGACTTCTTGATGGCCTGCTGAATTAATTAAAAATGGTTAATCTACTGGTTTGGAATTAAATGCTATTTTCTCATTTATAAAGTTCTTGTTTGCACCGGTATCAACTAAAAATTTTAGTGCAGTACCACCAAAAATGTAATAATCTATATAGGGGGTTCCAGAGAGGCTTCTGTCATAAAATTTATTTCATTCTCGTAAAAATTTAGGTTCTGCTCCTCCAGTTCTTCTTCCTCATCCTCAATGTTGTTATCCAGGGTTTCGACGTTAGATACACGTTGATATTTTCCTGGTATATTTGATGATTCATTGGATTGTCTTACCACTGGATGAGGTCTGTTTATATAATTGGCTTTTGCAGTTTGAATAGAGGAATCAATCTCCATAGGTACAGGAGGTTTATGTTGAATAGGTCTTGGGGGTGGTATTCTATTGGGTGTATTCTGTTGTTGAATATTGCTTGCATTATTTAATTGAGCATTGTAACGCTGCTTTGGTAACGAATATTGTTTCTGAGTAACTGCGACATTACTGTATGACATGTTTCTTCTAAAATCCATATTTTCCATTTCCAAACATGCAGTGTATGCTTCATGCAAGTTCTTAGGCTTCTGAACCTTGATCAAATGGGAAAGATTGCCGTGCAATCCTCTAATGAATACATCTAAAGCGCGGTCCCTATAGTTTTCGATTATAACTGTTGCTCCGTCTTGTGAATATTCATCGCTTTTAATTTTGTTTATTATCAAACTAAGTTGGTGGTTAATTTTTCCATAGAATTTTTCTATAGACTCATTACCTTGGCGCATTTGGATAAGTTGGTTTTCCAAACTTTGGATGTCCCGTTTATCTGCGTAGTGAAGCGATAAGCAATTCTTTATGTTGCTCCACTCATCGTCTAAGATATTATAGGCAATTAGAGCATTATCTGCAGGACCTCTAATTTTCTGCCTAATATGTTTTACAATGGCTCTGTAAAGCGGTTTGTCCTGGATTATTCTATAATCTTGCAAAATGGACTCCACGTTATGGATCCATGAAATATATTGTGTTGGGTTTCCCTCAAAACTTTGTAAGACCCTAACACAGTCTGGCAATCTTCTAATAGACTCTAGTTCTATCTCAGTTCTGGGGGCTACCATATTATTTGAATTTACTGTTGGTTGTTCATTTCTTTCTAATTGGGCCAAACGACTCTCAAAAACGGGGAATTGCTCAATTTGAGCATTAACCGCACCCGTTAGGTGAATCAAATTTTGTTGTAATTGTTCCATATTAAAAAACAAAGGATTTGTTCCAGACACTTACAAAATTTGCAAAGCTTACTTCTAACAAGAAATGTTATTTTTTGCGAAAACAAAAGAATTTGTCTATTATATTTTTTCTTCTATTTATTAATTTCCTATTTCCTAAGTTAGTTTAAAGTTTATTATGACAAGTTAATTGAGGTAACTTGTAATGTTCTTATGTGGATTACGTTTTTATGTTAGTAAGGTGTATTACCACAATGTTCTTATGTTAATTGAGGTAACACTTATAACATGTAATGTTCTTATGTTGATTACAATGTTATGTTTCTCTTATCTTAGGTTAGTAAGATGTATTACCACAATGTTCTTATGTGAATTGAGGTAAAATTTTCAGCATGTACTGTTGGTAATTATTTTACTTACAGGATTACAAGCATTGCTGGCCTCTGGATGGTTTGCTACGGTCCTTTTCGGCTAGTACTCAGGGGCAAGATCCAACACGTTCGCCAGGAGTGTGTTCGTCTACTTGGTAACTTGACAATATTGCTGGTTTGTGGATGGTTTGCTATGGTCCTTTTCGGCTAGTACTCAGGGGCAAGATCCAACACGTTCGCCAGGCGTATATATGTCTACTTGGTTACTTCACTACAGCTTCCTTTTAAGGGGTAGCTTATGACCACCGTTGTGTTCGCAAGGGGATTTTAAATGGTCTTTTCCTTGTAATAAGGATAAGATTTCCCTTTTTCCACTATAAGGTTTTTTAAATGTTCCTTAAAAATATTCCCTTGATTTACTTTAAGGGTTTTACTGAAAGGATTCTGAATGTTCCTATAATTTCAAGGATTTTCAAATTATCCTTTTATTTTCGAGGATTTTTAAGTCGTCCTATAATTTCAAGGATTTATTTTTAAATGCTCTTTTAGCTCAGGCGCCAGTTATCGTGGTTCTTCTTTGAAGTAAGGAAACACAAGTTTTACCTTTTTGGTTGCGAATTACACTGGCTTTATTAATAAAATGTTTTGTCTTTTATACAATATTAATTTCTAAAGAATTTTTCATTACATTTTTAATTTAACAGGTAAATTTGCTTATTAGTAGTAAAATAAAGGTTTAATGTTTAATTTTAATAAAAATAACTTTTGACAGAAATTTTGCTTATTAGCAGGTTTTTACAATAAAGGTTTAATGTTCCATTTTAACAAAATAACTTCTAGGTGTCTGGTTCACTTCCGTTGTTTATGAGAATATTGCAGAAGTGCAATATTTACAAAAAAGGTTTAATGATAACTTATATATATATATATATATATATATATATATATAATATATATATATGTCTTCAAAGTATGGGCAATGCATATATATATATATATATATATATATATATATATATATATATATGTGCACAGAGCATGTTGCGGGGACGGGTTTTCGTTCCACAAGTTACTATGAAGACATTTTAGTACTTTGGGGACCGTCCTCGAACTTTTAATTATTCTACTGTTTACACTGAAGACATTTTACTGGATACAGCGCATATTATAGGGACTTTTTTGGCTGTATATACAGATGTCTTCAAAGTATGGGCAATGAATATATATATATATATATATATATATATATGTGCACAGCACATGCTGCGGGGACGGTTTTTCGTTCCACAAGTTACTATGAAGACATTTTGCTACTTTGGGGACTGTCCTTAAACTTTTTGTTATTCTACTGTTTACACTGAAGACATTTTACTGGATTCAGCGCATATTATAGGGACTTTTTTGGCTGTATATACAGATGTCTTCAAAGTATGCGCAATGAATATATATATATATATATATATATATATGTGCACAGCGCATGTTGCGGGGACGGTTTTTCGTTTCACAGGGTACTATGAAGACATTTTGATTCTTTGGAGACTGACCTCAAACTTTACATTAATCTTCTATATACAATATATATATATATATATATATATATATATATATATATATATATATATATATGTGCATGGCGCATGATGCGGCGACGGGTTTTCGTTCCACAAGTTACTATGAAGACATTTTGATACTTTGGGGACTGTCCTTAAACTTTTCGTTAATCTACTGTTTACACTGAAGACATTTTACTGGATACAGCGCATATTACAGGGACTTTTTTGGCTGTATATACAGATGTCTTCAAAGTATGTGAAATTCATATATATATATATATATTCATATATATATATATATATATATATATATATATAAGGACAGTCCCCAAAGTAACAAAATGTCTTCATAGTAACTTGTGCACAGCACATGTTGCGGGGACGGGTTTTCGTTCCACAAGTTACTATGAAGACATTTTGTTACTTTGGGGACTGTCCTTAAACTTTTCGGTTTTCTAGTGTTTACTCTGAAGACATTTTACTGGATATAGCTCATATTACGGGGTCTTTTTTGGCTGTATATACAGATGTCTTCAAAGTATGTGAAATGCATATATATATATATATATATATATATATATATATATATATATATATATATATGTGCACAGCACATATTGCGGGGACGGGTTTTCGTTCCACAAGTTACTATGAAGACATTTTGTTACTTTGGGGACTGTCCTTAAACTTTTCATTATTCTAGTGTTTACTCTGAAGACATTTTACTGGACACAGCGCATTTTATAGGGACTTTTTTGGCTGTATATACAGATGTCTTCAAAGTATGGGCAATGCATATATATATATATATATATATATATATATATATATATATATATGCATTGCCCATGCTTTGAAGACATCTGTATATACAGCCAAAAAAGTCCCTATAAAATGCGCTGTGTCCAGTAAAATGTCTTCAGAGTAAACACTAGAATAACGAAAAGTTTAAGGACAGTCCCCAAAGTAACAAAATGTCTTCATAGTAACTTGTGGAACGAAAACCCGTCCCCGCAATATGTGCTGTGCACATATATATATATATATATATATATATATATATATATATATATAAGCCATTTGAAGTTGACGTGTCATTGATTTTTTTTTTAATATGGAAAAAACTGAATACCGTGCAGTCATTAGATTCTTTGTTTTGAAGGGTTTAAAAGCAAAGGAAATTTATGAACAATTGTTAGAAGTGTTTAAGGAGTCCTCACCTTCAAAACGCACCGTTGAATTTTGGGCTGGTGAATTTAAACGTGGTCGTACCGGCCTTGAAGACGATCCACGCGAAGGACGACCAAAAACTGCAACCACAGCAGAAATCATTGAGCAGGTACATAATATGGTTAGTGAAGATCCAAGTTTGACTAAGCGTGAAATTGCTAATGCCATAGGCATCTCAGACGAACGAGTACTCCATATTTTACATGAAGAATTACGTATGAAAAAACTGTTTGGAAAACTGTTTGGATCGAAAACAAATTTCTCAGCGTAATTTGGAGCGTTTTAAGCCGAATAAAACCGACTTCTTGCGTCGTTTTATAACTATGGATGAGACTTGGATCTACCACCATGATCCTAAATTGAAACAAGAACGTTTACAGTGGACTGAAGCTGGTTGTTCAGCTCCAAAGCAGGTGAAATCACAACGATCAGCAAAGAAGGTTATAGCATCAGTTTTTTGGGATGCAAAAGGAATTTTGTTGATTGATTATCTTCAGAAAGGTAAAAAAATCAACTCCGAATATTAATGCAGCCTCTTGGATCAGCTGGTTGAAAAAATTCGTGAGAAAAGACCTGGTTTAAAGAAGAAAAAATTATTTTTCATCAAGACAATGCACCTGCTCACTAAAGTGTTTTGACGATGGCTAAATTCAAAGAATTAAAGTACGAATTGCTTGAACATCCACCGTATTCACCAGATTTGGCTCCCAGTGACTACTATCTCTTCAGAAATCTCAAACAATTCCTTCGTGGAAAGCATTTTTCGTCGAATGAAGAGGCCATAGCAGCCGTAGACGGTTATTTTGCAGATCTTCCGGAAAACCATTATAAGGATGGGATAAAATTATTGGAAGATCATTGGAACAAGTGTATTGAGCTTCTAGGAGATTATATTGAATAAAAAAATATATTTCGTAACAAAAACAGTATTCTTTCATTTCAGGCGCAGGAACTTTTCAACCAACCTGTATATATATATATGTGCACAGCGCATGTTGCGGGGACGGTTTTTCGTTTCACAGATTACTATGAAGACATTTTGATTCTTTGGAGACAGACCTCAAACTTTACATTAATCTACTATATACACTGAAGACATTTTACTGGATACAGCGCATATTATAGGGACTTTTTTGGCTGTATATACAGATGTCTTCAAAGTATGCATAATGAATATATATATATATATATATATGTGCACGGAGCATGTTGCGGGGACGGTTTTTCGTTCCACAAGTTACTATGAAGACATTTTGTTACTTTGGGGACTGTCCTTAAACTTTTCGTTATTCTACTGTTTACACTGAAGACATTTTACTGGCTACAGCGCATAATTTAATAATTGCGTTCTTCTTGGGACACCCTTTATATATATATATATATATATATATATATATATATATATATATATATATATACATACAGATGTCTTCAAAGTATGTGAAATGTATTTGACTGTATATACAGATGTCTTCAAAGTATGAGCTATGAATATATATATATATATTCATTGCTTATACTTTAAAGACATCTGTATATACAGTCAAATACATTTCACATACTTTGAAGACATCTGTATGTATATATATATATATATATATATATATATATAAAGGGTGTCCCAAGAAGAACGCAATTATTAAATTTTAAATAAAACACAGATATTTAAAAAAAAAACCGTGAAACTTTATTATATCGTAAAGTAGACAGAATGAGGTTATGTATGGAACAATATATCGTGCAGATGGCCGCCGCGGCTTTGCTGGCATGCACGCGATCTTTTAATGAAATTTTCAATGACCGTTTTGCATGAATGTTGCGGTATTTCATTAATGCAGCGTCCAATTTCCTCTTTTAAGGCTTGAGTCGTCGTCGGCTTATTCGCGTAAACCATCGACTTCAAAAAACCACAAAGAAAAAAATCTAATGGTGTTAAATCGCACGATCTAGGCGGCCAATTCTGATCTCCAAAACGCGAAATAACACGACCGGGAAATGACTGATGCAGCAATTGAATTGTTTCTCTGGCTGTATGACATGTGGCGCCGTCTTGTTGGAACCACATGCCCTCCACATTCATTTCTTCAATTCTAGGCAAGAAAAAACTGGTTATCATTTCACGATACCGAACACCATTGACTGTTTGCGCTTGACCTGCCTCATTTTCATAAAAAAAAGGTCCAATGATTCCTCCAGCCCAAAAAGCACACCACACAGTGACACGTTGAGGATGCATTTGCTTCTCGTGAATCACTCGAGGATTTTCCTCACCCCAAATGCGACAATTCTGCCTATTGACGAAGCCATCAAGATGAAAATGGGCCTCGTCACTGAAGATGATTTTATCGGCAAAATCAGCATTTTCATGTTGTCTCTCCAATACCCAATTAACGAACTCCCTTCGCTGTCCATGGTCAGCTGGCTTCAGTTCCTGAGTCAATTGAACTTTGTATGCATGAAGATGCAAATCTTTCGTCAAAATTCGCTGCAAAGTGGATTTGGAGACACCAATTTGCTGAGCTCGGTGTCGAATTGAGGTGGAGGAGTTTAAGCGACATCATCACGTACAGCTGCGACATTTTCGGTCGATCGACCTGGTCGATGGCGCGTTGTTGTCTTTACATCACTAACAGACCCATTTTCGGCAAATTTATCCATTAATCTCTTTACAGTTGACTATTTTGGAGCATTATTGTGACCCCAAATTGATCGCAATTTGCGAACTGTACCCGCAAAACTTTCACCATTTTGGTAAAACAATTTCACAATGAGAATGCGTTGTTCATTCGTGTAGCGCTCCATTTTTACTAACCTCGTACCTTCTACTAGCAAACTATAACAATTGTTCAAATGTCAAACAATGACACTTCGAATGTTGCCAGATTTAAAAATTGCGTTCTTCTTGGGACACCCTTTATATATGCATTACATATACTTTGAAGACATCTGTATATACAGCCAAAAAAGTCTCTATAATATGCGCTGTATCCAGTAAAATGTCTTTATTGTATACAGTAGATTAACTAAAAGTTTGAGGACGGTCCCCAAAGTAACAAAATGTCTTCATAGTAACTTGGGGAACGAAAAACCGTCCCCTAACATGAGCTGTGCACATATATATATATATATATATTCATTGCCCATACTTTGAAGACATCTGTATATACAGCCAAAAAAGTCCCTATAAAATGCGCTGTGTCCAGTAAAATGTCTTCAGAGTTAACACTAGAATAACGAAAAGTTTAAGGACAGTCCCCAAAGTAACAAAATGTCTTCATAGTAACTTGTGGAACGAAAACCTGTCCCCGCAACATGTGCTGTGCACATATATATATATATATATATATATATATATATATATATGCACGGCGCATGTTGCGGGGACGGTTTTTCGTTCCACAGGTTACTACGAAGACATTTTGTTACTTTGAAGACTGTCCTTAAACTTTTCGTTATTCTACTGTTTACACTGAAGATATTTTACTGGATACAGCGCATATTATAGGGACTTTTTTGGCTGTATATACAGATGTCTTCAAAGTATGGGCAATGAATATATATATATATATATATATATATATATATATGTGCACAGCGCATGTTGCGGGGACGGTTTTTCGTTTCACAGGTTACTATGAAGACATTTTGATTCTTTGGAGACTGACCTCAAACTGTACATTAATCTACTATATACACTGAAGACAGTTTACTGGATACAGCGAATATTATAGGGATTTTTTTGGCTGTATATACAGATGTCTTCAAAGTATGCACAATGAATATATATATATATATATATACACGGCGCATGTTGCGGGGACGGTTTTTCGTTCCACAAGTTACTATGAAGACATTTTCGTTCTTTGGGGACTGTCCTTAAACTTTTCGTTATTCCACTGTTTACACTGAAGACATTTTACTGGATACAGCGCATATTATAGGGACTTTTTTGGCTGTATATACAGATGTCTTCAAAGTATGGGCAATGAATATATATATATATATATGTGCACAGCTCATGTTGCGGGGACGGTTTTTCGTTCCACAAGTTACTATGAAGACATTTGGAGTAGAATAACGAAAAGTTTAAGGACAGTCCCCAAAGTAACAAAATGTCTTCGTAGTAACTTGAGGAACGAAAAACCGTCCCCGCAACATATATATATATATATATATATATATATATATATATATATATATATGTGCACATATACATGTGCTGTGCACATATATATATATATATATATATATATGTGCACAGAGCATGTTGCGGGGACGGGTTTTCGTTCCACAAGTTATTATGAAGACATTTTGTTACTTTGGGGACCGTCCTCAAACTTTTAATTAATATACTGTATACACTAAAGACATTTTACTGGATACAGCGCATATTATAGAGACTTTTTTGGCTGTATAAATAAAGGGAATCTTTATTTAGTACAATTCATTCTTTTTTTCCTTCAGTTTTAACAATTCAGACTAAATATATAAATAATATTGGATTTCAGAGAAATCTATGATAGGCACTTCCCCCTTTTGAGTTGAGCATATATTCGTTCTTAGGAGAGACCTAGCGTAGGCACCTCTCTCTAATTCTCGGAGCAAACACAATTTATAGAGAAACCTGGCGTACGAACTTCTCTTTAAGCGCGATGATCACACTATGTATATTTTCACTAGAGAAACCTGGCGTAGGAACTTCTCTTTATATTTTCACTAGGTATATTTTCACTAGAGAAACCCGGCGTAGTAACTTCTCTTTAAACGCGATAATCACATTATGTATATCGTCACTAGAGAAACCTGGCGTAGGAACTTCTCTTTAAACGCGATAATCACACTGTGTATATTTTCACTAGAGAAACCTGGCTAAGGCACTTCTCTCTAATTCACGGGGCAGACACAATCTATAGAGAAACCTGGCGTAGGAACTTCTCTTTAAACGCGATAATCACACTATGTATATTCTCACTAGAGAAACCTGGGGAAGGCACTTCTCTCTAATTCACGGGGCAAACACAATTTATAGAGAAACCTGGCGTAGGAACTTCTCTTTATATTTTCACCACGTATATTTTCACTGGAGAAATCTGGCGTAGGAACTTCTCTTTAAACGCGATAATCTCACTATGACTATGTATATTTTCACTAGAGAAACCTGGCGAAGGCACTTCTCTCTAATTCACGGGGCAGACACAATCTATAGAGAAACCTGGCGTAGGACACAATCTATAGAGAAACCTGGCGTAGGAACTTCTCTTTAATTCACGAAAAAAAAACAAGGAAACCTTAAGTAGGCACTTCCTATGGTCGATGTGTACACGGCCACCGCCATGGTCTTTGTATTTCATTTCAACAAAAAATTAACTTCAAACCAATATTTTTTAATATTATATCTTAAAAATTAATATTTTAAAACTATATTCATATCAAATGAATAGAGATCATTAAGTTTGTAAATTGGTAAAATTAAGTGAGTAATTCGAACGTTTAAAACGTTTGGCATTAAATAAGTTTTTTTAATATTACATTTTAAATATGTAAAAAGAAAATTTATTTTTCAGTTCTAAAATAATATTTTAGAAATAATATGCAATTTAAATGTTTCGTTTTAAGACGATTTTTTGTTTGATTTTGATAAAGCTAGAAGTGGAAAATACTCTTTCACTAATAGTAGATGTTGGACAAATAGTCAAAAGACATATAAATTTTCCAACTTTTCAGTTCTCTGTCAAGATATATGAAATCATCATATAATGGTGAATGATTTTGTACAGTCTCTTTTTTAGGATTTTGAATACTGTTTATTTTGTTATTTAGATCAGAAATTAAGCTATTTGAATTTGGAATATCCAAAGTTAAGTCTTCATCGGAATCTATCAGACTTACATCTAAATCTTCATAACCAAACAAACGATTATAAAAGTGTTCGGAAAAAATTAAAGAGACCAAGTAACCCAGTTGGTGATGTAATTACAAAAAACCGGTTAACCGAACAAAAAAGACCGGTTTTCGATTTTCTTCGAATTTACAAAATATTCGAAACCGATCGGTTTAAAAAAAAAGAAACCGGTTGACCGGTTTCTGTTTTTGAATACTCTAATTCGAAGTCATGAAATTCCTATCAAGAATAAGCATTATATTTTTTTGCCATGAGAAAAAAATTAAGTTTTATTAATTTGTCTAAAATCTTATAAACTAAATTAAACATAATAAAAACAAAAACAAACCACGATTACTTAACTGCTTTTTTCAACTTTTTTAAGTCATTTAATAAATATTATTTTAATTAATTAAAATTAAACCATTTTGATTAATGGTATATTGTATCTTTTAATATAGGTGGGATATCCTTTTATACGTATTAATTCGGCGTATCTCTTTGTTATTGTTTTGACAACTTCACAACATTGATCAGGCGTTAAATTATACCACTTTTTGTAAATAATTTCCTACAGATCTTTTACAGTTGTAGGTTTTCTTACTGAAACAGCCGTTTTATGATTCCCTACATGTTCTCTATCGGATTCATATATGGGTTTTGTTCTGACCAATCGAGAATCTTAATGTGATTCTTCTCCAGGCAAGACTTGACGACCCAAGACTTATCCTTCAGGTCGTTATGTTGTTGGAATATCCATGCTAGTGACAAATCGTTTATTTTCTAAGATACGCCTATGCATTTCACCTGTCATTTTGCCGTCAATTTTTACTATCGAACCAACTCCAGATGAGGTAAAGCATCCTAATACCATTACCGATGACCCACTGAGCTTCAGTAGTCTTTTTTGTATATTTGGGATATAATTGAGCGTTTTGTGAAGATCTTACGTACGGTCTACCATCATTACCAATAACTATAAACTTAGATTCATCGCTCCAAATAGTTTCAAAAAATTTTGGTCACAGTGCTTAATATTTTCCTTTGGCACATTCAGTTTTCGTCTTCCTATGCGATCATGTAAATTATGTCCGACCAAACGCCTTCTTCCAGTTCCTTTTGATATTTTAACATTGTATTCTGACTTATTGGTAGAACTTATTTGCGTAGATGGTAGAAAGAGTAATTTTTACTCATTCTAGTAATTAACCTGTCTGCAGAAAAAAAGTTTTTTGGGTTTTTTCTTGAAAAATTATTGAATATCTTATATTTTGCATAATGTTTAATTGCATTGACTACTTTTCCACGCGAAAGTGATGAAAGTGATTTTACCACATTAGCCACCAAACCAAAATTTTGGAAGCATTTTTACCCGATAGTTATAAAGATTACAATAATCGACTAAGAAGGTGCTAAAATTTGTTATACAGTAATTTTGTAATCAAATATTTATTTTTCTGAGCTTAGTTACCTACATAAACTTAAGTGACTTAATTATGTGTCCACTTAACACTCAATATTCTCAGACTTACTAATTGCTCGTTTGAACATTTCAACGTCAAAACGCTTAATTTTTTTTGTTTCAAATGAAAACTAACTACTTTATGTAATTGATATAGTTGGAATAAAAAAAGTCAAGGAACTACTATAAATGAACTCAGGAAAAAATATTAGTATAATGACATTTAAACATTTCAAAAAATCACCATTTTTGGCACTTTACATGAAAAAATCAGCGAAATGGCTATGTTTTTTTCTTTTTGATGTTTATTTTTCTCTTTAGAAATTTATTTAGTCAGAACATATGTGAATGAAAAAATGAATTCAACTTAGTAATAGAAAAGAAACTAAAAAAAATATATTAGAAATTAGCGTTTTTTACAACCCTTGTAAAACAAAGGCATCACTGTGGTTCATCTGCATGTCGTAAACTTACTTGTGTGGTTTTTTTTTAACCCTTTTGAAAAATTAAGGTATCACTGTGACACAATTGCAGGTCGTAAAATTACTTGTGTCGGATTTTTAAGCCACCACAAGACACAGCTGCATGCCGTAAACTCACTTGTTTGGTTTTTTTATAGCACCTACTTAAGAAAGGAACGTTGTTTTTTCAACCCTTTTTGTGGGCTTTTATGGCACCTTCTTAAGAAATGCGAGTTTTTTTGCAACCATTTTAACAATTAAGGTATCACTGTGATGCACCGCAACCCTTTTGAAAAATGAAGGTATCACTGTGACACAATTGCAGGTGGAATAACGGAGTAAGAAATAGTACAAATAAGTAGACAATATACCTCATTACGTTTTCGACTGTCAAAGAAATTAAACTTGTTTGTACTATTATATTTAAAATCCATTTATCATCCTATTACAATCAATCCACCATCCTCTACACCGCAAGATGAAGCCACACAACATCTACTAATTTGACTGATCTTAATTTACCAACCCATCTGGATATCTTGAGATATTTTTTACTAGAGCGAACGTGCTAAAACAGACCAAAAAAAGTTTTCCTATAAATCATTCACTATTCAAGTACAAAATAAGTTGATTGGAATTAAAAAAAAACTTGGTATGGAAATAATGCCGAAAAATGTGTATCTATTAAATTGAATACATTGCTTGACAAATATCAAGTCCAAATCAAGAGCAAAAAGAAAACCCGGAAATTTCCAGAGTTCCTAAAATCTCTGGAAACTATTTTTCACATTGTAATATGGAAATGCGATTTGTAGGCAGCTCTATGTGCATGCGGCTTGGTTCCAGAACGCCTCAAAGAGTTTATGCACGATCAACATAATCAGAGAATACTAACAGTGGATGCATTTTTGATGGAAATTGAAGAGCAAGGAGCAACGTCTATGTCACCAATGCCAACATACCAAGATCCCGATGATTCAACATACGCACCGCCATCGGTTCAAAAAGATGTGGATAGAAGCACAACTTCACAATACACAGAAAGATACGATTGTTTTAACTTTGCCTTGATATGTAACAGATTTGGTGTGCCTGATAGAGTAGCATCAGCATTAGGAACCGCTCTTTCCCAAGATTTTAAAATGAAAGATAAGCATGGCAAACCTCTCATCATGGATAAATCGAAAGTTCGCAGAGAAAAAGAGAAATGCAGACAAGATGTGCTTCGCAAACGGTTAGATGATACCAATTTGTTAGCGTTTTCATTCGATGGCAGAAAAGATGATACTTTAACGAGAGCTAAAATTGATGAGAAGTATCATACTAGGATGGTAAAAGAACCTCATCTTGTTATTTTGAGAGAACCGAATTCTGAATTGATTGGTTATGTAAGACTGGAACATGAAACCGCTGATACAAAACAACCAAATTAAATAATTTTTCAACGATTAAAAAAATATCACTGGATGCATTGGCATATGCACTGGCGGTGAACCAACAAACACTGGCCCACACGGTAGAATTATACGACGATTCGAATTGCTGATAAAAAGACCATTGCATTGGTTCGTTTGCCTTCTACACTTCAAGGAACTTCCGTTTCGGCATTTGTTTGAAGCTTTGGATAAATCAACCAGCACTGGACCAAGGTCACCGGAAAACAGAGCCGTCAAATCGAAACTTGTGAAACTCTTCCGGTAAGTTATTGCTATCACTCATTTATTATAATTCTCAACCGTTTTTGATTATTTTATTATTATGTATTTTCAGGTGGTGGACGGCTTTTAGAAAATTGAGTATTTGTAACTCAATTTTCCCTTCTCCAAAAAAAATTTAATTTTCCACCGATTCGAAGTTCTTATACGACATGGCCCATGCAATTTCTAGCGGCGTGGTTTAGGTGGATCTGGCTAACATCAAACCAGGGAAAATTGTACATTCTCGCTGGCTCACCAATGCCGCTAGATTATTAGGATTGTATGTAACAACGAAAAATCTAGATGAAAATTTAAGAATGCTGGTTGAATTTATAATTAAATGTTATATGCCAATGTACTTCAATATCGAGTATTGCAGCTCTGTCATGTACAGTACTGCATTATTTTTCAAGTTCATTAGTTGGTCACGATTTCTATAACCTTGTTTACGCAGAATTGTCAATCAAGTAATTACAGATAATTCATATTATGCGCATTCGGAAAATATCTTGTTATCAATGTTGTTTGATGATAGGAAAGAAAAGCGCGAGTGTACTATCAAGAAAATTCTACGCTATCGAACCGATGTTGACGACCCAACGAAACTTAGAGTTTATAAAAAATCAGATATACGCTTTAATTGCACACGTTACACGAAAATGATCAGTTTGAATGATATAAATAACGTATTTGAACCACCATTCACGCGAAGCATTCCATACGATACACTGAAAGAATATTTAAATCAAGATGATCCACCATACAAAGAACGACACGTTCAATGGCTAGCTTGCGTTTCCAAACGAGCTATACCGGGAAATGTAGAGGCTGTTATGGTGACGACATTAGAGAGCCGTGCAAAATTGCCCAGACTTGAAAGCAAAAAATACTTCAAACAATAATTTTTTTAGTTTCTTCTCTATTACTAAGTTAAATTCATTTTTTGATTTACATATGTTCTGACTAAATAAATTTCTTAAGAGAAAAATAAACATAGCCATTTCGCTGATTTTTTCATGTAAAGTGCCAAAAATGGTGATTTTTTGAAATGTTTGTATGGGGAACCCCCCAGGGGGTGTGCCACTGGCATGGGTGGGTCGGCCCTACAAAGTTAGTGGGGGTCGGTCATACATTTGGACTCGATTGGTTAACTCTAAATGGGTCAAAGTGTGATTTTTCAAAATGTGGCCCTACGGGTCAAAAGTCGGGACTTCAAAATTCGTTTTAGAGGTATGGTTCCTTCGGCAAAGTTTCTTATTTTGATTCCTAGAATACGATTTTCCTTGTACGTTGAGCGATTTTTAAATCGACCCGTCCTAAAATTCACCATAGCAGTCCCTTAAAGTACAGCTCCATTCTGGGAGATATGAAATACCTGTCTAATAGAAGGAAGTGTGATATTGCCTCCACCCGAAGTGAATTGTATATTAGGATCAGTTAGTGCAGCTCAAGAAGTATGCCTCATTCGAAATTGAATCGCGATAACGTGTGATGCCTCTTATTGCATTTTGAACAAGTATGCGTACTACTACAATCCTTAGCTTCATGTGTCTTCGAAAGACGATTTACACAACATTGAAACTTTTTAACATTAGAATATCGATCAGAGACAGACAACCTTTTAAAACGAGGACATGAGCATAGAAAGTGTACCTGATTTTTACATAAAACACAAGAATTGTTCACAGATGTAGTGACTTAGTAAGTTGTGGCCTTACTTTCATTTCAGCGGACCTCTTAGAAAGATGAGAACCCCGAAGGTAGCGAGAACACTCTAAAGTATTGATTCTCTCCGTAAGAAAGCGATCTAAATCACACCATTTGGACAAAGCCTTTTCATCCCACACGGACTGTTCCTAAAGGTTTACTTTAATTGCCGGTAACGGTTGGTTACAAATAAAAACGATCATATGAGCGCTCAGATCGTTAGAAGAACAAATATCCAAAGCGGACAGAGCTGAAAGGCAACCATTTATATCGCGCTGCAAAGATTTCAATCCCTCAATAGTTTCCTTTTCAAGAAAAGATAGATTGAAAAGTTCAATAAGCTTTTCCACGCAATGTCAAAGCCTTTATTAGTGAGCGGCACTCTCGTAACAAGTTCCCGTGCATCACCGCTAGTTTTCTCAAGTAAAGCAAAAAGTCTCTGAATTGTACTTAAAAAGATCCCGGAAAGTGGGCCAAGAAGTAACTGTACTATCGAAAACAGGTATATTACACGGCGGGAGTTTTAAATCATGGCTATAGTCGTCCGAATTAATCGGTGCAGTCGGAGACTGCTCACCTATTTTTGCTTTCGTACGCGATTCAAAATCATGCAATTTTTCGTTAATTGAAGATAAAAAATTAATGCACAGCGTTAAATGTGACCTCATATTTAGCCTTGGTAGCATCTACGTCCGATGGCTCGGCCATATCAGCGCCCTCCAAATAATTAAAACAAGCCCGGTATGTGGCCTTTGATTGCTCCCATATAGCGCTTAATTCTTTTCCCCGAAATTCAAGATTAAATATCGTATGCTAATTTTCACGAAGTTCGTTAAACTTCGCTTCAAATTTTAACAAGAGCATCGGACTCTCTTATGAAAATATCAAGAGCGTTATCTGACATTTTATTTTAAATTTAATTTTAATTTGAAGAAATTCGAAAAAATACAAAAAATCCGAAATAGTTAAAAAAAACGAAAATTTACGAAGAAAATCAAAAATTTTTTCAAATTTTCAAAAAGTAATATAAAGGAATTCGAAAAAATATAAAAATCAAAAAATTCCGAAAACCCTCGAAAAATTCCGAAAATTTACGAAGGCAAAAATTTTCCAATATTGGTAATAAATCTGACAAAAAAGTCAATAAAAATTATTACCAAAATATTGGCAATAAGTATGTAAGCTTTGACTATTGCCACACCATGACGATGTCTCTCACGTCGTAAAAAACGTTCTCTTAGTTTTGTATGTGCAGATTTCAAAGGTTCAGCATCTTTTTAAATTGGATTTTTTGCGATTCCAATTGAATTTCTTTGCAAATCCAATTAGTTTTTAGCAGCTTTCCCAATTGGATTTGGAAAAAAGGTTTAAAAACAGGGAAATTTACTCAAATTTTTGCAGAAATCAGGGAAATTTGCTCAATTTTCCCCTTTTTTCTCAAAGTTTCCGAACCTTTGTATTCTGTATAAAATTTTATTTGGCTGCTGACGGCGTTGCATCCTCTATACTATTCTTCCTCTATGTTTAAATATATAAAAATAGGAAAAAATAATAAAAACAGTTTTAGATACATATAAATATGTATGTAACATATGATATTAAGTTAATTATTTTTTAATAATAAATTTATCATTTTTTTTAACAAGACGACGGCTTTTCATTAAATAAAAGAAAACAATAGGGTTTTGTTAATTTTAATAACACTTTCACAACGAAATATTTATTTTTAAAACGATTAAAATATAATTACCGACATTTTTTTAATAAGAAAAAAATTATTCCGTCCGTCCGCGTATACAAACGAATTGTTTTAAAAACAAAATTATAAATAAACACGATAAATGACAAAACTTCAAAAAATGGACTGTATAAAAATATTTTGCCAAGGGTTGTAACGCGATCAATTTACAATAATAAAAAATATAAGAAGTATTAAAAATTTAATACTTTTTATGCAAAATATTAAATCAATTATTTTATTTTGCAAATTTAATGAATTTATTTTTTTTTATTATTTATTTTCACTTCTTCACTATTTTTATAATTTTGACACTTAAAAGCTCACAAATTTTACGCACCTGTTTTCCGTTGAAAATAAAAGATTTTTTACCAAAAAATGTTGTTGCGACGATGCCACAAAAAAATATGGAGTCTGGAAATATATAAAAATTATTTCCACTTTTTGTCTTATTCACTTGGAAATCTGGTTCGTATGGACCAAATGTTTGCCGTAAATGCAGAGTAGAGGTTCCAATGAAAATAAAAAGACAAAAAGGTTTGTATTGTAGTAGAGATAAAGTCTCTATTTATTAGTATCAAAATATATTACCTTTGCAAAGGGATTTGCGTGTATAGTAAACAAGTAAGATTGTAACTAGTAATAAAAAAACAAAAGGCGGCTGACAATGCAAAAAAAGGGAGTACCGTTAACGGTTTTACGAGCTAGAATCTATATAAATACTGCCACCAATGTTGTTAAAGGGGGATTAATTAATAGATCATAACGTAGTATTAACCCTAATAGGGTAGATGGTACCAAAAGGGCACCGATAACATCATTAACCAAAAAAAAAAGGGTTTTTGGATTAAACAGGCACTAAAGATCGTGTCTCCACTGTGTACATTGTGGAAATGGTTGTCTTTGGATGTGAGTAAAAAATTGCTATTTCAAGTTCCCACGATATCTGTGCTGTTTTTTTATTTTTAAAAATTCGATGTAGTTCAGGATGGCGTTGTGCCCCAAAAAATATGAACCCAATCTTAAAATGATAAGCCCCATTTTTTGGGGTAAAATTTGATAAAGAAAATTAACCCTAAAAATATATAGTGAGGAATGACCCCAAATAAATTAATATTAGGGGCATATTTTCATTTATTAGATTTAGGCTTTAGTTCATAATGTAAAATAACCCCAATGTGGATAAATGAAAAATGAACCCTAATATGTTTATGCACAGCATTAAACCCATTTATATTGCATGGAATCAATAACAGTCGAATCTACTGCTTATAAACACTAAAGTTACTTGGGCCAACCTAAATTGAAATATTTTAAATAATTAGAATCAAAACAATTTAAGTAAATCAAATATTTTAGTGATGCGCCACCACTGCCTTTCAAAATAGTTAAAAAATTAAGTAAATTTCTATACTCCGCCTTGTGTCTTAATAAATTTGTTGGTAACAATGGAAGAGCAATCAATTGCCGATATGCGGTTTTTACAGCATTCGACATTTTTATAAAATTTTAGAGCGAATGGTTTTTAAGACATTGCGTCTTACAGCTTGGCAATTTTGAAACCTTTAAGTATTATATTTCTTCTTAATGTATGACAAACAAAATTTTCGCCTGAGGCGCCTACTTCTACAACTATTAATATACGAAAAACAAAATGAAAATTTTTTAATAAAAATGGCGTGATTTTTGGTAAAAAATGTTCGACTTCGGCGCCAACTTCTACAACTATTAATATATAAAACAGATTTACCATCGCTTTACATGACTTATGCCCGTAATTTCAAGCAATAGATAGCTACCGTGTAATGTATGCATTAGAAGTGATAAATAAGATTTAAATAAAAATTGTATATAAATTAAAAGCTGTAAATTTTGTTTTAAATGCTTCAAATAGGTAAAAAAATATGTTTAGAAATCACCAGATTTAAAAAAAAAAATAGAAAATATATTTTATACCTTACGTGGGAAAGTGCCGACGGCAAAGCTGTGCCCAATTTAATTTTGGTGCCGTCATCAACAATAAACGAAGTATTAAAAGAGTTCCATGACGGTCCCACTGGGTCGGTTGCCAGCATGCTGTTGGCGATTGGATAGCAAACTGCGCGCAATGAATCGCAGCAAAAGGGCCAGTTAGGAGAAGTTGTGGACAACTTCAGGAGTGCAACTCGACCACTCACGACTCCACCTACCGGACACCTGCAAGAACAATCTTTAGAACGGAACTCAAATTGCACGGCGATTTAGAATTTGGTGTTTAACCTGCCGCAATAGACAAGAAGACCTCAACGAACTTCATGAATCCGTCCGTATTGGAATTAAAATGGTCAGCGATAAGTTGAAGACAAGGTACGATCGAGCAGCGGATTCTGAAGGATTTAATGAAGGTCAGCTGGTTCTGCTGTTTAACCCGCAACAAAAAATAGGATTATCTCCCAAACTACAAACGCATTGGGACGGACCCAACAGGGTGATTAAAAGGTTGAATGATGTGGTCTATAGAATACAAAAATATCAGAGGTCTAAGATGAAGGATGTGCATCCGGAACGACTAGCTGACTATGGGAAGGGAAAAACTATGTCTGTTCAGGACGAACAGACTTAAATGGGCGTAGTGTTATGGAAATACAATTAATTAATTTCCATTCACTCGTAGAAACACAAATCCCCATATTTAGCCTTGAAATATAAAACGGTTAAATGGCAACCCTTTACCATAACTAATGTTTCTTCTCTCAAACTTCAAAATAACATTCTCAAAGTTGCCAGTATGCAGCTTACGGACGGTGCTGCCACATTTTAGTTATCTTAACCCGCACATATAAAAACGCCAACGAGGTGACATGTCAAGTTTAGTTCATAATAAAACGTTTAGTTCATAATAAGTCGCTTGTGTAATCGTCTAAAGTTTGTATTTAAATAAAGAGTAGCTATAAAAGAATTTAAACGGTATTTTAAAAGGTAAAATCGTAACAATATGTTGTGGGACTTACAAATTCAGAACAGTAAATGTAAAATACTATCAGCACTAGGAGTACTTTATAAATTCAAAAATAAGTTTAATAAAAGAACAAAACTAATAATTTATCATCTGAAATACATAGCCACTTAACTTATTTGCCAATTATCTAAGCATCTAGGAAAAGGAATTAATTCAGGTCACTGCAGAGGACTCAAAACAGGGCGATAAAGCTGTATTCAAAAACATATTCTTAATATGCAACAGTCAAGTGATATGTCACGAAGCTATTAATTTCTTACAAGTTCTGCAACATAGAACATTGTGATTGATATGTAACCAGTGTTTTATTAATTACTTGTCCTCAGTCCTTTGGTATGTACATTTGGGCCAGTCACGTTACGTTTCATGTTGCGCTATTTCTGATACACATCAGGTAGTGTCTAACATGAGGCTAGTAATGTGTAAGATAATTCTAACCTGTTCTGTTGCGCATTCACTACACAAGGTCAGCGATATGTCGCAAGTAGCTTAAAAGGTAGAAATTGCCACCTTCTATGATAAGCACATGATAAAGTTACAGGTTACTGAAGTTTTTTATGAATTGTTGATCTGTTATTTTGTAAATTGCAATAAAATAATTTATAAAAAGAATATGATTATATGATCTTAAATCCTACTAATACTACTATTCAGTTACCGGTTACTTTCATAAAAGAGAACCAACTCGAGGACCGGTTTCTGCCACAAAGTTCCGGTCACGTGACTAACTCTGTGACTAGTCCATTTCCCGTAGGGTACACAAATACATATTGAGTGCCAACCGAATTCTGAATCATACTTTAGATGCTGTAATTTTTCTGTTTTTCTTCATGGTTACAAAAGTTGTAGTTATTTTTGTTATTGCAAACTGAAAACAATGACATTAATTGTGTCTTAAGATGTACTAAGGAATTCTAATGTTTTTAACAATATTGCAATATGTTCTTAAAGATTTAAAAGTATAATATCTTGACGTGTACCAGGCTTTCATATACCTTGTGTATCTGTTGGTATGTTTGTGTTATCACAAAAAATGTGTAATTATTGCGGAGGTAAGATATTAAAAAAGGAGATTTATTAAAAACCAATTACATTATATTGTTTCACACCTGCTTTTTGTAAAATATGAATGAAATTTAATTAAAGTAAACGTATTGTACTGACTTACACTGTCAAATAGATTTTACATTTTTTGTCATCTAAACCAGTAAAACAGGTAAATGAAGAAATAACAAAGAATACAAATTAAAATAATGTAATAAAGATTCAAAATCCGTTATTTTCGGAAAATTTTGCGATTTCAGTACTTTTTCACTCTCAAAAACGATTGGAAAAAATAGTGGAAAACATATGTATTTCAAACATATCTAAAGACTGATATAAATGTTTTTAAAAAGCTTAACTCTTTGTAACTAATGGATCGTAAATGTGGTGTACGTATTAAGTTCAAAACGTATTATTAAGTTCAAAAACTAATGCCCTCATTTTGCAAACCCCAAGCCTCACTTCATATATTAAAAAAAATTGATTTTGTAAAACACGAATAAAGTAGGTGATTGCTCGCATTGAAACAGCTGATCGTTACGTTATTTGAAATTTTATATATAAAAACAAAAATTTTTTTTTAATATTGATATAGAACAAACTTTTTTATTTTGACTTGGAACGCCACATTTACGGGATATTTTAGAAAATGTTTTTGTGTCAATCGATAGACAGTCGGTAAAATCCTGTTCTATTGTTTTTTTAAAAAATTTCCCGACCAAAAACTATTTCTCCCATTTTGGTCGAGGTTTGTTAGAAAAAACTTTTGGTCACGTCACCTTTTGGTCTCTGGATCACATTTGTGGGATTTGTTACAAAAAGTTTTGATAGGAATCGATAAGACAAAGGTCAGAGAATAATCTCTAATAAGTGAAATGCTGCCTTAGTGTTTTTAAAAAAAGTTTCCCAAACAAAAAGTGTTTCAACCAATTTGGTAAATGTATTTGTAGAACAAAACTTTCGGTCAAGTAATTTTTCGGTCTCTAGATCACATTTGCGAAGATTTGTTAGAAAAAAGTTTTGACGTGAATCAATGGATAAAGGGTTAGAGAATAACCTCTAGTAAGTGAAATGCTGCCGTAGTGTTTTTAAAAAAAGTGTCCCGAACAAAAAGTATTTCACGCATTTTGGTCACCAGGTGACCTTTTGGTGTCTGGACCAAATTTTAAAAAGTTTTTGATCAGAATCATGTATTACATTCAACCTCTGTTTATTGTATGATCTTAAATATCTAAGTATAAAGTATTACAATGTATGAGTATGTATACTAAACTTCCTTATGCTCTAGTGATGGAAAGTGTTGCAACAATAAAGCTATGTTCAGTTTGTATTAGATACAAAGTCATAAATGACTGTAAACATTACATATTATCACAACATCTTTTTTTATATTTTAATTTACAATTATTTTAGATATCTTTTTGGTAGTTTGATAACTTTACCACTTTTAGTAACATATTTGGTTACAATATTTTTATTAACATTTTTATTTAAATTTTCAATTACTTTTTCATTAGCATTTTTATTTAGATTTTCATTAACATTTTCATTTAGATTTTCATTAACATTTTCATTCAGGTTTTCAATAACAATTTCATTTAGATTTTCATTAACATTTTCATTTCGATTTTCATTTAAATTTTCATTTAGAATTTCATTTAGATTTTCATTCAAATTTTCATTAAAATTTTTTCTAATATGTTGCCTATTTCTTCCATAGGTTGCCCCTTCATGGTCCTGTATGATATAAGGTCTAGTTTTTTTGCAATCTTCTACTACAGTACCAGGGTACTATAAAGATGTTGATGTTCTTCTGAACATTATTTTTTTTACCTACTTTTTGTTGTTTTGTTGTAATTTTAAATCATTTTATTTTTTTGTTTATCTATTTGTTTAATAGTTTCCTTTGTATTAATTTTGGTTTTAATTTCTTTGAAAGACAAGGTTATTTAGTTCTTAAAACCCTACCCATTAACATTTCTGAGGGACTTGGAAAATTTCCTTCCTTTCTGTATTGTAACAGGGCTCTATAAGGATCAGACGAATCTTCTTGGCTCTATTCACCAATATTTACAAAAATCTGAAAATTCTTTTAAATTAAAAGGGGGTCCATTATCGGATATAAAAACTGCTGGTATACCATGTCTGGCATACATAGATTTAAGTTTAGTTATAACTTGATTACTGTTATAACCCGAGCTCAAAATATCTATTTCCACAAATTTAGAATAGCAGTCCACTACTAACAAATACATTTTTTGTTTATTTCAAACAAATCAGAACCAGTTTTGTACCATGGAATGGTTACGATATCATGAGGTAGTAATTCCTCCTTCGCATTAGAATTTTGATATTTTTTACAAATTTCACAATTTGATATCATAACATATATGTCATGATTAATATTTGGCCAGAAAATTGACACTTTATCTAAATTTTGGCAACGTTGTACACACATATCTCTTTCTAAGACTTTTTGGTATTTCAATTCGATTATTCATTAGTAAAATACCGTTTAGTAATGAGATTTCATTTCTTATAGGAAAATATGGAAATAAAATTGGATTTGTTTTCCTTTTATCATTGGGCCATCCTGTTTTAATACATTCTAGTAAAATTTGAAATACTTCATCTGTTTTTGTTGCTTTCTTAATTTTATCAACTGTAACGTCAGGTAAACTATTTTGAGACATAATAAAATTACAATGTAAATCTATTTCTTGATTAATATCAAGTAAAGTGTTATTTTTAAGAGGCGCTCTTGAAAGAGCATCAGCAATATAAAGATATTTGCCAGGTTTGTAAATTACTTTTATATTGTACGTTAACAAACGCAACATAAATGTTATAAAGTGGTTTTTCAAACAAGGCTACCAATAGTTTATGATCAGTTTCTACTGTCACATGTAAACCATATTCATATTGGTGAGTCCACTCAAACAAAATTGCAAATAGCTCTTTTTCAATTTGAGCATAATTTGACTGACAATCCGTTAACGACACTGAATTATAGGCAATTGGATTATTTTCATGCATAATTGTGGCTCCTACAGCAAATTTTGATGCGTCCACCGATAATTTTATTTGTTTCCTAGGGTCAAAACAAACTAAACTGGTGAATCAGTTATTTCTTTTTTTAAATTTAAAAATTCTTTATCCTGTTCAGCGTTTCACTGCTACAAAACATCTCTTTTAAGAAGTTCTCTTAAATTTTTAGATATATCCTACAAATTTTTTATAAAAGAACCTAAGTAGTTCACCATTCACAAAAGTTTTTGGAGGTTTGCAACATTTGTTGGTTTTGACAACCCTACAATTGCTTTGATCTTCTCAGTTTCAGGCTTAACACCTTCACCATTAAAAATATGCCCAATAAATTTTATTTTTGTTTTCAAAATTTTTGATTTCGATTTGTTAAATCTCAAACCAATATTTTTGGCTCTGTTTAAACCCCTTTCTAATGTTTCAATATGGTTCTCCAAATCTTTAGCATGAATGAGAAAATCATCCATATAGATGATTAGTCCATTTATGTCCCCGAAAAACCTCACCAATTCCGAATGAAATATTTCTGGGGCAGCATTAATACCAAATGGTAAACGCAAAAATCGAAACCGAACCATAGGTGTATTAAAAGTACATAGTTTTGATAATGCTTTATCTAACGGAATTATCCAAAATCCAGAATTAGCATCAAGGCTACTATAAAATTTAAAACCTGTTAACTGAGAGCTACACTCATCGATATTTGGAAAACTAATCCATGGTCTAACTATAACTTTATTTAAATTCCTTGGATCAAGGTAAGCTTTCATTAGGTTTGGTTACCAAAACTATTGAGTTTACCCACTCAGTAGGTTCACTTTCTTTAGTTATTGCTTTTAATTCTTCCATTCTATTTAATTCCTTTTTTAAAGATTCAAAGAGACCTATTGGGACCCGACGAGGTGCTTACACTATGGGTTCATCATTCTCAATTATTTTTAAGCTACATTCTTTTTCAATTCTCCAAGACCATTAAAAACTTTTTCGTACTTTTCAAAAACCGAATCAATATTTATAGAATTGATTGTTTTAATTAAATTTAATTGGATAGCTAAATCTAAACCAATTACATTCCTACAATTCATTGTCAGTATATAAAATGTTGATAAACAATTTGCCTTGTTATAATTAATATTTAAATTAATTTTTCCTATAACCGGCAGTTTTTCCCCACTAAAGGTTAGTATATTACTACAATTATTACTACAAATCTTTTTAATATTCAAAATACTTATTGTTTTCTCCGACAGCAGATTGGCTTGTGCACCGGAGTCCACCTGAAACATCACCATCTTGTTGTTGATTTGGGCTTCAATGTGTATTCCATTCACAAGCTGAATTTGTAGTAGTTGCGTTATTCTCCACAGTACCAATGAATAAATTTTCTGCGTCTGCATTTTCCACAGCTTTTACATATTTGTTGTTCTTGTAGTAGTTTCTGTTGTTGCTATTGTTGTTGTAATTATTATTGTTCTTCTTGTTGTTATTATTGTTGTTGTGGTTACTATTGTTGTGGTTTTTGCAGAACACATTTTGGCAAATTGATTTAGCTCAGTGGCGTAAGTTCATGGTCGCCGGGTGGTGCACTACACAAGGGCCCTTGTTGAGAGTAGTAAAATTTTTTTTTTGTTTAATGTATTTGTGTATTTTTTAAATGTACAAAAACTTGTAGGTTAAAAAGAAAATTATATGCATACATTTTTTTTTAAGGATTTCAATATATTAATAATCAAATAAAATGTTAAAGGGGCCTTAGACGATCAATCATGCTGTACAACATGTCCATCATTTAATAATGTATCGCTTTGTTTGATTGCCATTAGAAAATCAAATACACGGAGTCATGAAGCCATGCTGTACAGCATGCCATTAAAATTCGTTTTTTTTTTTTGACATAAAAGCACTGTTTAAAATAACGTTAAAAAGTACAAGCAAGGATGAACCTACTGAGGCCAAAATGTTGGAAAAAACGGTAGACCATAATATGCATCAAGTTTTTCAAAAAATTATTACAAATTTTAGCGACATGACGGAAGTCTACACAGCAATGTTATTATTTTACACAATTCTAGTGACCTTAGCAAGAGCTAAAAGATCATTCAGGAAATTAAAAATAAATTATTTGAGAAACAAGATAGGCTAATCCAGATTATCCAATCTGGCAATTATTGCCATAGAAAACGAAAAGACATCAAAATTAGATGTATCAAAATTAATAGAAAATTTTACAAATGTAAAAGCACGTAAAAAAATGTAAGTAAAATTTTTATAACTATGTACCACTTAATGATATTTTTTGTACTTGTCAGTGTTTTTTTATTAGGGGCCCAATTTGATGTTTTGCACATGGGCCCTTGATGAGTTCGCTACGCCACTGATTTAGCTTACCACAAAGATAACATTTTACCCCTTCCGCTGGGCATTTATCACGACGATGTTGAACACATTTCCACATTTTTCTTTTTGTTGATTATTGTTAGATTTGTTGTATTTTCCATAGAGGAAGAATAGTATAGAGGATGCAACGCCGTCAGCAGCCAAATAAAATTTTATACAGAATACAAAGGTTCGGAAACTTTGAGAAAAAAGGGGAAAATTGAGCAAATTTCCCTGATTTCTGCAAAAATTTGAGTAAATTTCCCTGTTTTTAAACCTTTTTTCCAAATCCAATTGGGAAAGCTGCTAAAAACTAATTGGATTTGCAAAGAAATTCAATTGGAATCGCAAAAAATCCAATTTAAAAAGATGCTGAACCTTTGAAATCTGCACATACAAAACTAAGAGAACGTTTTTTACGACGTGAGAGACATCGTCATGGTGTGTATTTTCTTAGACCACATATGTTTGAATTGTTTTTGTTGGTATGCGACACTTTTATTGCTGTTGCATTTTCTCTTGCATCGTCCATGCTTTGTGCTATTTGGAGAGCTTTTTCCAAAGTTATATCACCATCAGCCAGCAACTTTTTTTCATTTTTAAAAAATTTATTGATAGCCACAAATAAAAATGTTCTTTACAAGACCTTCGTGTAACGTACTGAGCATCAAATACGTATTTTCGATATTTTCAAGTTTTGGATTAAAAATTTATATGGAATTTGAAAGCTGAAAACTAGAAAAAAACTAAAATACGTATTTTGGGGTTCAGTATGAATGGGGTATAAATAGAAATACATATAGATATATGAAATATTATATCATATTTGAAATAACATCATATTTTTTAAGAACATTTTTAAATTAAGTATGAATCTTATTAAAGCAAATATGATTCTAGTTAAAATAAACTTTTTCGTATTTAAATTAATATGTCTTTTAGATTTTGCTTTCGTATTTTAAAATTAAGTACAAACATATTTAAATTTAGGAGAAAACAAACATAGTTTATTTTAAAGCTGTTTGTATTTAATTAAATTTACATTATTTATTTTATTTTTTTTAATTTACTTTTATTTAATTTAATAAGTGAAGTGTTTTATTTTCTTTTTTTTTACATTTATATTTTAAATTTTACTTTTTTATATTAAAATTAAGTAGAAACATATTTAAACTTTAAAGAAAACAAACATAGTCTTATTTTAAAGCTGTTATTAGTCGCCCTGTTAATCTATATTTTATAACATTATTGTTATTTATTTAGTTGCTTTGTATATGGTATACATACACTATAACTACCATTTTATATTACTACCATTTTGTCTATCTCAATAAAAGCATAAAATTTACTTCTAGAACCTTGCTCTTCTATAGGTTATGTGCCCCTAGCAACCGGCAAAAAAAAACACAGATTGGTATGGAAAATTTAAAGTATGTCGAAGCCGGAAAGTAGTACCAGTGGTTTAACCATAGACAGGTTGATTGGTAGAGAAAGCTGTCCCACTTGGAAAATTGCTGCGCAGGCTTATCTGGATTTGGACAATCTTTGGACCACCACAATTGATTATGAAATCGATGAAGCTGGAAACCCAAAGACACCGCTAAAAGCAGAACAAGACAGAAAAGCCAGAAGTAAATTAACACTCATTATTGATCCGTTGTGCTATGTCCATATACAACGTGCAAAAACAGCTAAAGAATTATGGCAACAGTTAACAAATGCCTACAAGGACAGTGGTTTAACACGTCGGTTAGCACTTTTGCGTAAGCTGATAACAACTATGCTTTCAAATTGTAATTCTATTGACATTTACGTAGTTACAGCTCAAACATTAAATGGCATTGGTTTTCCCATTAGTGAGCAATGGGTTGGATCTCTTTTGCTGGCCGGCCTGCCGAAAAGCTACCGTCCAATGATTATGGCACTTGAAAATTCTGGAATCAGTGGTGACAGCATTAAAATAAAACTATTGCAAGAAGTAACTAATGCATGCGAAAATTCTGCTTTTCATATAACCAATCGTCAAATTCCACCTAAAACCAATAAAAAAGGACCTAAGTGTAGAAAATGTCACAATTTCGGTCACATCGAAAAGTATTTCCGTACAAAAACACAACAAACAGATAACCACAGAGAAAAGAGGTATGATGCATATTCAGCCATTGCTTTATAAACATTTGCAAACACTAATACTTATGACTGGTATTTTGGTTCGGGAGCTATTTAAAATATGACATTAAACTCAGATTTGTTGGACGATATGTACGCAGAGAATGGCATTGTAGCAACTGCCAATAAAGGCAACAATGTGGAAATACTGCGCTTAGACCAGACTGTGCGATTCATTAATAGAAATAAACAATATTTAATACGTACCCGAATTATCAACAAATTTGCTGTCGGTAAGTCAAATTGATAAAAGAGGTCATACAGTTGTTTTTAAAAATAGTGAAAAGTCATAAACCCTAATGGTAAACCCAATTGGTAAACAAATAAGGCTACCATTTAAAAACACATGCTACCAGAGCTTCTCATATTCTAGAGTTGGTGCACTCTGATGTGGTCCGACGGATGAAAAGTCCCTTGGTGCAAACCATTATTTTTTAACTCTCATAGATGACAAAACGCCTAAAATTTTTGTTTACGTTTAAAAAACAAAAAGTGAATTGGAAGTATCTAGCGTTTTCAAAGATTTTCTATGTTTTGCTGAAAAACAAAGTGGACAGAGAATAAAAACTCTTCGCACAGACAATAGAAAGGAATATATAAATAAAACCTTTCAGCAAATAATCAGGAAAAATGGTTTTAATCACCAAACTACAAACGTGTACACACCAGAAGAGAATGTATTCGCCGGAAGAAACAACCGATCTATTGTTTAAAAGGCGAGATGTGTGCTTTATGATGCAAATTTACCAAAATCATTCTGGGCTAAAGTGTTAGGTTACTCAGTGTATTTGCTTAATCGTTCGCTTGGAATGGAAGAAAACCCGATTTGTCACATAAAAAAGTATTTGGAACTGTGTCTATGGTACATATAACAAAAATAAATCGTAAAAAGTGGGATCCTAAAGCTCACGAATGTATAATGACAGGCTTTGATGAACACACCAAAGGTTATCGTCTTTATGACGTTCATAAGAAAATAATTTTTAAAAGCCGAAATGTTTCGTTCATTGATGAAAATAAAAGTGTTGCGAAGTGTCCAACTAAACTGAAAGTATATCATCGTTAAATGAATACAACTCAGCTGAAATAACATAAGAGAACTCATCGTCAGCAGTAGGAGACGATTTTCACGGATTTTGTGGACTCGTAGCGCCTCCATCGCACCACAATAGATCAGATTGTTCAAGTAAACACGTATCGGGGTTGAGGGGCGCATTTATACAGGCAAGTATCCTCATAATTCATTTTTAAGTCAATCCAATACTGCCACAAACTTATTTCAGTCATTTACACAAAATCCATATACACTAAAAGAAGCATTATCCCGCCCTGATTCGGTTAAATGGAAACTGGCAATGGAAGAGGAGTATCAATCGTTAATGGAGATGCCTTCACAGTGTTTTTTCAAGGCCAATTAAAAGATGAAATCTACATGAAACAGCCTCCGCTTTATGTAAAACAAACAGTCAGAATCAGAATTCGATTCATGCTTATTTTACAAACTTGAAGACAAAAAAACTTTTGATAACAGCTGTTTATGTGGATGATATCCTGTTATTCTACAATGACGACAATTGGCTTAAAAATATTAAAGTTTGTTTAAAGAAAAAGTTTCATATGAAAGATATAGGTGCTGCTACTCACATACTTGGAATGAAAATAACTCATGGAGAAAACTTTATAGCTCTAGATCAAGAACTTTACATAAAAAACATTTTTGGAAAGTTTGGAATGGAAAATGCAAAACCAGTTACTACGCCAATGAATGCTAGTGAGAAAATATCTAAAAATGATTGTGCAACAATAAACGAAGATATTCAAAACATACAAAATATTCCGTACCAGGAAGCAGTAGGATGTCTTATGCATCTGTCTCAATGTACACGACCAGATATTTGTTTCGCGGTAAATAAACTCAGTTGTTATAACGCTAACCATGGGCTCCGTCACTGGTCTGCTGTGAAACATATTTTGCGATACTTACGTGGAACTTAAAATTGAAAACTATATTACATGAAAGATGTTGCAAAATGTAACGTTATTGTTTATACTGCTGCGGATCGGGCATCCAGTATTGAGGATCGTAAATCAACAACAGGCTATGATTTTATAGCTCAAGGATGAGCCATATCATGCTGATCAAAAAGGCAACAAACCGTTGCACTCCCATCCTGTGAAGCCGAATAAATATCCCTCTCGGCAACTGTTCAAGAAGCACTGTGGTGGAATGGAATTAGATCACACTTTTACAAAAATGAGGAACCACTGAATATTTGTTGTGATAATCAAAGCGCTATATCAATCGCATCAGGTGGTGGATTTCATTCAAAACAAAGCACATTGATATACGTTACCATTTTATCCAGAATAGCTTAACGAAAAGAGATTTCAAGCTAATTTATGTGAGCACAGATCAACAAGTAGCGAATGTTCTTACAAAACCCCTTGATAGAACCAAATTTGAGTCTTTGGGTGTCTAGTAACAAATTCCACATTAAGGAGGAGTATTGGTGTCGCCCCCTCGCCTGGGTAACTATCTTGTCGAGATGTGAGGGCTTAAATGCACTCTGTGGTTATGTTTCCCTTTGTTAATGTATGACTCTCAGTACATCTTCACATGGGATCATGAACTTTAAAGGAGTGCGCGACCAATGGCAAAATGGGGGGGGGGGGGGGATCTTGGTCAGGTCGTTACACATTTTAATAGAAGGATAGTGAAAGAAAAGTAGGAGAGGAATCGTAAATGAAAACATTGTATAAAATTGTTATTTTACTTTTTGTGTCATTATCTGCGCCTTGAGTTTCGTTAACCAAAGAAAAAAAATATTTAGCAAGTCATATTAAAATTTATAATGTATTAAAGAAGATAATTGGGAGCAAATAAAAAATTTTAATTTTTATAAAAGGAATGTAGAAAATATATTTATATATCTAATTGTCAAAGGTATCTTTGTTAAATTAAGGATAAAAATAAATTCATTAACTACTCAGATTTTTCCATGGCTGTGATCACGGCGATGAAGTAGATGCTTTTATATTTTAAAATGGGATTAATTCAAATTAAAGGTTCAGATATATAAATGAATTTAACAAAAAAAAAATAAAAATTAAAAGTATCGATCCGAATCGATACTTGAGATAATAAATTAAAGAGAAAAAAACAATTATACAACTTGAATTATAACAATTTACGGTATTTGTAGTTCAACAACAAATCAATTAATTAATGAGATGTAAAAAAAAATATAAGGGATCACTTTGAAATTCTTCAATTATAATCGGGACGTAATAAACCTTGTATAAATATGAATAAATAATTACTTTAAAGTAATAACCAATATCCGCGTAAAACCGTGGTTTAGATTAAAGAGAGTAAAACCAAAGTAAAATTCGATATAGAGTTACAGCGTAAGAGATAAAAACAAAATTAGCTTGACGATTAATATTAAAATTCGATAACTTTAATGTAATAATTGATATGTAACTTCACCAAATCCAAAGGACGAGATGTTCCAAACGTTGATGCCCAAGTTACTTGAATAAATAATTATATAACCGATGTTTTTCCCACTTATAAGTGATACTATTGATCCCATAATTTATTAATACGGGTAGCAGTGGTATAACAATTAGCTGGATATGTATATCCCACTTTGGGGAGAATAGATCCCGAATAAAATACTACGAACTTGACCTCTTAAATGACAATATACAATCTGGCAAAAAGAAATAAAATTAAATTCTAAGCATATCCCACATTCGATAATATAATTACCTTTTCGCACGCTATGTTATACTGCAATAAAGATATTAGGTTCCTGTAGATTTGTCATTTTTATTCCTCTTATAAATTTATACACTCAGAAAAAAAGTTAGTAGAAAAATTTGTAAACGGTTTTCAATCCCACTTTACTATTTTTGTACTGATTTTTAGTCAAAAAAATATTATTTAGCAAATCTTTTTGCTATTTATATTTTACAAATTACAGAATTTTTACAGAATATTTACAAATTTTTGTTGCTAATTTCAGAAATCATTTTACAAATTTTTGAAAACCATTTGCTAAAACTAGCAAAATGGTTTTCAAAATGTTATTCTAATAATTAAAATTTGAACATACAACTTAATTTGCCCAAAAATGTTACATAAGTTTAAAAAAGGGATCGAGTCTAAAAAAAGGACATCCACTTAAAATAGCACTAAAAAGGTTTTTTAGTTCTAAAAATCAGTCCTAAAAACAATTAAAATTTAACCTTAAAAAAATTTACTAAAATATTTTTCAACACAGAAATTACCAAATTAAAACAAAATGATAAATTCGTTTATGTTTTAACAATTTTCAAGATTTTTAAGCCTTTGCTTTTTTTCATTTTGTATAAAATATTTTTTAAAAAATATTATCGAAATTTTTGATGCTCGAAAAAAAAATAAATTTAAAACTTTGTACTAATATTAACAATATTTAGTAATTTTTTTGCTGATTTTAGCAAACAGATTTTAAATTCCACTTTACAAAAAGTCTACTAAAATTTAGTAGCGGCTACTAATTTTTCTACTAATTTCATTGTACTACACGTCAGCAGACATGTGTTGCTAAGATTAGCAAAAAATACCGCTGGGCTCAAATTAGCAGAGCTTTCCGTAATAACAGCAAAATTTTCAGTTGCCATTACAAACTTTTTTTTGGTGAGTGTAAGAATATTATTTGTTACGTCTGAAGTTCAAAAAATTAAATTTCTAAATGAAAAATTTTTGAAAACTAACAAGTGAAGTAAAAAAAATTTAAGTAATTTTCAACTAAAAAATTTCAAACAAACCCAAAGTGTTTTCAAACAAAAATTTAAACCATTAAAAAAAAATTCTAAATTTTGAAGAGACGAAGTTTTCTATAAATTACACTACCTTTACAACAAAAAAAAACTACATCACCACATGTCCTTTGCGTGATATGTTGCAGTGTTTCCTGTTACCAAGTCCCTTAATACATAATTACAATTTCCAATTTTTCTGACAACTTCAGCCTTAACTCCCACAGGCGCTAATTTAGCATTAAAATTATCAACCAATTTACTTTGCGCAAAATTTCTATGACAAACTTCTGACCAGTTTCAAAACATCTCGGCTTACTCCTTAAATTTTAGTAATAAACATTTTTATCGTAAGATTTCCTTTGATTACTCTTCACCATCTCTCGGAAATATTGAAATTTATCTTCTCTATTTAAATCCGAAGGACCATCCTCTAACAAGTTCAAATTACGTAACAATTGATATTCTCCACCGTGTGTTACCATATTCTGGCCAAATAGGATAAAATAGGGCGATTTACCGATCGATTTGTGTATGCAGTTGCGTAAGGAGCTATTTATATCGTTTATATACAAATTTCACTCTCTTTGGTCCTTGCGAATATATGATTGCAAAGCCTCATTAATACTTCTATAAACTCTCTCGCTAGCATTCGATTGAGGAGAATGTATCGCTGTTGATCTATGTGTCACACCATAACTCTCCATAAACTTTCCAAAATCCTCACATTTAAACTGGCTTCCATTATCCGAAATAATTGTCTCTGGTGCTCCAAAAAAAGTGAATATCTCTTCCTTCAAAAATTTTATAATTAGCTTTGAACAAAATTTTCGCAAGGGTTTTAAAAACGTGAATTTTGAAAAATGATCCAATACGATACAAATACCAATATTACCTTGTTTACTACGTGGAAAAGGACCAATTAAATCTATATAAAGTTTCTTGACATCAACCACCATTCCAGGCCAATAGAAATATCTACGAATCCTCTCCAAGGTCTTGCAATTCCTGTGTGGGCGGATGATGCAGGATTATTACAAGCATATAAAAAGTCTCTTCTGAGTTCTTCAGGATCGAATAATCTCCACTTCAAATACTCATCGAAGTCTGTTCTATAATATATATACTTATCTCTCAACGATTTGTAGTTTTCAGATTGGAAAGCCTCTGACTCTATGTCAATAACGGGTAAGTTTTCCATAAGTAATTCCGTTACTTCTTCTCCATGAAAACTCCTAGATAAAGCATCAGGCACCACATTTTCCCGACCTTTCCTGTGTTCAATATTGAAATCAAAACCTTGTTATTTGAGGGACCACCTTGCTAGTCTACCGCTTAAATCATTCTGGTTCATTAACCATTTCAGACTGGCATGGTCTGTCACTACGGTGAAGATATGTCTTTCGATGTACTTCCTAAATTTCTTTATTGATAATACGACAGCCAAACATTCCATCTCAGTTGCTGTACAATTTCTTTGAGACTTGTTAAGCTTTTGAGACATATAGGCAATGGGTCCTTCAACACCATTATCATTGCTAGCATCGCATTGTGCAATGAACTTCTTTTCATAATTTGGGTGAACTAAAAATGGAGCTGTGGATAGTAAAATTTTTAATTTGTCAAATAAATTGTGTGCTGACGAGTTCCAAACAAACGATCTTTTGTTTCGCAGCATAGTTTTCTACAAATCTCCTATTCCATCCGGTCATACCGAGGAATTGGCGTAACTGTTTATATATTTATAATAACAGCAAAATTTTCAGTTGCCATTACAAACTTTTTTTTGGTGAGTGTAAGAATATTATTTGTTACGTCTGAAGTTCAAAAAATTAAATTTCTAAATGAAAAATTTTTGAAAACTAACAAGTGAAGTAAAAAAAATTTAAGTAATTTTCAACTAAAAAATTTCAAACAAACCCAAAGTGTTTTCAAACAAAAATTTAAACCATTAAAAAAAAATTCTAAATTTTGAAGAGGCGAAGTTTTCTATAAATTACACTACCTTTACAACAAAAAAAACTATATCACCACATGTCCTTTGCGTGATATGTTGCAGTGTTTCCTGTTACCAAGTCCCTTAATACATAATTACAATTTCCAATTTTTCTGACAACTTCAGCCTTAACTCCCACAGGCGCTAATTTAGCATTAAAATTATCAACCAATTTACTTTGCGCAAAATTTCTATGACAAACTTCTGACCAGTTTCAAAACATCTCGGCTTACTCCTTAAATTTTAGTAATAAACATTTTTATCGTAAGATTTCCTTTGATTACTCTTCACCATCTCTCGGAAATATTGAAATTTATCTTCTCTATTTAAATCCGAAGGACCATCCTCTAACAAGTTCAAATTACGTAACAATTGATATTCTCCACCGTGTGTTACCATATTCTGGCCAAATAGGATAAAATAGGGCGATTTACCGATCGATTTGTGTATGCAGTTGCGTAAGGAGCTATTTATATCGTTTATATACAAATTTCACTCTCTTTGGTCCTTGCGAATATATGATTGCAAAGCCTCATTAATACTTCTATAAACTCTCTCGCTAGCATTCGATTGAGGAGAATGTATCGCTGTTGATCTATGTGTCACACCATAACTCTCCATAAACTTTCCAAAATCCTCACATTTAAACTGGCTTCCATTATCCGAAATAATTGTCTCTGGTGCTCCAAAAAAAGTGAATATCTCTTCCTTCAAAAATTTTATAATTAGCTTTGAACAAAATTTTCGCAAGGGTTTTAAAAACGTGAATTTTGAAAAATGATCCAATACGATACAAATACCAATATTACCTTGTTTACTACGTGAAAAAGGACCAATTAAATCTATATAAAGTTTCTTGACATCAACCACCATTCCAGGCCAATAGAAATATCTACGAATCCTCTCCAAGGTCTTGCAATTCCTGTGTGGGCGGATGATGCAGGATTATTACAAGCATATAAAAAGTCTCTTCTGAGTTCTTCAGGATCGAATAATCTCCACTTCAAATACTCATCGAAGTCTGTTCTATAATATATATACTTATCTCTCAACGATTTGTAGTTTTCAGATTGGAAAGCCTCTGACTCTATGTCAATAACGGGTAAGTTTTCCATAAGTAATTCCGTTACTTCTTCTCCATGAAAACTCCTAGATAAAGCATCAGGCACCACATTTTCCCGACCTTTCCTGTGTTCAATATTGAAATCAAAACCTTGTTATTTGAGGGACCACCTTGCTAGTCTACCGCTTCAATCATTCTGGTTCATTAACCATTTCAGACTGGCATGGTCTGTCACTACGGTGAAGTTATGTCTTTCGATGTACTTCCTAAATTTCTTTATTGATAATACGACAGCCAAACATTCCATCTCAGTTGCTGTACAATTTCTTTGAGACTTGTTAAGCTTTTGAGACATATAGGCAATAGGTCCTTCAACACCATTATCATTGCTAGCATCGCATTGTGCAATGAACTTCTTTTCATAATTTGGGTGAACTAAAAATGGAGCTGTGGATAGTAAAATTT